>CM062294.1:157474477-157976291 GCA_031216915.1 Pictodentalium vernedei
AACCGGCCAATGCTATTCACAAAAATTCCCATTCAGTTTTCATTATTTGCGTCAAAAACATAGCTTAGGACCCTCATTGAGCTTGTTCCAATGAGGGATCACAAGCTATGTTTTTGACACAAAAATGAAAAAAATTAGTTATTCAGTAATTCTGTTTGAAAGTGTTGCCTGCTTTTCATGTTAGGTAAAGGGTTAAGAAATGTTTTGGGCAAGGGTTGACTAGTTGTGTTAGGTAAAGAGTTAAAAAAAAATAGTATTTGGAAGGAACTATTAACTTTTGCCATGACATATTTACAACATCTCAAGAATAATGTAAATATCATAATTAAGATCAAACTATTTCGACAAATTATGTGACAACAGTTTTCATTTAAATTGTATTCTGTTAGCTGCACTAAAATGTAATATGATTTCAGGACCCATAAATCAAACTTTTAAAGCAAAAGTTGTATGTACCCTGAAAATTCTGCACCCTAATTAACCATTTGCCAAACAAATCGGCCGCATCTGCATGTGTAATTTACAAATCGGGCAGTTGTTAAAAAAAATTATTTTACAACAAGTTCAACAAAACCATATCATGTCACACCTAATTGGAACAAGATTGTCAAGCTCATTTCAATTTAGGGTCACATGATATGGTTTTGTTGAAATCTTTTGAAAAATTTGGAAAAACTTTAAAATAGCAAATTTTGATGTTGTGTGCATTTGGTAAAGTAGATAATATTTCGACACAGGCTTAAACTTAGACCTCAGTGAATATTCTTTTTCTTGGGGTGATAATTCCTTTTATCTTACAATCAACATGTATTGTGTGTGTATTAACTCTGCAACTGTCGTGTATCCGACCCCCTGATACAGATTTGTATCAGGGGGTCGGATACAAGCACGTTCCTTTCGCGTGAGTTCCATTTTTTTTCTTTTTGTTCATCCGTACGAATAAGTGGTTCGTTATATATTCGTCTACATTCTTGACTTATCTCCAATATATTGTAAGATAAAATGATTATTACCATTATGTGGATGTACAAAATATGTATCCGAGTCTCGCTCCGGGTTCTAAGGGTAGATCACGACTCGTCTTCGACTCGTCGTGATCTGCCCTTAGAACCCGGAGCTCGACTCGGATCCATATTTTGTACATCCACATAATGGTAATAATCTCTATGTATCAAGCTCAAGGAAGGTCACAAATTGTATAAACTCTACCAGATGAGGAGTAGCAGGTCAGTAGTTAGTCATTCCTCAGCTGTAGAGTAGTGCTGGGAGGTTATGAAATTTTTCCACCTTATCGGTTTCTACTTGGTTTTTTAAAAAAAGAGTTGATTCTGGTTTTGGTTTCTTTTTTTTTAGAGAAAAATATTCAAGTATTAAACACTGTAAACACTTGGGGTTTTTCCCAAATATTAGTTTTAATGAAAGTTCAAAGTGCATTACCTTCCCCTCTCTCTAAAATTATGAGATTATATATAGCACTGCACATGTACAGCGAACCATTAATCCAGAAGACAATGAAGATTGTTCACAGAGCCCTGGATATACAGTTGACAGTTGAATAGCATTAGTAGCCCCCATGCCCCCCCCCCCCCCCCCCCCCACACACACACACCAAGACAAGAGGAAAATGTTGTGGTAGCAATGCACAACTTGGGTAAAAAATGCTGAAGATGTAATGTTGTGAAATGTCAGGCCAAAGAAAAGAAATCTCTTTGTTTGGGGTACCCCCATCGACCCTAAACAATTATGCCGACCCTAAAAATTTTACAAAGTAAAAGTTGCTCATTTCGGTCATTGTAACCCTAATTTTTATCGGACTTCAACTGTGAATTTGAAACATATTTTGAGGTTAAAGCTTTCAAAAATACATGTAGAAATAAATATATCGAACAGTAGAAATGTAGAGCCAGTTGCAAGTTCCAGGTCAGCAAAGGAAACCGCATTTGATAAATTGATCATTTTATAGATACTATTAGTTACCCCATGTCTGATCACGTGGTGTGGGTTTTTAACTACCCGAAGCCAGCCGTATCGGCCGAATGGGATACGGGTGGCTTCGGGTAGGTAAAAACCCGTACCATGTGATCAGACACGGGGTAACAAATTTATCTATTGACTTTCCGTTTTAGAAGTACAATCTATTTCATGTGTGAACACACACAGCATGAGATCTTTTATCGTCCATTGTTGAGCCATACAGGTTTCTGTGGAATTTTTGTGCAAAAGAGTTTTTGTGAAAATATGCCGATATGACTAGTATAAAAAAATTATTGAATTTCTTTTTTGTCTCAAAAACATAGCTTATGAACCCCACATTGGAGGGTACTCGACAAGCTCATTCCAATAAGGGGTCATGAGTTATATTTTGGAGATAAAAAATTAAAATATAATACATGTACACTGTAAAACTGGAATGACGCGTCTTCTACGGGGTATGGACAATTTGTAGATTTCGGAACGAGGCTTCCACTGGGTATGGGAAATTTGTCAGTGGCTGGGCGGATGTATCGTGGGTTTCAATGAATATGGTCTCATACCACGTATCTATCAACCAATCAAATCAAAAAATTCACTTTAGTCAATAGATAAAACATTTTACTGTTGGTGTTGAAGGTCATGAAAATTAATGAATATCGTGTTCGGTTTCATGTATTGATACTGAAAGCCCTGAATCTTGGCCTGAAGTCTTGAAAATGTTATTGGTGCACATACAGTGCACAACTGTTTTTTCTAATTCCATTCAAACAGATACATAGAAATTACTGACAGTAGCCAGCAGATGCATGGATATTGCATTCAAGTGAAGTGTCTGGTCATTTTGGTAATTCGATGTTTGTTTTATTTTTGTCCAAAGCCAGGTGGTGCTTTCAGTCTCACACTGAATGGGGTGATTTTTATCATTTCATTCATTTGTCATTCGATTTTTTATTTAACACATTACATGAAGTGACAGCATTCAAGATTGTGCAGTTAAAAATAACCGTGAGTGTCCCGACTGACAGTTATCTCACATTTAGGTCGGTCGGTGTTTTTAAATAACTGAAACCGAGTTGTATTTTTGGTTAACCTCCCAGCACTACTGTAGAGTACAACAACTCTTCCACATTCATCACACACTCTGTTGGTACATGCGATAGGCTAGAAAATTGTTCATGATTTTCTTTTTATGTGTACCCATACTATGTATGGTACACATAATGCCGGCATCCGGGGTGACCATCCGTCGTTCGTCCATCCTTTGTCCGTCCGCCTGTCCATCCGTCCGCCCATCTGTCCGTCCGTCCATCTGTCCGTCCGGCGTCCATATCCATTTCTTTGGCATTCGATAACTTGAAAAATATTGCTTGGATTGTCAGGTTACTTTATATTTGTGTTCAGGTTACTGATGTGCCGAGCTGTATAGTTTTTGGTGTAAATCGGATAATTTGATCCTGAGATATTAACCCTCTATCCTTCAAATTGAAAATTTTTCCAATCCCTTTGGCATTCGATAACTTGAAAAATATTGCTTGGATTGTCTAGTTACTTAATATTTGTGTTCAGGTTACTGATGTACCGAGCTTCATAGTTTTTGGTGTAAATTTGATGATTTGATCTCGAGATATTAACCCTTTATCCTTCAAATTGAAAATTCCTCCAATCCCTTTGGCATTCAATAACTTAAAAAATAATGTTTGGACCTTTGGCATTCAATAACTTAAAAAATAATGCTTGGATTGTCAAGTTACTTTATATTTGTGTTCAGGTTACTGATGTGCCGTGCTGTATAGTTTTTGGTGTAAATCTGTTATTTTGATCCTGAGATATTAACCCTTTATCCTTCAAATTGAAAATTCCTCCAATCCCTTTGGCATTTGATAACTTGAAAAATATTGCTTGGATTGTCAAGTTACTTTATATTTGTGTTCAGGTTAGTGATGTGCCGAGCTGTATTGTTTTTGGTGTAAATCTGATAATTTAATCCTGAGATATTAACCCTTTATCCTTCAAATTGAAAATTCCTCCAATCCCTTTGGCATTCAATAACTTGAAAAATATTGCTTGGATTGTCAAGTTACTTTATATTTGTGTTCAGGTTACTGATGTACCGAGCTGTATAGTTTTTGGTGTAAATCTGTTATTTTAATCCTGAGATATTAACCCTTTATCCTTCAAATTGAAAATTCCTCCAATCCCTTTGGCATTTGATAACTTGAAAAGTATTGCTTGGATTGTCAAGTTACTTTATATTTGTGTTCAGGTTACTGATGTGCCAAGCTGTATTGTTTTTGGTGTAAATCTGATAATTTAATCCTGAGATATTAACCCTTTATCCTTCAAATTGAAAATTCCTCCAATCCCTTTGGCATTCGATAACTTGAAAAATATTGCTTGGATTGTCAAGTTACTTTATATTTGTGTTCAGGTTACTGATGTACCGAGCTGTATATTTTTTGGTGTAAATCTATTATTTTAATCCTGAGATATTAACCCTTTATCCTTCAAATTGAAAATTCCTCCAATCCCTTTGGCATTTGATAACTTGAAAAATATTGCTTGGATTGTCAAGTTACTTTTTATTTGTGTTCAGGTTACTGATGTGCCGAGCTGTATAGTTTTTGGTGTAAATCGGATAATTTGATCCTGAGATATTAACCCTTTATCCTTCAAATTGAAAATTCCTCCAATCCCTTTGGCATTCGATAACTTGAAAAATATTGCTTGGATTGTCAAGTTACTTTATATTTTTGTTCAGGTTACTGATGTACCGAGCTGTATAGTTTTTGGTGTAAATTTGATGATTTGATCCCGAGATATTAACCCTTTATCCTTCAAATTGAAAATTCCTCCAATCCCTTTGGGATGAGATAACTCAAAAAATATCAATCCGATTGTCATGTTACATTATATATTTATTCAGGTTACCTTGGTGCTGTGCTGTATAGTTTTTTGTGTAAATCTGATAATTTGATCTGGAGATATTAGCCCTTTATCCATCAAATTAGACACTCCTCCAATCCATTTCTATATGTACGCATACCTTGTATGGTGTACATAATGTTGGCATCCGTGGTGGCCCTCCATCATACAGCTTTCTACTAGTTGCACATATGGGTACACATCTGACGATTTCATTGGCCTATTTTTTAATTCCAGTTTCCTTACGGGAAAAATGTGCTGCTTAAAATTTTGCTATTTTGACATCAGTTTGTAGCTGGGTAACCCACATAATAGCCACAGGACAAAATGCTGCATGACAGTATCACACAGGACATTATGTTGTGATATTGTAATTTGTATGCCCCTGAGAAATTATTTCAAGGGTATTATGTTTTCACCATGTCTGTCATCCGCCGACCGTCCGTAAACTTTTCGCATTCTGTCAATTAAAACTCTGTCAGTTCTACCAACTGGATCTTTACCAAACTTCATATGTGGGTTAGGTATGATGAGTGGAAGAAGCTTATTTATTTTGACCATGATGTGTCAAAGGTCAAGGTCACAGTGACCTCCAGTGTTAATTACACTTGAAATTGATTTCTGCTCGGTAACTTAGGTTCTACCAACTGGATCTTTACCAAACTTCATATGTGGGTTAGATATAGTGAGTGGAAGAAGCCTATTTATTTTGACCATGATGTGCCAAAGGTCAAAGTCATATTGACCTCCAATGTTAAATACACATGAAATTGGTTTCCGCTCTATGACTAAAGTTCTGCAAGACAATCCTCTTTTTCGTTTGTTTTATGTACTTCTATCCATGATATTGCAGAAGGGGGCATATGCTGCACTTCACGTTGCTCTTGTTTTTAAAATGATAAAAGTTATTGTAATTTACGAAGTTTATTGGGTGCGCAGTGGCTCAATGGTAGACTGTTGGATTTCTATGCTAGAGGTCCTGAGTTTGATCCCCTTCGGGATGACCTACATTGTGTCCTTGGAAAAGGCACTTTATCCCGGTTGCCTACATGGGGGCACGATAATGCCACATACTAAGGCGTACTGCACGTCAATGGTGCACATGTCGTCAACCGCTGTAACCCTGCTAGAGTGGAACTTGAACAGAGTTAGAATGTTGAGGAGCTGACAGTTGCCTGTCGATACTCATTGGTTCTCTCCGGATACTCTGGCTTCCTCCACCTGTAAAACTGTCACGGTAACGATTAACCATTGTGCATAACTATGTGACCTTAAACACCAATAAATAAACAAATAAATAATATGAAGTTTATTGGTCAATACTGAATGCTAGAAAAAGTTTTTAGTGTGTTTATTTCGTAATACCTGAACTTAAAATTTTAATATTCTGACAACTGTGTTTAGAGGGTTGAAATCAAGCCTGCAAAAAAGCAGACTGTTATCTGTAGAATGAGGTCCCCAGTGGGTGAATTTGGTGAAGCTACCCTGCATAGTAGGGTAGCATCACTGAATTTACCCTCTGTTAACCTCAGTCTGAATCAAGGTCTCAGGCCTAAACAAAAAGAGGAATCCAGAGGATATATATTGGGGGATTGTAGCCCACTGTATGGGATAACGTCAGCAAATTCTCCCTCTGGGGACTTTCATCTGCAAATGACAGATTACTTATTTTCAGGCTTGGTTAAAAGACCAATCAGTGAACCACTGCACCTTCGATTATTATCACAGACTAAAAAAGATTAAAAAACATGGCAAGCCCCTTGCGAAAACAAAAAAACATTTGTCTTGCTCACTGATGAGATAATTTTCTATATCCACTCTAAAATACTAGATATGCTCTATTTGTTGTGTCTTTGTTGCAACTCATTTTAGCTAAAGCTCTGTTAGAAATTACAAACCCCTTGTAGGAACCCTGGAAAATGGAGCAGTGGTTGTTCACTATTGTAATCAAGTTTTACATTACTGGTAAAATAGGACCCGGTAACCAACACCTCATGTGGAAGTCCTCTAAAGTGGGCCACATAGGTTTAAATGGTTTACTAAACATCACTTCATAATTATGTTGTAGTTATGATATAGCAGGGATGCACAAATTGGATAACCCTGTGTTCAGTTTGTCTAAGGGTTATTCAGAATGTTCTAGGATAGCATTTTCTTGCTTCTCTAAAATCACCCGGTGTAGCAGGACATCTTCCTCCCCTGGATCCCCCCCCCTCCCTCCCCCTGCCCATCACAAAATTTTTTTTTGATTGATTTGACATTATTTGTGATGAAATGGCGAAAAAAACATTTTGGGCCAAATTTTTTTCTCAATTCCAACATGGATATCTTGCCTCCAGGTCCATCCAGTGCCAAACCTGTGACAATAAATCATCTCAATATTTTCTATTTCACATATTTGACATTATTTTGCAGAAAAATTGGTTTTAGATATAAACACTGAGTTGGGGTTGATTGGAATTGGGGGGGGGGGGGGGGGGGGGGGGGATTGGGGGTGGTGGGGATATCCAGGCCTGGATATTTTTCCCCCATGCCATATGGAATATGATATCTTCCACACCCCACCCACACCTCATCCACGTGTTCGGTAAAGTCCCCAAAATTGCTGGAAAGGTTCTGAGACTGCCTATTTTCAATTCACTGGTCATTATTCAATGGTATAAGCCAAGTTGAAACTGTATTTAATTTGTTCTATATTTTTTGACATGGGTGGGGGGAGAAGATAATCTACCCCCCCCCCCCCCCCCCCCCCCACACCCATGTCAGACTCCCAATAGACATTCATAGAACCTTTTGCAGCCATTGTTTGGACTTTGTTATTGTTGGCCCCCGCAGTGTAAAAAAACCTATTGATATTTTTGGAATAGTAGCTATGTTTTTTGGACGGGTGAGGCGGAAGATATGCAGGTTGGACATCTCCTCCACCCCAACCCCATCCACATGTTCGGAAAAGTCCCCGAAATTGCTGGAAAGGTTCTAAGATTGCCTATTTTCAATTCACTGGTCATTATTCAATGGTATAAGCCAAGTTGAAACTGTTTTTAATTTGTTCTATATTTTTTGACATGGGTGGGGGGAAGATAACCAGGCCTGGATATCTTCCCCCTACCCATGTCAAACTCCCAATAGACATTCATATAACCTTTTGCAGCCATTGTTTGGTCTTTGTTATGGTTGGCCCCGCGGTGTAAAAAAACCTATTGATATTTGTGAAATAGTTGCTTCTCTGATTGCCTATTTTCTATTCACTGGTCATGTATATATTAAAGAGTTGAACCACTTTTTTGTGTTAATTTCAATGAAAATTCCATAAATAAATGTTCTTATCTTTATCTTTTTGTTCAGTTCTTTTTATATTTTATTTTTGAGGTAGGGGGGAAGATATCCAGGGTTGGGGGTAAGATAACCTAGGTTATATTCCCCCCTGGGGGGGAAGATATCCAGGGGGGGGGGGGAAGATATATCGTGGCACACTGGTTCAAATTAGAGCTTCAAACCAATTTATCATAAACCCTTTCTAACTGTCGATTGTTAGTTTTCTTTCAATTTTTTTTGCTTTCGGGCTTCTTTTTGTTTAATATTTATTGCTTGTCACTAATTGGGGATTACTCCGAATTTAAGGGATTATGCTTTCACTTGCCTTCTGGATGGTGTATTTTGAAGACACAACATATGCCTCTGACCAGTTATATACTTTGCCAATGATGTCAGTGGAGACATCACAATTCACTCACAAAAGGATCATCAACTGATAATGCTAAAGACATTTTATTTTTGTGATCATTATCTGGTAGAGTCCTGAAGTCCCATATTTGTTCTTTATTCTGAAATGCAGGTTCTGCAACCTAAAGCCTTCATTTTCTGTGGATGCACTTCATATTATCTTTGATGTGAAATTATTAAGTCTGTGTCCATTTGCCTTGTGCCAATTTATATATTGTACCAAGGTGAAGACAAGTGAGCAAATTTTGACAACCAATCATTCAGAGAGACAAAAGAGAATGCAATGTGATTGGGGTTAATTTCGATAAAATGTATCTTAAATTTTCAATTTATGCATCCCTCTATAGCCATAGATGCCGACAGCTACCGTAAACACCAAATATGACATTGTAGAAAACAGAACAAAATTTCACTTTAAAAAAAATTAAAATAGATAAGATTTTATGGCATGTTGTCACTCTGCTACAATGTACTGTGGCATATTGTAATGCAGAATAATGTCCCCAGTTCAAGCCAGAAAATAAGCAGACTGTCATCTGCAAAATGAGGTCCCCAGCAGGTGAATTAAGTGATGCTACCCTGAACAGCAGGGTAGCATCACTAAATTTACCCTCTGTGAACCTCATTCTGAATCAGGGTCTCAAAACTAAACAGAAAGCGGTACCCAAAGGATAAATTGCCCCACTGTATGGGATAGCATCATCAAAGTCACCCTCTGGGGACCTCATTGTGCAACCTCTCATTTTCAGGCCTGTCCCAGTTACATTTAAAAGTAATTTATGGTTAGTTTTATATCGGCCGAGATATTAGCCTGAGGTAACTCAGGCTAATGTGAAGTTACCTCTGATATCTCAGCCAATATGAAACTAACCAATTAATAATCTCTTTATTTATTAACCCTTTACCCAACGTAACGCCCAAAACCGGCCAGCACTATTCTAAAAAATCGCCAATTAATTTTCATTCTTTTTTCATTGTTTGTCTCAAAAACATAGGTTATGACCCCCCGTTGGAACGAGCTCATTGAGCTCGTTCCAACGAGGGGTCATAACCTATGTTTTTGAGACAAAAAATGAAAAATATTAGTTATTAAAGAATTTTTTTCGCAGTGTCGTCTGCTTTTCATGTTAGGTAAAGGGTTAAACCAAAACAAATAATTACAAAATCTTTTCTGATCTGCTACAGTTTTGTTACAGAGTTATTGTTTCTCATTCTTTTCATAAAATCCAAAATTTCTTCTCCTACCACAAGTTCAGCCATCTGTTTGTCTTGGCTTTCCCTCTGGTAAAGCCACAACATTTGGATAGCTGAACTATCAGTTCTCCTACTTTTGACAAATCTCCGCTTACGACTCTGAATCTTAGTTTATGTTGAATTTTCTGTACAACTCTCTTCTTCCCTCTCTTTATCTACTTAACCCTTTACCCAACGTAATGGCCAAAACCAGCCAGCGCTATTTACAAAATTAATATAACAATAACATGATTTTTAAGGGCGTTATGGTTCATTAGCAGCCCAACAAATGGTTAACAGCCAGAGGTCCTATTAGCTAATGGAACAGAGGGCTGTTAATCATTTCTGGTGGGATGCTAATGAACCATAACGCCCTTAAAAATCATGTTATTGTTATATTATTGGTTCATTAGCGGCCCAACAAAAATGATTAACAGCCAGAGGTCCTATTAGCAGCCCTAGACGTAGTAGAGAGCTGCTAATGGAACAGAGGGCTGTTAATCATTTGTGGCGGGACGCTAATGAACCATAACACGCTTAAAAATCATGTTATTACTATTATTGCCATCATCTGTGATTTCCTACCAATACCAACTTATACTGGTTTTCATTAGGGCTGTCGCGACTATCATTTTTTGTAATCGAATAATCGTGACCAGTAATCGACGGTTAGTCAATTAATAGTCGCTTCCCATGATTTTTTAGCAAATCATTCTTCTGTTCGTAAAACTCTGAAAATGACAATGGCACCAGTGTGTTCAGACGAAGTGGGGTTGTGGGAACAACAAATCGGTCCCGACTGAAGCTACATGTAGTCCAATCTTGGACCCACAGTCCGTAATATAATTTTTGGGGTTGGTACGTCCTGTAGGACGTACCAACCCCAAAAATAATATTACTGACTGCGGGTCCAAGTTTGAACTAGATTGAAGCCGATGAATTAAAATGAATTTACCAAAGAACGTTCCTGCATATGTTTCCTTTCTGCAATAAGTTTCTCGAAATTTTGAACATTGAGATCTATGCATTCCCTCGTCAGTTGTTAAAATTGGATCTTAGTCTGAAGTTCCGAACTTTGAGAAGTGATCTGACGTTCTGACTTTCGTCATAATTTTGTCACTTCCGTGCTTTGGGTTTTCCAATGGGTGCATTCGTGTGTACAAGACTGGAGAAATTCAGAAGAATCTATTCTTCTCGAGTAACTGTGAGTGTTCTTTCTTACACAGTCAGTGACAGTCGTACAGTCTTCCGGATATGAATGTTAACTATGGTTAGATATTTAAAGTTATTCACCTTCATTGATCATTCACCTCACAAAACAATGCAATTTAGCTGGGACATGTAGTAGATATGTACCACCTTGAAAATGAACGACGATCGACTAAAAGTAAAAAACGTCGACTACTTCAATAGTCGACGGTTAATCGACTAATCGAATAATCGCGACAGCCCTAGTTTTCATTTAATTCGCTATTATCGCTGGATTGAGACATTTTGAAACCGTACTCGAAAGCAGATGAGTCGTCTGTTGACAAACAAACAGCATCTGGGAATTATCGTCATGTGACCCAAACCAATGTTTACGTCGAAAGCGCAAAACATAAACACTTGTAAGTTGTAGGCCCAGCATTGGAGACGAAACATGAAATAAGATTAAAATGTTTGAGGATAGTACTCACCTCCACACAGACTGATCAACGGGATATCGATAGATTTGTGCACTAAAACCTTTTTTTGCCCTCAATTTATGAAGAATAATTTTGCCCTTCGTCGACCCGAACGATTAAGTTGAAATGAGTCGCCAGCAAAACATGGGATGCAATTCGTGTCATGTGACTATTTTCGATATGTCATTGTCAATAAAGTGAATATCACTGAAGTGAAGTGTTGATTGTTTCAGTGATTATAGGGAGGAGTAAATAAATTATGTACTCGCCAATCTGGCAAACAGGGGTTGTTTCTGATGTGAAATATGTTGGATTTAATTTCTCGTTCCATTCGTCGACGTCCTACTGGGCCACCGGGCGCTAATGAAATCAAAATCCATTAGCACCTGCTGGCCCAGTATGTCATGTGATCTACTGAGCATTACGGCTTTTGATCGCCCGTGAAAACGTTGTTAATCCACTAGGGAACGCCCGGTAAAGTGGTAATAATCGCCATTAATTTTCATTATTTGTGTCAAAAACATAGGTTATGACCCCTCTTTGGAACGAGCTCAAAGAGCTCGTTCCAAAGAGGGATCATAACCTATGTTTTCGACACAAAAAATAAAAAAAAATTAGTTATTCAAGAATTTTGTTTTCAAGTGTTGTCTGTTTTTCATGTTAGGTAAAGGGTTAAGTACCTTGCTGAAGGACACAAAGCAGTTGCCGCTGGTCAGGAGTGAATTGGACTGATTGGTTAATCATTTCTTACTGCAAAATTTAATTCCTCATCATACAAAAAGCTTCAAGTCACTCCATTGTGCCTGGTCACGCCAATTTTTCTGACTGAGTTTGGCGAAAAACTAGTTGCACCTAATAATGCATCGAGGTGGACAACTATAGCTTGGTTCTTATTAGCCAAGATTGATGTCATATCAGCCGAGTTTGAAGTCATATCTGCCGAGTTTGTTAATGGCCAATTCTGGGAAAGAAAATCATCTAATAAACATAGGGTTAAAATTGCCTGCTGTTAGTAATACTAAGAGGTAAATCCTCATCATCGCGGTTTCTGTTTCCTTGTTACCAGGATATATCAATTTAATGAATTTCTCATTGGAAATTTGCATTATTGATTTAATTGTTCTGGTGTCATAGGGGTATTGTATATATTGTTGGAATGGTGAGTGCCAACTTGAAGCTCTGTTTAAAGATACTTCCTGGAAAGATTTCAAAATAAATTAATCAATACTTTATGATGTGTAGTATAAAGTTTATATAAAAGAAAACTATATTGGAGGACTCTTTATCTGCTCATGTTTTGTTGACACTTCAGGTGTCTCTATTATTTAATAATTAGGCCCACAAAGTAGATCTTCTGTTTCTCAGGCCATTTTTTGTAAAATTTCATGTGGGCGGACGGTTTTTTATTTTTAGCGCAACTTTGGCGAAGCCAAATTTGAGCTTATGCCATGGCCAGTCATCCGTCTGGCCATCTGTCCGTCAACAATTCAATACGGCTCGGGCTAGAGGCTGTATTTATGAACCGATCTTTACGAAACTTCTTGGGTACCTTTGGTGTCACCGTGGGACGAGAACGAGTGTTTTGGGGTCCGATCCAAAATTCAAGTTGGCCGCTGGCGGCCATTTTGTACAAAATTAGGTGCAATCCGATTTTTGTGCAGAACTTCCATATGAAAGCGCTGATTTGAATATTTTTTTGTATGAATGTTTAGTACCATGGGATACATCACATATAATACAGGTTTTTTTCATGTGTGTAAATTATGCAAATTAGACTAACTTTGATGTATTTCGTGTTACATTCAGCACTGTAAGTGCAAATGCCAATACAGCTCGGGCTAGAGGCTGTATTTATGAACCGATCTTTATGAAACTTCTTGGGTACCTTTGGTATCACCGTGGGACGAGAACGAGTGTTTTGGGGTCTGGTCCGAAATTCAAGATGGCCGATGGCAGCCATTTTGTACAAAATTAGGTGCAATCAGATTTTTGCACAGAACTTCCATATGAAAGCGCTGATTTGAATAATTTTGTGTGTGAATGTTTAGTACCATGGGATACATCAAATATAATATGGGGTTTTTTCGCGTGCAGAAATTATGCAAATTAGATGAACTTTGATTTGTTCAGTGCTATTTACACACAGTAAGTACACATGTCAATAAGGCTCGGGCTAGACCTGTATTTATGAACCGATCTTCACGAAACGTCTTGGGTACCTTTGTTATCACCTTGGGACGAGAACGAGTGTTTCTGGGTGTGGTCCAAAATTCAAGATGCCTGCCAGTGGCCATTTTGTACTGAAATTAGGTCTAATCAGTTTTTTGTACACAACTTCTATATGGCTCAGGCTAGAGGACGTATTTATGAACCATCTTTATGAAACTTCTTGGGTACCTTTGTTATCACCGTGGGATGAGAACGAGTGTTTTTGGGTGTGGTCCAAAATTCAAGATGGCCACCAGCAGCCATTTTGTACCAAGATTAGTGCAATCAGTCTTTTGTACAGAACTTCTGTATGAAAGTTCTGATTTGAATAAATTTTTGTATGAATGTTTAGTAACATGGAATACATCACATATAGTACGAGTTTTTTCTCGTGCAGAAATTATGCAAATTAGATGAACTTTGATTTATTCAGTGCTACTTATACACTGTAAGTGCACATGTCAATACGGCTCGGGCTAGAGGCTGTATATATGAACCGATCTTCACGAAACTTCTTGGGTACCGGACGAGAATGAGTGTTTCTGGGTGCGGTCCAAAATTCAAGATGGCTGCCAGTGGCCATTTTGTACCAAAATTAGGTCCAATCAGTTTTTTGTCACAACTTCAATACAGCTCGTATTTATGAACTGATCTTCACGAAACTTCTTGGGTACCTTTGTTTTCACTTTGGGACAGGAACGAGTGTGTTTTGGGGTGCCATTGTTATCACTGTGCTATGAGAACAAATATTTTGGGGTTCAGTCAGACCCACTCTGGGACTCAAAGATTTCTTTTGTAGTTTAGCATCTGACTGTCACCCACCTTTACAATACTTTACCTATACATTTGTTACAGGCTACGGTCAGTATTACAATACTTTATATGTACCTTTGTTATCAGGTCATTACCTAGATGTTTGTCATTGCTGTGTCACATACTATACATGTACATGTCTTAACAAGTTGAGCAACAGTGTTATTGACACTTTCATATTTTTTAGCTCACCTGAGCGAAGCTCAAGGGGAGCTTTACTAATCACTTTCTGTCCGGCATCCATCGTCTGTCGTCGTCTGTCCGGCGTTAACTTTACATTATCGACTTCTCCTCCTAAACCACTAGCCCAATTTTATTCAAATGTTGGCTAAATGTTTATTACCTAATGCCAATTCAGATTTGTTCAAATGAAGTTGCCCCTCCTCCTGGGTGGTGCCACGCCCCCAAGGGGCACCAAAATCTTTGTAAATCTTCTTCTCATGAACCAGCAGTAGCAGAGACTTGATATATGGTGTGCAGCTTCCTTTTGAGGTGTAGACTCAGATTTGTTCAAGAGAAGTTTGTGGGGCTATACTTGGCGTCGTTATGGGAGGGGCAACATTTTTTGCCCCGCCCAAAATTTTTATTTTCCAAACCGAGAGGCTGATTTGAACCAAATTTTATGTGAGGGCTTATTGGGTCATGAGTACTTGATTTATGCAAAAAACAAATTTCCCGCAGCACCGTGGGAACCGCAGGAGCTAAAAATAGAAAAAATTTAAAACGCCCATATCTCCAAAACTGCACGGCATTGAGAATTTTTATGTGGTGTGCAGCTTCCTTAGGACCAACAGAAAGGATTGGTAAAAAAAAATTGCGATTGGTTTTATCATAGGGTACAGTTTCGGGACTTTGAAAAAGTGCTGAGTCAGCACTTTTTTACACTGTAGGCAATGGGAAAAACATTAAAAAATCTTCTTCTCCAGATCCAGCAGGCAGAATCTTTTGATATTTGGTATGCAACATTGTAGGGTGGATCTGATTCAAGTTTGTTCAAATCGGCCCCCTGGGTTTATATTTGGGCTCAATATAGGAGCCCGATTTCGAACTTAGTGCATTTCAGGCAAATTTCTTAAAAAATCTTCTTCTTCAGATCCAGCAGGCAGAATCTTTTGATATTTGGTATGCAACATTGTGGGGTGGATCTGATTCAAGTTTGTTCAAATCGGCCCCTGGGTTTATATTTGGGCTCAGTATAGGAGCCCAAATTTGAACTTACTGCATTTCAGGCAAATTTCTTTGAAAATCTTCTTCTCCAGATCCAGCAGGCAGAATCTTTTGATATTTGGCATGCAACATTGTAGGGTGGATCTGATTCAAGTTTGTTCAAATCGGCTCCCTAGATTCATATTTGGGCTCACTATAGGAGCTCGAATTCGAACTTAGTGCATTTCAGGCAAATTTCTTAAAAAATCTTCTTCTCCAGATCCAGCAGGCAGAATCTTTTGATATTTGGTATGCAACATTGTGGGGTGGATCTGATTCAAGTTTGTTCAAATCGGCCCCCTGGGTTCATATTTGGGCTCAGTATAGGAGCCCGATTTCGAACTTAGTGCATTTCAGGCAAATTTCTTAAAAAATCTTCTTCTCCAGATCCAGCTGGCAGAATCTTTTGATATTTGGTATGCAACATTGTGGGGTGGATCTGATTCAAGTTTGTTCAAATCGGCCCCCTGGGTTCATATTTGGGCTCAGTATAGGAGCCCGATTTCGAACTTAGTGCATTTCAGGCAAATTTCTTAAAAAATCTTCTTCTCCAGATCCAGCAGGCAGAATCTTTTGATATTTGGTATGCAACGTTGCGGGGTAGATCTGATTCAAGTTTGTTCAAATCGGCCCCCTGGATTCATATTTGGGCTTACTATAGAAGCCCGAATTCGAACTTAGTGCATTTCAGGCAAATTTCTTAAAAACTCTTCTTCTCCAGATCCAGCAGGCAGAATCTTTTCATATTTGGTAAGCAACATTGTGGGGTAGATCTGATTCAAGTTTGTTCAAATCGGCTCCCTGGGTTAATATTTGGGCTCAGTATAGGAGCCCGATTTCGAACTTAGTGCATTTCAGGCAAATTTCTTAAAAAATCTTCTTCTCCAGATCCAGCAGGCAGAATCTTTTGATATTTGGTATGCAACATTGTAGGGTAGATCTGATTCAAGTTTGTTCAAATCGACCCCCTGGGTTCATATTTGGGCTCAGTATAGGAGCCCGATTTCGAACTTAGTGCATTTAGGCAAATTTCTTAAAAAAATCTTCTTCTCCAGATTCAGCAGGCAGAATCTTTTGATATTTGGTATGCAACATTGTGGGGTGGATCTGATTCAAGTTTGTTCAAATCGGCTTCCTAGATTCATATTTGGGCTCACTATAGAAGCTCGAATTTGAACTTAGTGCATTTCATGCAAATTTCTTAAAAAATCTTCTTCTCCAGATCCAGCAGGCAGAATCTTTTCATATTTGGTAAGCAACATTGTGGGGTGGATCTGATTCAAGTTTGTTCAATTCGGCCCCCTGGGTTTATATTTGGGCTCAGTATAGGAGCCCAAATTTGAACTTAGTGCATTTCAAGCAAATTTATTAAAAAATCTTCTTCTCCAGATCCAGCAGGCAGAATCTTTTGATATTTGGTATGCAACATTGTGGGATGGATCTGATTCAAGTTTGTTCAAATCAGCTTCCTAGATTCATATTTGGGCTCACTATAGAAGCTCGAATTCGAACTTAGTGCATTTCAGGCAAATTTCTTAAAAAATTTTCTTCTCCAGATCCAGCAGGCAGAATCTTTTGATATTTGGTATGCAACATTGTAGGGTGGATCTGATTCAAGTTTGTTCAAATCGGCCCCTTGGGTTCATATTTGGGCTCAGTATAGGAGCCCGATTTCGAACTTAGTGCATTTAGGCAAATTTCTTAAAAAATCTTCTTCTCAGAATCTTTTGATATTTGGTATGCAACATTGTGGGGTGGATCTGATTGTGATTCATGAACGTATTTATTTGTAAAGTTGATAGAATCTTAGACAAAATTTGCAGAAAAGATCTACTATAGAAGGGGTGGTATCCAGGGTGAACCGTTTACCCAAATCTAGCAGTACTAATGCATTATTCACACAAATCTCCGTTCAAATTTTATGACCCTCATTGGAACACATGCATTCAGCTCATTCCAACAAAGGTCATATGTCATGTTTTCAAGACAAAAGAATAAAAATTTTAGTTATTCATGAAATTTTTAGGCAACTGTTGTCTGTTATTCACATTGCTTCATGAAATTTCAGTACTTTTAGAAGTTACCTCAGTAATCAAGGGTTAATTCCCCTTAATTAAATGTCGCCTCTAAAAAACAACCACTTTGCATATCTTACCTTTTTACCAGCATAACTGCCAAAACTTGTCAGCATTCTTCGCAAAAATCGCTATTCAAATTTTAATTTTTGTCTCTTAAACATACATGTACTTATCGCTTGTAAATACCCCATTGGAATGAGCTTTTTGAGCTCATTCCAATGAGAGGTCGCACACCATGCTTTTTGAGTCAAAAAAGCAATTTTTTAGTTATTCCAGAATTTCGTACGTAAAACACAGCTTTATGGCTTCACATTAAAATGAGCTCTCTAAGCTTGTTCCAATCAACATTCACGCACTATGTCTTTCACACAAAAAATAAAATTTTCCATTTATTCAGGAATTTTGTTTGCAAGAACACTCTTAAACCCCCCCCCCCCCTACACACACACACACACACACACACACACACACACACACAGAGCCTTGTCTACCCTACATACCGAGGTACCCCATTGTTTGTCCTTTGTGTGGACTAACGGTTTCTACCTCGTTTTGCCGGTACAGTTCTGGGAAAACAACCGAGGTAAAGGGTTTTTTTTGTCTTTTGTACCTCGGTAAGGCGAAACACGCAAACTCTTTTGTTTACTTACCTCGTCAAGTTGGTAAGACAAACCCACACACACACACACACACACACACACACACACACACACACACACACACACAAACACACACACACACAAACACAGACACACACATCTAAAAGTTCGTCAGCAAAAAAACAGTTACTTCAATTTTTAAATGCATTACAGGAACAACTTGCCTAATCAAATTTAAATACTTTTGCATCATTCTGTATCTAGAACAAACCATTTACCATATCTTTACGCAAAATTCTCCAGCATCATTCACCAAAAAACACCATTATTTATATATTCACATTTCTGTCTCAAAAATATACCTGATCTTCCCATACCCCTATTGGAATAAGCTGTTTGAGCTTGTTCCAATGATGATAAAAAAAACTAATATTTTGGAAAATTTGTGAAAATTTTTGTTTTCTTGCATGCAAATATATACATGTAGCACATGGAAGATATCCACAGTTGGGGAGAGATGTCCAAGGCTATCTCTTCACATTCCTTGTTTGTGCTTCATGCTAAACCAGTTTGTCTGCAGAGATAAATTTGCTTTATTAAAAATCATTGGAGATTGGCCACACACCAATGATTTTAAATAAAACTAATTTTAGGTAACAAATGTTGAACTTCAAACAAAATCTATCACTCAACCAGTTAATGTTGATGAGGCATGACATGGTGAAGGTGACCTAAAATACTTCTTAGAGTCACTTTGTCAGGTGAGCGATTAAGGCCACGTGGGGCCTCTTGTTTATTTTTGTAATTATTTATTTGCCATCAGAAGTTCATGTTTTTGGTTTGTTGCATGTTTTAGGCTTCATAATTTTCTGAAGAGCATGGATGGTGTATTTCGTCCCTTGAGTGCAAGAAAGCTTTGCAATGCTAAAGCGCAAAGCCTTGTTGCACTCAAGGGACAAAGTTATCAATTTTTATTAACTTTGGTTAAATATCAGAGATAAACCATTTAATTTTTATTTTTTTAATTTTATTTAAGTTTGCATTGATTATAAAAAGAGTGCACGCGGCAGCCAAAAGGACCATGTGGGAGGTCCTGAGAAACAGGTTTTTAACTTTTTGGGGCTTTAGCTTCATTTATTCCTGTGGCAAATTTACCAAGGCATCACATGCCTTAAAAAGTGTCTCAATTTACGAGAATCTGTTTAGGTTCTTGTGAACTTCTGCTGTTAGAATCAATTTGCAGTTCTTAAATAATTAAAAATTTGAGAGTACTGTTACACACTTGTGAGTGCAACCAATACTTATTCCATCATAAAAAAACAAACCTCATATATTTACTAGAATTTAACTCTTAAGGGCCTAGTTCCAATTTGGTGTGTCTCTTGTCTTAGATGTACATGTAGAACACATTCCCCAACAAACAGGCCTTTGGTGATCTTCCTGAAGGAAGTTACAGTACTTTGGCAGTGACTTCTAGTGATGTCTTGGCTGCCTGTAATGGCAGCCATAACTTCACTAGACACCACTGCTAAATCAAACTGTTACCATATATAATAGAGCCAAAAATTTGTAAAATTCCCCAGGTCATTAAGAATACTTTCAGAATCTTTGACAAGAATCAAATGAACATTTTGTGAGACTCCAAGTTGATTCTCATTGTTTTCCTTGTGAGATTCATTCTAATTCTCGCATGAATTACTTTTTAAAGGTAATTTGTAAAACGAGTATTTTTTTTCAAACGTGCCATGCTATCAGCAAGAGTAACCTTAGTTTGCAAAATTTTGTTCAGAAGTAATTGTTATGTTACCATATGGCACTCCTATAAACTGAAACAAAATAATTTGATATAAATATAATTTTACTGCTTCGCAAGCAACAAGGCAATATGGTATGCTTGTTTGGGGTGGCCTCTAGATGGGAATTATTTATTTTCTTCTATTTCTGTCAAAAAACATTGCTGTTAGCTACAACCTTTGAACTTGGTGCATTTGTGCATCAATCTATTTCTTTGGCATGCCTTACAGGGCACATTTATGAATGGATTGCTTTGAAACTTGGTATGCTTGTTTGGGATGACCTCTAAATGGGAGCTCTTGATTTTCTTTCATTTCCGTTGAGAAACGTTGCCATTAGCAGTGACATTAAACTTATCCGTTTTGTATGTCAACAATTCCCTTTGGTACACTGTATAGGTTGTATTTAAAATCAGATCTCTTTGAAACCTGGTATGTGTGTTCAGGATGACCTCTAGATGGAAGCTATTGATTTTCTTTCATTTCCAACAAAAAGTTGCTATTAGCAACAACCTTTGAACTTTGTGGATTTGTACATCAATTTTTCCTTTGGCAAACCCTGCAGGGTGCATTCATGAATGGATTGCTTTGAAACTTGCTATGTTTGTTTGGGGTGACCTTTAAATGGGAGCTATTGATTTTCTTTTATTTTTGTTGAGAAATGCCATTTAACTTATCCGTTTTGTATGTCAACAATTTCCTTTGGCACACTGCACAGCTAGGTCTCATTTATCATCTGATTGCTTTGAAACTTGGTATGCATGTTCTGGTGACCTATAGATGGGAGCTATTAATTTTCTTTCATTTCCACTGAAAAATGTTACTGTTACTTTGACCTTTGAACTTTGTGGATTTGTGCATCAATATTTTCCTTTGGCATTCCCTGCAGGGTGCATTCATGAATGAATCACTTTGAAACTAATTTATGCTTGTTTGGGCTGGCCTCTAGATGGGAGCTTTTGATTTTATTCCATTTCTGTCAAGAAATGCATTAGCAACTATATTCAACTTATATGTTTGGATGTCAATAATTTCCTTTGGCACACAGCACCGGTCGCATTTATCATCAAATTGCTTTGATACTTGGTATGCTTATTCATTGTGACCTCTAGATGAGAGCTATCAATTTTCTTCCATTTTCAACAGAAAAGTTGCCATTATCAACAACAACCTTCAAACTTGGAGCATTTGTGCATCAGCATTTTCCTCCAGATGGGCGCTTCTTTCATTTCTGTCAAAATAGTTTCCGGTAACAATGACTTTCAACTTTGCCCTTTTGTGCATCAACAAGTTCCTTGGACACACCGCACAGGTCACATTTATGATCCAATTGCTTTGAAACTTGGAGCAACCTTTAGATGCAAGCTATTTATTTTCTTTCATTTCTGTCATGAAATGTTGCTGTTAGCAATGATCTTTGAACTTTGCCATTTTTGCATCAACATTTTTCTTTGGCACACTCTGCAGGGTGCATTTATGAATGGATTGGTTTGAAACTTGGTATCCAGCTATAGACTTTATTCCATTTCCATCGCAAAACACGACCTTCTACTTTGCCATTTTATATCTGTTGACAATTTTCTTTGGAACACCGCACAGTTCATGTTTACGATTCAATCTCTTTGAGACATAGTGAGCTTGTTTGGAATTCGAGCGACCTCTAGGTGGGAGCTTTTGATTTTCTTTCATTTCTCTTGAAAAACATTGCCAAATGTTGCCAAAAGCAATGACCATTGAACTCATTGTATTTGTGCATCAACATTTTCCTTTGGCAGGCCCAGCAGGGTGAATTTATGAATGGATCAGTTTGAAACTTGGTATGCATGTTTGGGGTAACCTCTAAATGTGAGCTATTGATTTTCTTCCATTTCCGTCAAAAAACATTGCCGTCAGCAATACCCTTTAAAATTAGTGCCATTTGTGCATCAACATATTCGTTTAGCCAGCCCTGCAGTTTACATTTAAAAATGCATGGATTGCACTGACATTGTGCACATACAATGCTGTTATGTTGAAGTTTCGCCAAATAACATTGGCACTAATGATCTTCAGTTTTGTCGTTTCACTTATAACTTACCAAGTTCAAGTTCGTCAAGTTGAGCTACAGTGTCACTGACACTTTCATTTTAAATATTTTGGCAGATATTCACAGTGTTATGATTTGGGACACACATTTTTTCCAGAAAACTATATTTTTTTATGCTCCAAAGTTTGGGACATTCAGGAGATTTGTTTCCAGTTGGCCCGTCGCTAGTAGCAGACGACACTCATAAAAAAAATTCTTGAGTAACTAAAAATTTTCATTTTTTGCTTCCAAAACATAGCTTATGATCCCTCATTGGAACGGGCGCAATGCACTCGTTCCAATGAGGGATCATAAGCTATGTTTTGGAAGCAAAAAATGAAAATATAAAAAAGAAATTGGACGGCGATTTTCATATATAGTGATGGAAAACGAATCACACACAACTTTATTCAGCATCAGATCAAGACCAGGCTGTGTTCTTTCTCCATTTTCTAAGAATTGGGACACCTGTGAAAATAATTATTTTTAGCTGTCCCAATACATAGAGTTAATACGGTACCCTGGCAACACTCACTGAATTCTCATCTATATACCTATTTGCAATCTGTATATCCAATACAAGCATTTAATTTGTTACATCTTGTTTGACAGAGCTGAGCTTGAGCTTTTGACAGCACCATGAGCTCTGTCAAACAAGATATAATAGAATAGATATTTAGTTTATCTCTAGAATACTGGAAAATAACCAAATTTGGTTGCAATTTTCTGGAGAGTGTCTATTACACAAGTTACAAAACAAGTATGAACAAAATCTCTCTAAAGTAAGAATACTCTTGTTGGTAGCTGGTGTCTTTCAACAAAATACCCAAGTATCAAATCACCTAAAAATAAAAAAGTTAAAAATAATTTAGGGCTGAGCCAGTTAATTAAATACTGCTGTTAAAAGAATAGTTTTCATTGGCAAAGTGCCTGTTCAATTAATGGAGTTAACTGTATTTCACCATTTATTGATTCATTTTTTAATTGCTTGGATATCTGGGTATATTTTTGTCGATTGTCGTTCGAGTTTGTAACAATTTGAAGTGCTAAATTATTTTTGGTCATCAAAATTTCTTCACATTTCTTTGCCTTTTTACAATTTATGGGAGAGTGCTTAAAGGCATTCTCCCATAAATGGTAAAACGGCAAATACATACAGACTAAATAATTTCACTCCAAATATACTGAGTCAAAAAAGAAAGTATAATAGATACAAATGTGAAAAATTAGCATAAAGGATGAAATATAATAGTTCTAATGTTGCAGGTTTGTGGACAAGAAGTCGTGCAAAGAGTTTAATGACATGTTGTTGTCCACCCAACCGTATACAATTTTGCTATGGATTTCAGAATAGGATGTGCTGCCCGACAATGTCGAATTGAATGGGTGACCGACGATTTTCTTTGTGTTATGTTGTGCAAGAGAGCCTGAGTTATTGAGAAAACACTCTAGTTTTTGTCTTCTGACATTTTAAAAAATGCCAAGGTTAACCGAAAACCAGAGGTTGCGTGCCATTGATATGCATGATACCTCCAGATGAGCTCGCTGCTGAGTTCGGAGTCACAGTGGCCACTTTTTACCATCTCATTGGAAGGTATAGAACCACTGGATCTACTGCCGACTGACCGCGTTCAGGTCAACCAAGAGTTATGACCCCTGTACAAGACCAACACATCAGGACGTCTCACTTGCTGGATTGCTTCCTTCCGGCTACAAGGACAGCAGCAATTACTTCTGGTAGAACTAACAATAGAATCAGTGCACAAACTGTCCGCAACAGACTCGCTGAACACGGCATCCGAAGTAGGCGGCATCCATACCATGGACCAATCCTTACCCAACATCATCGAACCGTCAGAATGGAATGAGTACGTCAGCACATTCGCTGGATTCAGCAGCGTTGGAGCACAGTTCTTTTTAGTGATGAATCACAATTTTGTCTACAGCACGCTGATGGTAGATCAAGAGTGTCTCTCCAATGAGGAGAACGTTTTTCTGATGCTTGCGTGCAGGAATGCGACCGTTTCAGCGGGGGTAATGTAACGGTTTGGGCAGGAATTTCCTTGCACCATCGAATGCAGTTGATCTTCATTGATGGTAATCTGAATGGACAGCGATATAGGGATGAAATTCTTAATGCTGTTGTTGTCCCGTTGTTCAACGCTTACGTCAGATTGCAGTTATTCCAGCAAGACAATGCCCGATGTCACGTGGCGCATATCTGTCATGACTTTCTTGAGGAGCAGAGCATCAAACTTCGCCAGATTTGTTGCCAATCGAGCATCTTTGGGATCAACTGGACCATCGGGTACGACTTCATGATTTTCAGACATTAAGCGATTTACATAATGTTCTAAGGCAGGAGTGGAAGGCAGTACCACAGGGTGACATCCAGAGACTTATCAGGTCCATGTGCCGTCAATGTCTTGCCATCCAAGAGGCAAACCGTGGACATACACGGTATTGACTGCATGTGTGAACTTTTCATTTCACCCCATGTTTGAATTGCGACATGACATGACGCTGGCAACAGTAAGAACATGAAATTATGCAAATTCATACACCAAGACTTAAAATATGAATTTACAATAATTTGTTTGGGATTAGTCGATAATACTAAAAAAATTGTTCCTCAAAGTTTATTATACTTTCTTTTTTGATTCAGTATATATATAACATGAAGCACATCCACGGAATACAAAGCCTTTAAGTTGGGGCAGCAGCGCTTCAGAATGAAGCCCAAATATGGGCTTCCCAAACTCTACCAGTGAACTATGCAATCATCACAACTAGAATCGGATTTTTATATTCAGACACCTTTTGTTCACATTGTACACGTCTTTCATACAATCAATCTGGAATTATAAAACTCTGCAGGCAACAATATATTTGCATTCAATCTGCAATCAACTTGTTTGCAAAGGCATATTACTGTGGGAAGCAAGCTGCAAGCAAGGCATGCAAAATGTTTGCACAGCACACATGCTTAACTCTTAAAACACGGAGTATTTACAGGATATTTTTCATCAAATGTGATGCAGCCATGACTAGATTTGATGTAAAATTCATTTAAATTTAACTCAAGAAATCATTGGTGAAAAAGTTTGTACAAGAAGAAAATTGGACTAAATATGCCCAAATTATACTTATTTCAGGGGCAAGTGAAATACTGTCCTGGACAGGAATATTTGCCAACAGCAAATAGGTTAATGCTTGCAACACAAATGGTAAGCATGTGATGTGATCTGTTGATGTTGTTTGCCATTTCTGTAAATTCTTTGAGTACATTATAGGTCTATGACCACACCATATTTTCTAAGTTTGAGAATATTGATTTGTGTTTCATTTGTCCTTAAATCATCACCTCCAGCTTTGAGAGTTGACAATTCTGTGGCCAAAGGAAGAGGTGTTCCACTGTGCATTCATGAGGAAGTCTTACAGAAACCTGTCGTAATTAGTATATTTGCTTGGCAAAAATAAATGGATGTTTTCCACTTGGGAAAAATAAATGGACACAATGAAGTAAGGTTCTCATGGAATGAACATTGATAACTGTATTGTAAGCAAAATCTTTATTATTCTATTGTCCATCATTTCCTTTCATCTGAGGTAATATGTGATGGTTTTTCAAAAAAGTAAATCCATGGAAATTCACTCCCTTGGCACATAAGAAAGTAAACAAATGAAGGCATTACACAGACCTTTAAGAATTAAAGTGACCTGAAATATGATTACCATCACTCTTTTCAGGAAACCCCTTTTTCAAGCAACTACTGTTTCTGCTTTTTTGACTGAGTGCATGGGGAGCCTTCGTTAGCAAGATTTTGTTCATAAATAATTGTTGTGTTTCTATTTATTGGAGAGTACATATTGGCACTGTACAAGAAATTGTGACAAAACAATATATGTATGAATATTTTTTACCACTGAGAAAATAAGCTTGTGCATAAAAACGCCAATAAAGTGGATTTCAGTACTTTTCAAAAGAGCCATATGATAGTGGCTTTTCATTTGCCAACTCTGAGTTTTAAAATTATTTATCTGTTGCATTGTTTGAGTTGACAGGTAAACTATATTGTGTGCCTCAAGCAGGCCTGAAAATAAGCAGCCTGACATTTGCAGAATTAATGAAGTCCCCAGAGGGTGAATTTGATGATGCTATCCCACACAGTGGCCCAATTTATCCTCTAGGTACCTCTTTCTGTTTAGTTTTGAGGCCCTGATCCATACTGAGGTTCACAGAGGGTAAAATTAGTGATGCTACCCTGCTGTGCAGGGTATAGCATCACTAAATTAACCCTCTGGGGATCTCATTTTGCAGACGACAGTCTGCTTATTTTCTGGCTTGGCCTCAAGGTAACTTAACCAAAACTATACATTGTCAAAACACTGAAAAACATGGGCAAAAATCTTTAAACACCACATAATTTGGTCACAGCATTTACCGTCGATATTTTTGGGGAATTTAAAGGCCTGACGAGATATACTATTAAGTGGACTACACTAAGTACACTTTACTATCCTGGCAGCAATTTTGAGCCAAACCTTGTTTGCTTTTACAGTTAGCCAAGACCTGACTAGAAATCACTGCCAACACACCAAACTGAAACCAATGTCAGTATATTGTAGAACTTTGGTAAACAGTCTGAGAGTTAAGATTATTATTACTTCATATATAGAGGATATCTAGTGTTTTTGAGTGGATACCTAAAAGTATGTCATGAGTGACCGAGACAAATAACCATTTTTCTAAGTCACAAGTGAGATAATTTCTGGTATCCACTCAAAAACACTAGATTTTCCTTTTATTATTCTCTTGTTGGCTCACCAACGATAGTTGTGTGAGCCTATGGCATTGCCCTCATGTCGGCGGCGTCTGGGTCGGCGTTGGCATCCGGATTCATTCATTTTGAACTTTTGTGTGCAGGTTTAGATTTTTTTTTTGATTTGCTTTTTTTTTATGTCAGCATGCTTTTCAGTGATAGTAATATTTTATTCAACCCTTTTCATGCTTAGTTACTTGAATTTTGGACTTTTGTGTAAGGTTTTTGACTTTTCTGTGCAGGTTTTTGACTTTTGTGTACAGGTTTTGAAATTTTGTCTTCAAGTGGAGTTTTACCTTACTGGCATATTGCCATGGTGGTTACCTTAACATTTCAGGGTATTTTTCTCAATTTTAACCCTTTGAAACAAATGTGATAGTTTTTTTACTTTTATGTGCAGGTTTTGAGGTTTGTCTTTCTTCTCTTCCAAGTGGATATTTTTCAAGTAGAGTTTCACCTTACTGGCATATTGCCATTGTGGTTACTGTGACATTTGCTGGGTATTTTTCTCAATTTTAACCCGGTGAAACAAATGTGGTACTTTTTGTGACTTTTATGTGCAGGTTTTGAAGTTTGTTTTTCTTTTCTTCCAATTGGCGACTTACCTTGTAGCATATTGCCATGGTTCCTATTTTATGTTAGGATGCTTCTTGGGGCTAGTATAATATTATTTAACCCTTTAGCTGCTTATTTAATTTAATTTTGGACTTTTGTGTGCAGGTTTTGGACTCTTGTGTGCAGGTTTTTGACTTTCGTGTACAGGTTTTGATATTTTTTTTTAAGTGGAATTTTACCTCACTGGCATAATGCCATTGTGGTTACTGTAACATTTTCAGGGTATTTTTCTAAATTTCAACCCTTTGAAACAAATGTGATACTTTTTTGACTTTTACGTGCAGGTTTTGAGGTTTTTCTTTCTTTTCTTCCAAGTGGATATTTTTCAGGTAGAGTTCCACCTTACTGCCATGGTGGTTACTGTGACATTATCAGGGTATTTTTCTCAATTTTAACCCTTTGAAACAAATGTGATACTTTTTTTTTTACTTTTATGTGCAGGTTTTGAGGTTTGTGTTTCTTTTCTTCAAAGTGGAGACTTACCCTGTAACGTATTGCTATGGTTCCTATTTTATGTTAGCATGCTTCTTGGGGCTATTATTATATTATTTAACCCTTTAGCTGTTTATTTACTTTAATTTTGGACTTTTGTGTGCAGGTTTTGAACTTTTTTTTTACTTCAGCCACCCCTTTACATTGGCCACCTGCTGGTGAGCCAAGGGGTACTGATACCCCCTCTAGTTATAAGAATCTGATGATTCCTATCGATAATTCCACTCGTTTCAACCTTGAATTGATGCATGACAGTAAACAGCGCTCATTGATACGCAGAAGTGATTTGATCAATACTCGGAACAGGTAGCGTCTTGTGATCTGATTCAGCTGGCAGATTTCATGCATCAATTCAAGGTGAATACATGTTGAATTATTGCTGGAAATGATCGGCATCCACTCAAAAACACTAGATTTTCTTTTCATTATATGTTTTGAGAACAAATTGATAATTTCCAGTGATAATTTGACTCGTATTCACCTTGAAACAATGCTTTGAAAGCCACCATTTTGATTGATACCATGAAAGTGCAAATTTCTATATCTTCACAGTGGGGGATACGATTTCTATCTTTAAATTTTTTTTTTTCTTTCTTTCTTCCAACACTTGACAAGAGCAGAATTCTCGAGAATGCTCTTAAAGATTTTGTTAAAACTTGACAAGATGATATGGACTGCTATACTGTGTCTTGACAATAAGCTTTCCACTTCAGGCGTTAACTTTCTTTCTCCAGAACCCACCCAAAAATCGCCCATTTACATTGGCCAATATCTCCTGGTCCAAATGTGTGGTGACCTGAAATTGTTACAGAGTTGTCAAAAGTACACTTTTCCATAACTACCTGGAAACTAAAGTTTACCAAATTTATTTTTTCTGCCACAATTTTCTAAAACCTCAAAATAAGGCCTGATAATCAAACATTTTGCCTACAATCTCAGCAGTGTGAATTAGCAGAACACCAGTAAAGGACTGGATAGTATCATTATCATAAATGCGAAAGAAATTTCAATTTTAACCACAGTGAGGCCAAAATGGACACCAAACGTGATCATTTTTGAAATCCTAGATCTTATAACTGACAAATGAAGGGTTAACATAATTATGTTACATCACTGCACTCCGTGATCATAGTGGAATGACATATATCCAAAGATGCTGGGCTATCCACTTTAGAATCAAGTGTTTTTATGCATGGGTTGGATGGATTTTTCATTTAACATTTTGTTAACCCTTAAAATAAGGACAATATCAACATATCAACAAAAAAAAATGCACACCAACATGTTCAGAGATATGCGACTGATATTTTGTACAATTCCTTCAAAAGGCTTAATGTTTTTGTATGCCAGGAAAAGCCTGTGATTCTACAGAATCACTCACCTAGTTAGGCTTTTCCCTCTGGAAAAGGCTATTGTTTTTCTAAGGATTATTAATTTTTTTTTTTTTTTTCCACACATTTTTCCCGCACGATTCAGAAGCCATTTTCGAACCGATTTTAAGCAAATTTTGCACACGCATGGAGGGGCACAAAATCTAAAAATGTACCGAAGCGGAATGTTCGATTTAACCCTTTTTCATCAGAATTGGCAAAAAATTGTCAAAATAGGGCTTTATCGGCACTTTCTCGAAACACGTCTTGTAGATTTTTTTTAAACATTCATCATTTCTAGACCTGCCTGTGACATGACCTTTGATACACACAACATATTCGGCGATGCATATGGTAACCCTTCACAGGCTGCCAAACATCGAAATTTTGATGAAATAGGTCGGTTTCAGGCCCCCACAGGACCCAAACGATACACGGGAGATAAACATAACTTCCTTTATTGGAAGTGGAGTTCACCAAGGATCATTTTTGTAAGTAATAAGGGTGTTCATAAAACCAAGCGTCAACCTGTTTCGGGCTGGTGAAACAGCAATAACCCCATAAAGCTAAATAATTCATGTTTTCCGTGGATTTCTCTAAACTAGTCTTGTAGATTTTCAAGAAAAATTTGTCACTCCCAGGTCTTGGTGTGACAATAGAAGTTCCATGGACAAAATACTGCGGTGAGCATTTGTTAACCCTCCATGGGCTGCTGAAAGTCAAAATTGTAATAAAATGGGCTGTTTTTGGACACCAACAGCACCCAATGGGTACGTCACAAAGAAAAGTGCCTTCTTTTATCGAGCGCACGCTCTATACGGAAACATTTTTGTAAGTAGTAAGGGTATTCAAAAGTCGAAGTCTTAACCCATTTTGGGCAGGCTAAAGAGAGAGACCCCTTAAATCTTAAAATTCCCATTTTCTGTGGATTTCTCTAAAAACATCTTGTAGGTTTTCAAGAAAAAATGACTACTCGCAGGTCTTTGTGTGACATTACAAGTTGCAAGGACAAAATATTCCGGTGAGCATTTATTAACCCTCTACAGACTGCCAAGCATCGTAATTTTGTTGAAATGGGCTTTTTTCGGACATGCACAGCACCCAATGTGTACATGAGAAATACACATAATCTCCTTTGTTGGAAGTGGAATTTACCGAGGACCATTTTTGTAAGTAATAAGGGTATTCAAAAAACCAAGCATTAACCCCTTTTGTGGTTGTTAATACTGATATCCATCAAAAGCTTAAAAATTTATGTTTTTTCCTGGATTTCTTTACAAATATCTGGTGGGTTTTCAAGAAAAAATGGCCATTGATAGGTCTTGGTGTCACATTACTACTTGAATGAATAAATTATTCTGGTAAGCATTGGTTAACCCTTCATGAACTGCTAAATGTCAAAATTTTGAAAAAATAGTCTATTTTTGGACACCAACAACATCAAATGGGAATGCAACAGAGAAAAATAACTTCTTTTACCGGACACAAAGCTGACAGGGAAACATTTTTGTAAGTAGTAAGTGTATTCAAAAATCGAGGTCTTAACCCATTTTTGACTAGTTGAGGGGATATACCCCCTAAAAGCTTAAAATTCCAGTTTTCTGTGGATTTCTCACAAAAAAATTTCAAGAAAAATTGACCATTCGCAGGTCTTGGAGTTACATTACAAGTTGCATGGACAAAATATTTTGGTAAGCATTTGTTAACCCTCCAGAGGCTGTCAAGCATAGACATTTTGAGAAAATGGGCTGTTCTTGGGCAACCATAACACCAAATGTGTACCTGCGAGATAAACATAATCTCCTTTATTGGAAGTGCAATTCACTGACGATCATTTTTGTAAGTAATGAAGATATTCACAAAACCAAGCTTTAACCTGTTTTGGGCTGGTTACAAAGTGATACCCCTCGAAAGGTTAAAAATTCATGTTATCCAAGGATTTCTCTAAAAACATCACATAGATTTTCAAGAAAAATTGGCCATTCTCAGATCTTAGTGTGACATTACAAGTTGCATGTTCAAAATATTCCAGTAAGCGTTTGTTAACCCTATGCAAGTTCTCAAACATCGAAATGGTGATAAAATGGGCTGTGTTTGCGTATCCACAGCACCCGAAGTTGAGAGGAGAGATCAAAATAAGTGGAAGTAGAATTCACTGAGAATTATTTTGGGAAGTAATAAGAGTATTCAAAAAACAACACTTAACCCGTTTTGGGCTGGATAAACAATAATACCAATCAAAAGCTTAAAATTCATGTTCTCCCTGGATTTCTCAGAAAACATCTTGTAGATTTTAAAGAAAACATGGCCATTCGCAATTCTTGGTGTGACATTTCAAGTTGCATGAATAAATATTCCTGTTAGCGCTTGTTAACCCTCAACAAGCTGCCAGATATTTTGGATACATTTGAGATAAAATGGACTATTTTCTAATAGACACAGCACTCAGTGGGTAAGTGTCAAACAAACATAACTCCTTTTGTTGGTCATTAACTGTTGGATGACGATATTGACATTAACCAACTCCACCGTTAATGATGGGTTTTACCTAAACATTTTTTTTTTATCAAACTGAGTCATTTGAGACTGCTATATTCACCTTTCTTATAACATCAATGAAGGAACTTCAGTGAGACAGTCAAAAACAATTCATCAGACACTGTGGGGGTCATGAAAAATCATGGAATCTCATCCGGAAAAGCCATGATTCTCTAGAATCATAAAGTCTAGTTTTACATTATATTTCTCTTTGAGCTGTCTGCTTTTATTACTGACATACAAAGGTTCTTGTTTTTGTGTCTCTTTCTCATCAGGATATAATAATGTAATTAATATCTAATAGGAAATGTGACTTATCGATTTAAGAATCATAGCTTACAGCCTCTTGCTATAGGTGTTTGCCCCTATTATTGGCAGGCATGTTAAATTTTACTATTTTAGAGGGAGACTCACTATTTTCCAGAATTAATTTTTGTTAAATGAGCCTAAAATTGGGATTTTTAACAGAATCTCACTATTAAAATCAATAAATTTTTCTCTTTGAGCCATTTAAAAATTAAAATTTCCCTATCTTTGCTCAGAATTCTCACTATATTATAATTCATTAGCTTAACTTGTCTCATTATTGGGTCTCATTCTTGAGCTGAGGTTTGCTTGAGAAGATTTCTTAGCCAGTATAAAACCAAAATCCTATTTAGATGTAATTTACACATGCCATTGAATAGGAAACACCACAAATATGAATATTTTTTATCTCAAACTTTGAATGCATGCTTATACAGAGTTCATCAATGAAATGCAATCTGCGTCAACAGTGTCATATACAACACTGTCGACACTGATTGCTTTTCACTGGTGAATGCAATGTTTTTTTAAAACTTGTTTATTCCATTGTTTGAGTCGACAGGTAAACTATATAGTGTGCATTGGGGTAACTTGACCAAACTACATGTGGCCGAAGCACTGAAAAACTTGGAAAAAAGTCTTTAAACGCTGCATAATTTGGCTACAATTACATTATTTGGACTCAGCCTTTGCTGTCATTATTGGGAGAATGTAAAGGCCTGAAGAGATATCCAATTAAGCGGACTACATTGTATTATCCTGACTGCGATTTTGAGCAAGATCTTGCATGCTTTTACAGGTAGCCAAGACATGACAAGTAATCAATGCCAATCCACTGGACTGACACTCATGTCAAGGTATTCAAGAACTTTTTGAAAACATTCTGAGAGTTTGGAAGTTAAGATGATTATTATTATCTCATATGTTATTATCCCCCCGCAATGGAGTGATATAGAGAAGTCCTCTGTCTATCTGTCTGTCCATTCATCCAAACTTTGTTTATTGCATAACTTGAACAATAGTTAACAGATTACAATTCTTTTTGAATATGTCTCTATAGCAACAATATGTCTATGTTAAGTTCGATAACCACCGATTTCTCTTGAAAATTATGGCCCATTGTTAAAAAAATATTGTGTTAAGCTCGTTTATGACATAACTTCAACAGTAGTAAGCAGATTTCGATTTTTCTTTAGCATATGTCTCTATAGCAACAATTTGTACGTCCAGTTTAGTAACAACTGCTATCTGATGAAAATTATGGGTGTGTCAAATTTTCTGTGATAAAATGTCATTCACTGTAAATTTTCCCGGGGCCTGATTGTGATAAGTTTCGAATATATTTCTCTTTATATTATATAAAGAGAAATATAATATGTTATATTATATTTCTCTTTAAACTGTCTACTTTTATTACTGTCATACAGAGGCTCAGGCCAGAAAATAAACAGTCTGACATTTGCAGAATGAGGTCCCCAGAGGCTGAATTTAATGATGCTATCCCATACAGTGGGCCAATTGATCCTCTGTCCTCTGGGTACCTCTTTCTGTTTTGTTTTGATACCCTGATTCAGATTGAGGTTCACATAGAGTAAATTTAGTGATGCTACCCTGATGTGCAGGGTAGCATCACTAAATCCACCCTCTGGGGACCTCATTTTGCAGGTGACAGTCGGCTTATTTTCTGGTTTGCAAGGGCTAATTTTTTAGCTCACCGAAGGGAGCTCAACTTATCACTTGCCGTCAGTCGCCCGTCGTCGTGAACATTTTTCAAACGACTTCTCCTCTGAAACCACTGGTCTGATTTTCACGACACTTCATGTGGATGTTCATTACTATATGGCATTTCATGTTTGTTCAAATGAAATGGCCACATCGCTTGGGGGCTCTGTATGGGGCATAACACTGATAGCACCTATGAATTATAGAAAAATTATTAAAAAATCTTCTTCTCCAGAACCAGTGGGCAGAATCTTTTGATACTTGGTATGCAGCATCTTGGTATGGGTCTGATTCAAGTTTGTTCAAATTGGCCCCCTGGATTCATATTTGAGCTCGGTATAGAAGCCCGAATTCGAACTTAGTGCATTTCAGGCAAATTTCTTGAAAAAGTCTTCTTCTCAAGGTCCAGCAGGCAGAATCTTTTGATATTTGGTAAGCAACATTGTGGGGGTGGGTCTGATTCAAGTTGTTCAAATCGGCCCCTTGGGTTCATATTTGGGCTTAGTATAGGAGCCCAATTTGAACTTAGTGCATTTCAGGCAAATTTCTTTAAAAATCTTTCTCTCAACATCCAGCAGGTAGAATCTTTTGATATTGGGTATGCAGCATACTTAGGGGGGTGAGATTCAAGTTTATTCAAGCCAAGTCCCTGGGTTCATATTTGGGCTCACTGTGGTAGCCCGAACTATAACTTTGTTCAAAATGAGGAATTTTCTTTAAAAATCTTCTTCTTCAGATCTAGCAGTCAAAATGTTTTGATATTTGGTATTCAGCATCCTTGGTGGGGTGAGATTCAAGTCTGTTCAAGCCATGTCCCTAGGTCCATATTTTGGCTCACTGTGGGATCCCGAATGATAACTTAGTTCAAAATGAGGAATTTTCTTTAAACATCTTCTTCTTCAGATCCAGCAGTCGGAATGTTTTGATATTTGGTATGCAGCATCCGTAGTGGGGTGAGATTCAAGTTTGTTCAAGCCATGTCCCTAGGTCCATATTTGGGCTCACTGTGGGAGCTTGAATTGTAACTTAGTTCGAAATGAGGAATTTTCTTATAAAATCTTCTTCTTCAGATCCAGCAGTCGGAATGTTTTGATATGTGGTGTGTAGCATCCTTAGGGGGTGAGATTCAAGTTTGTTAAAGCCAAGTCCATGTGTCCATATTTGGGCTCCATGTGGGAGCTCAAATTATAACTTAGTCAATATGAGGAATTTTTAGCTCACCGAAGGGAGCTCAACTTATCACTGGCCATCCGTCGTCATGAACATTTTTCAAACGACTTCTCCTCTGAAACCACTGGTCCGATTTTCACGAAACTTCATGTGGATGTTCATTACTATATGGCAATTCATGTTTGTTCAAATGAAAAGGCCACGTCCCTTGGGGGCTCTGTGTGGGTCATAACTCTGATAGCACCGTATGAATTACAGAAAAATTATTAAAAAATCTTCTCCAGAACCAGTGGGCAGAATCTTTTCATACTCGGTATGCAGCATCTTGGTATGGGTCTGATTCAAGTTTGTTCAAATCGAGTCCCTCAATCAATATTGGGGCTCACTATGGGGGCATGAATTTTTACTTAGTGAAGTTTAAGAAAAATTCTTTAAAAATCTTCTTCTCCAGAACCAATGGGCAGAATCTTTTGATATTTGGTATGCAGCATCTTGGTATGGGTCTGATTCAAGTTTGTTCAAATTGAGTCCCTTGATCAATATTGGGGCTCCCTGTAGGGGCATGAATTATTCCTTAGTGTAATTTAAGGAAAAATCTTCTCCAGAACCAGTAGGCAGAATCTTTTGATATTTGGTATACAGCATCTTGGTATGGGTCTGATTCAAGTTTGCGATGCGATGCTTTTCTTGTTACCTCATATGTTATATTATATTTCTCTTTAAACTGTCTACTTTTATTACTATCATACAGAGGCTCAGGCCAGAAAATAAACAGTCTGACATTTGCAGAATGAGGTCCCCAGAGGCTGAATTTAATGATGCTATCCCATACAGTGGGCCAATTGATCCTCTGTCCTCTGGGTACCTCTTTCTGATTTGTTTTGATACCCTGATTCAGATTGAGGTTCACATAGAGTAAATTTAGTGATGCTACCCTGATGTGCAGGGTAGCATCACTAAATCCACCCTCTGGGGACCTCATTTTGCAGGTGACAGTCGGCTTATTTTCTGGTTTGCAAGGGCTAATTTTTTAGCTCACCGAAGGGAGCTCAACTTATCACTTGCCGTCAGTCGCCCGTCGTCGTGAACATTTTTCAAATGACTTCTCCTCTGAAACCACTGGTCTGATTTTTACAAAACTTCATGTGGATGTTCATTACTATATGGCATTTCATGTTTGTTCAAATGAAATGGCCACGTCGCTTGGGGGCTCTGTATGGGGCATAACACTGATAACACCTATGAATTATAGAAAAATTATTAAAAAATCTTCTTCTCCAGAACCAGTGGGCAGAATCTTTTGATACTTGGTATGCAGCATCTTGGTATGGGTCTGATTCAAGTTTGTTCAAATCGGCCCCCTGGATTCATATTTGGGCTCAGTATAGGAGCCCGAATTCGAACTTAGTGCATTTCAGGCAAATTTCTTAAAAAAGTCTTCTTCTCAAGGTCCAGCAGGCAGAATCTTTTGATATTTGGTAAGCAACATTGTGGGGGTGGGTCTGATTCAAGTTGTTCAAATCGGCCCCTTGGGTTCATATTTGGGCTCAGTATAGGAGCCCAATTTGAACTTAGTGCATTTCAGGCAAATTTCTTTAAAAATCTTTCTCTCAACATCCAGCAGGTAGAATCTTTTGATATTGGGTATGCAGCATGCTTAGGGGGGTGAGATTCAAGTTTATTCAAGCCAAGTCCCTGGGTTCATATTTGGGCTCACTGTGGTAGCCCGAACTATAACTTTGTTCAAAATGAGGAATTTTCTTTAAAAATCTTCTTCTTCAGATCTAGCAGTCAAAATGTTTTGATATTTGGTATGCAGCATCCTTGGTGGGGTGAGATTCAAGTCTGTTCAAGCCATGTCCCTAGGTCCATATTTTGGCTCACTGTGGGATCCCGAATGATAACTTAGTTCAAAATGAGGAATTTTCTTTAAAAATCTTCTTCTTCAGATCCAGCAGTCGGAATGTTTTGATATTTGGTATGCAGCATCCGTAGTGGGGTGAGATTCAAGTTTGTTCAAGCCATGTCCCTAGGTCCATATTTGGGCTCACTGTGGGAGCTTGAATTGTAACTTAGTTCGAAATGAGGAATTTTCTTAAAAAATCTTCTTCTTCAGATCCAGCAGTCGGAATGTTTTGATATGTGGTGTGTAGCATCCTTAGGGGGTGAGATTCAAGTTTGTTAAAGCCAAGTCCACGTGTCCATATTTGGGCTCCCTGTGGGAGCTCAAATTATAACTTAGTCAATATGAGGAATTTTTAGCTCACCGAAGGGAGCTCAACTTATCACTGGCCGTCCGTCGTCATGAACATTTTTCAAACGACTTCTCCTCTGAAACCACTGGTCCGATTTTCACGGAACTTCATGTGGATGTTCATTACTATATGGCAATTCATGTTTGTTCAAATGAAAAGGCCACGTCCCTTGGGGGCTCTGTGTGGGTCTTAACTCTGATAGCACCGTATGAATTACAGAAAAATTATTAAAAAATCTTCTCCAGAACCAGTGGGCAGAATCTTTTCATACTCGGTATGCAGCATCTTGGTATGGGTCTGATTCAAGTTTGTTCAAATCGAGTCCCTCAATCAATATTGGGGCTCACTATGGGGGCATGAATTTTTACTTAGTGAAGTTTAAGAAAAATTCTTTAAAAATCTTCTTCTCCAGAACCAATGGGCAGAATCTTTTGATATTTGGTATGCAGCATCTTGGTATGGGTCTGATTCAAGTTTGTTCAAATCGAGTCCCTTGATCAATATTGGGGCTCCCTGTAGGGGCATGAATTATTCCTTAGTGTAATTTAAGGAAAAATCTTCTCCAGAACCAGTAGGCAGAATCTTTTTATATTTGGTATACAGCATCTTGGTATGGGTCTGATTCAAGTTTGTTCAAATGGAGTCTCTTGATCAATTTTGTGGCTCACAATGGGGACCTGAATTTTTACTTAGTGCAATTTAAGAAAAATTCTTAAAAAATCTTCTTTTCCGGAACCGATGGGCAGAATCTTTTGATATTTGGTATACTGCATCTTGGTATAGGTCTGATTCAAGTTTGTTCAAATTGAATTCCCCGTTCAATATTGGGGATCACTATGAGGGTGTGAATTTTTACTTAGTGCACTTCAAGAAAACATCTTTAACAATCTTCTTCACCAGAACCAGTGGGCAGAATCTTTAGATATTTGGTATGCAGCATCTTGGTATGGGTTGGATTCACTATTGGGGCTTATTATGGAGGCGTGAATGATTACTTTGTGCAATTCAAGAAAAATTCTTTAAAAATCTTCTTCAGACCATCATGCAGAATCTTTTGATATTTGATCAGCAGCATTGTCCCATTCAGTCCTGTTGATGTTTTAGCTCCACAGAGTTTGTATAGATTTACTCTGTAGAACCTTAAGAATAGCTTTTGATAAAATTTGTGTCTTAACAGTATGGAACATTCGGTGAGCGCCTAAGGCCCCCTGGGGCCTCTTGTTTGTGTTTCTTTCTCATCAGGATATAATAATGTAATGAATGTTTTATCAAAAAATTGTCTTATCGATTTGATTTGTTAGTGTCATTGTGTATTATTGGAAATACAAGTGCTGGGTTCATGTACCGTTTTAAGATACTTCCTGACAAAATTTTCAAATAAATTTATCAGTACTTTATAACATGTAATATTATCTAATGGAAAGTTTATGTGTAAGGAAAGTATACTAAAGAGTTCTGTTTGGGTGTCTTGACTAACACTTCACTTATCAATAGGAAACTTCATTGATCTGTTCTTGATAATGTTGATGTTTTAATTTTCCTCCTTTTATAGCTCTCACCAAAATGTGGTTGCAGACTTTTAGGAATCGCTGGAACCCACTTCTACCAGTTTAGTTGAAGATATGCATTCTTTTCAAGTTCTGCATAATACAAATTTTACTTTCATGTATAATATGCCAGTGTTAATTATTCAAAGGTTTGTCAAATTTCAGAATCAAGAATCTTTGCCTAAAATCTGTTGCATGGATTATAGTGGTAAGGGGCAGAAATATGTTAAAAAGAAAAGTGACTGGCTATTGTCACTTATATATAGATGTTTTCATATTTTGTTTCCATCGCCAAAATATTGATCATTGTTTTGTTGACAGGTTTGATCTCAACAAAATTCCAAGAAACAGCAGCAATTTAGAAAAGCGAAGATCCTCGGTAGCCTCCAAAAGCTTGCTGTCACCAGTGCTAAGAGAAAATAAGAAGGATCGTACCAGAAGAATAAGTCTGCTGGAAGAAACACCTAGTAAAGTGTACAAATCGGAAGAAAAATCTGAAATTTTACTCTCACAGTTGAAAAAAGAAGGTAGGTTGGTTGAAATATTTTAATCAAGATTCGCTCAGGTCTTTAAATTTCTTGGACATCTTTGATTGTATACACAGGTTTGTTAGAAGTGGTCTGGCAGAACACAGGTCTGAAAATAAAGAGTTTACATCGTAATCTGTTAGCAGGTTATGCTATATCACATGGTGGTAACCTGTAGGAAAAAGAATTGTATAATTCTATCCCGTTTTCTTGATTTTTACTACGGAGGCCATGTAATTTACATCTTGACAGAATTTCTGCCAAAATAAATAGCAACAACTAACGCACGATCTCGCTTTCGCTTTGTAAATGGCATGCCACTCAGGTCCTACATGGATGCAATGTGTAACCTTTCAGTCAAGTTTGTTTCGAAAGATTGATTGACAGGCAAAACATACAGAATTTTGAAGTTAATTTACTCTGCGTTGTTTTATTATAACAGTTTGTATATTTTACACTTGACATAACCCCTATTAAACCTAAACAATCATTCACTATTTATTTCCAGGCCTGAGCACAGAAGGTGTTTTATCAATATTCTTGAAGGTAGCATGGTAGCTCAGTGGTTACTGTATTGAACTTCAAACCGAGAGGTCCATGGTTCGATCCCCACCAGGGGTAACTGCCTTGTGTCTTTGGGCAAGGCATTTAATCCTGATTGGCCACCTGGGGACATGGTGGCCCTGTGCACTAAGGCATAATGCACATGAATTGTGCACCTGGCTTCAACCAGTGCTAACCCTGCTTGTGTGGAGTTAGTACGTTGTGGAGTCTGACAGGTGCTCTCCTTTGCTTAGTGGTTCTCTCCAGGTACTCCGGCTTCCTCCACCCATAAAACTATCCGGCACGAGGTGACCCTGGCTGTCAAAAGTGAAAAAAACTCTATTAAATAAAAGTAAATAAATGAGGCCACACAAAGTAGATCTTCTGTTTCTCAGGCCATTATTTGTGAAATTTCATGCAGGCGAGCGGTTTTTTATTTTATTTTTTATTTCAGTAATTACCTTTTTGCCATCAAAAGTTCATGTTCTTGGTTCAAGTTTTAGGCCTCATAATCTACAGAATAGCATGGGTGGTGGTGTATTTCATCCCTCGAGTGCGAGAAGACTTTGCAATGCTAAAGCATTGCAAAGCCTTCTTGCACTCAAGGGAGAAATTCATCAATTTTTTTAACTTGGGTAAAATATCAGACATAAACCATTTAATTTTTATTTTTTTTTATGTTTAAATTGGTTATAAAAAGAGAGCATGCAGCAGCCAAAAGGACAATGCGGGAGGGCCTGAGAAACAGATTTTTTATTTTTTTAGGCCTAAATCAATATCCTTGAAATGGATATTTTGTAGTCAGCTTTTTACTCATTATTCCAGGTTTGTCGCAAGATGGTTGCAGAGCTAAGAGAGATTATTATTATCCATAAGTGATGTGGGGAGGTGGGATGTGTAAATCTTACCAAGGGGAAAGATATATGACCTTGACATGAGGCTTGCCAGAAGTTTTCATTCAAGTCTTATGCTTGTTTGTAGAGAAATGTTCCTGTTACAGTTGAAACTAGAAGTCCTGTCACATTATTAGCGCAGAAAATGCTTGTTAGTTAATGTGCTCTTTACTGCAGAATAATGAAGTCTGAAATACTCAAGAGTGTTTGCACTGTGCAATGCAAAATATGCACTATTAAGGAGGTCGGCAGTGAAATCACGAACTAAAAGAAAATATTGAGGCCACAGTGTGTGACGGGTGGATTGCTACTAAATCGCCATGGGATAGATTTTTCAATCAGAAATTATTTACTACTTCTGAGGACAAAAAACAAAAAGCACTTCCAAATTTTCATCACAAGCACCACCAGGTTGCACCCGGTGATCCATGTGATGAAAGTTTACTGCAAGTGTTTCTTTTGCTGTTATGAATAATTATGAATTCTTTTCAAGTGGAAAATATATGGCTCTGTGAATGAGTAGTAATCCACTCTTTTCATTCTGTATATCGTGATCACTTACTTTTTAAAAAAAAAATAAAGATTTAATCAGTTACTATGTGTATTTGATTCCAAGTTGTGGTAAGAAATCATGCCTATTACCAACACATGGTATATATATCTGTAATTCAATTCTTTTCAATTTATTTTACAGTGTACATTAAAAACACAGCACAAGAAATTAAAACTACAAAAACAGTGTGTGTGTACTGCAGTGGGTGTCGAATTGGCTGTCTTCCTGACACTCCCTATCAGTAAATTATTTGTGCTTGACAGCATTTTGCTCATTTGTAAGCAGGCGGGTTAGAGGTTACACAAACAAAAATTAAAAATTGAGACGAATGGACTATCGGTTAGCCAAAAGGATCCATCGGTTAACCAACTTTTTTACAATCAGCATATTAGATGCCTGAACAGAAAGTAATACACATCCAAATATTAAATTTGTGCTTATTATTCTGCTGTAAGCATAGTCCAAACATGGCCTGAAAGTGCATAATATAATTTTTAAAAATTATATTACACACTTTCAGGCCATGTTTGGACTACTGTGAGCATAATTATTAGAAACATGTTATTACAGTTTAAGGAAATTGAAATGCACTGCAGCCTGATGTATGATGCGGCAACAGCCAAACCAATTCTTGACGTATTCACCACTACACTATATGCTTTGCTGGCAATGGAAGATGCACAACTTTTATATGCAATGCAGCCAACAGAAGAGGCACAACTCTATATTTCTAGTGATTGCGTATTTCTGTTTTGTTGATATTTTTATCATCGGAAGTCATCACATGTTGCCAACAGAAGGGGCATAACTGAACATTTCCCTCCCACCAGCACAGGCCTTAGGCTTTCGGGATATGCCTGTGGCATATCGTGTTTGGATTTTTGGTTAACCAACAGGTTAATGAAACAAATTTACTTAACCTTCAGAATAGGTTAATGAACGAGTAAATGGGTAACCTGTTAATGGGTTCATCAAAATATGGAATTGTCAAGGCCTGTGTAAGGCTGAGGTAGCTGCAATGCAGGAAGGAGGAAATGTATAAAATATATTTTACACATGAATCAAATCAGATTATCAGATGCAATTAGAAAGGAATAATCAGCTTAGGTGTTTACACCGATTCTACAATTTTTAAACACCAGACAGCAAGCCTTTCCCACAATATTTATTCATTTGAACATTCAGGTGTGTGCAGCACATGTTGAGAATTAAAGTACTGGGGAACTCCCCCAACCATCTCAAATTGCAGAGATTTTTTTTTCTCCCACACCGTATCTTATGACTTCTTACTGGAATGAGCTTAGCTTATTCTAGAGAGGTTCCTTCAGCTTCAGCTGCAACTTGAAAGACCTTAAATGTATTTGAATTTGCAATTTGTTTCTGAAAATCTGGGCAAATTTGAGTGATCTGTTGATGGATGTGAAAAATATGGATAGAACTTTAGAATCTTTATAACTACCATATTAATTTTTATTTTATTGTCCTATGTTTTGTCTTGTTTATTGTTTCACTCCTTGCATGCTGCTAGAGTATATTCCTGCCCAGGACAGGATTTCTCTTGCCACATAAGTAAGAATAATTTGGGCACATTTAGTCCAACTTTCTCCCTGTAAATTGAAAAATTGAATGGATTTTTTCACCAATGATTTCTGGAGTTAAATTTAGATGAATTTTTTTTTCACAGCAGCCATGACTATATTTGATGAAAAATATCTTGAAAATACTTAGCTGGTGAAGAGTTAACCATTCCCCTTTGAAAGCGAAGTTTTTAACTAGTTGAGTGCTAGGAGTCACTATCAGGGATTTACTGAAAAGTGTTGAAAGCCACTGCAGTGGTTTACTGTGTTTGCACTAATTTGTTGTTGGTTCAGCAGCAGAAAAATATGAATAAGAAATTATTTTGTTACAATTTATTGGAGAGTGCCAACTGGCACTCTCCAATAATCTGCAACAAAACAATTATTTCTGAGCTAAACTAAGGCTCCGTTTGTGAGTCTGATATCTTTGGAAAAAATACTCAGGTTACAAATGACTACTGAAAAGTAATTTAGCTCTCTACCAGTTAAACAGCCTCTTGAGTCTGCAAAATTAAAGAAATTAAATTTTCAAATATGCTCTTTCAGATAAATCTCACGTTTCAAGCTTACCAAAAATTCAAGAAGATGCAAGACGAAGAGTGAACCAAATTCAAGCAAAGAGAAGAACAAAGTTTATTTACGTGAAACGTGATTCAATACATATACCAGAAAGAATAGCCATCGATGAACCAGAAATATCACCCTCATCACACATAGCATTTGAAGAGGAAAACATTCTGAAAGCCATGTATTCAGAGGGTATGTGGGCTGAATAAATTCTAGTTTATCACCTTCACAATGGTGGCTCAGGTCTTGTTTCCTATTAAAAGGTCATTTCCAAGGTTATTGGATATCCTCAGCCAAATGGCTATTTTGAGCTATGAGCTATAGTTTTAGTTTATGGTGGTGTGGATTTAGTAAATAATTCTCATTAATGGTGGGTGATATGGCCAAAATAATCTGTTGATGGTCTTGATTCAAACTGTGTATTGTCAAGTGTATTTCAATTGGGGGTAAAGGTCACATGGAAGTGTTAAATGACTAACCCAGACCTGTTTGGGACCTGACAGTTTGCAGTTTACAAATGGGACAATTTTTGTGTAAATTTGCTTTGAGAAAGCCTTCTGATAAAATGAATAAGAAACCCATATGTTTTTGGCTCACCAACGATAGTTGTGTGAGCCTATGGCATAGCCCTCATGTTGTCGGCGTCCGGATTCATTCATTTTGAACTTTCGTGTGCAGGTTTTCATTTTTTAGCTCACCTGACTGAAAGTCAGAGTGAGCTTTTCTTATCACTCTTCATCCGTTGTCCGTCCCGGCCAACTTTGGGGGTTTAGGGAATATTATTATTAGGGGCTACCTCCAAATTAAGGTAGTGTTAGGGTTAGGAGTGGGGTGGGGTGGGGTGGGGGTTAGGGTTATTGGTAGCCCCAGAGTAGGGCTTAAAGTTGGGGAGGGTTAGGTCCCGGGGGGTTAGGGTTGGGGTCAGGGGTGGGGTTTTAGTTTTAGTAACCCCTAAACCGAAAAATAGCTCCTAATCCTATTGGTTTGGCTAGGGTGTGGTTGGGTCAGGGGTGGGGTGGGGTGGGGTTAGGGGTAGCCCCAGAGTAGGGCTCAAGGTTGGGGGGTTAGGTCCTGGGGTGGGTGGGGGTTAGGGTCAGGGGTGGGCTTTTAGGGTTTAGGGTCAGGGTGGGTTAGGGTTAGGGTGTGGTTTTTGGGTGGAAGGGTGGGGTTAGGGTTAAATATAAGTTCTAGGGTGGAGGGGGTGGGGTTCTGGATAAAATAAGGTTTTGGACTTACAAAATGTTTTTTTGGTAGCCCATAAACCCGAAATGTTGGAGCGTCCGTCCGTCCGTCGTCCATCGTCCTGCGTGAAGGTGGTGTTTGAGCCTCCTTCTCCTGGCCACATTTTAATTAAATTTCATGTAAGTAGTGGTTATATAGGGGCATTTTGATTTTTATGCAAATTAGGTTTCGGCTCATATTGAGCAGAAGGGTGTGGAAAAATGGCCAATTTTTTTGAAAATCTCCTTCTAATGAACCACCAGTAGCAGAGACTTGATATATGGTATACAGAGTCCTTTTGAGGTTTAGAATCAAGTTTGTTCAAGAGAAGGTTGTCGGGCATTATTTGCCTTCGTTATGGGAGGGGCAAAAATTTTGGCCACGCCTAAAATTTCTATTTTCAAAACTGTGAGGTCAATTTGAACCAAATTTGATATGAGATGATAATGGGTCATAAGTAGTTGATTGATGCAAACATTTTTTTTCTCATCGCCCTGTGGGAATCTCGGGAGCTAAAAATAGGGAAAACCTTAAAAGTGCCATATCTCCAAAACTACACGGCACAGAGTATTCTTATTTTGTATAAAGCTTACTTTTAACAAGTAGAATAGAATGGTTAAAAAAAATTCCTATTGGTTTGATCACAAGGTACTTTTTTTCAGGACTTTGAAAAAGTGCTGATTCAGCACCTTTTAACACTGTAGGCAATGGGAAAAACATTAAAAAATCTTCTCCAGATCCAGCAGGCAGAATCTTTTGATATTTGGTATGCAACATTGTAGGGTGGATCTGATTCAAGTTTGTTCAAATCGGCCCCCTGGGTTCATATTTGGGCTCAGTATAGGAGCCCGATTTCGAACTTAGTGCATTTCATGCAAATTTCTTAAAAAATCTTTTTTTCCAGATCCAGCAGGCAGAATCTTTTGATATTTGGTATGCAACATTGTGGGGTGGATCTGATTCAAGTTTATTCAAATCGGCTCCCTAGATTCATATTTGGGCTCACTATAGAAGCTCGAATTCGAACTTAGTGCATTTTAGGCAAATTTCTTAAAAAATCTTCACCAGATCCAGCAGGCAGAATCTTTTGCTATTTGGTATGCAACATTGTGGGGTGGATCTGATTCAAGTTTGTTCAAATCGGCTCCCTAGATTCATATTTGGGCTCACTATAGAAGCTCGAATTCGAACTTAGTGCATTTTAGGCAAATTTCTTAAAAAATCTTCTTCTCCAGATCCAGCAGGCAGAATCTATTGATATTTGGTATGCAACATTGTGGGTGGATCTGATTGAAGTTTGTTCAAATCGGCCCCCTGGATTCATATTTGGGCTCACTATAGAAGCCCGAATTTGAACTAAGTGCATTTCAGGCAATTTCTTTAAAAAATCTTCTTTTCCAGATCCAGCAGGCAGAATTTTTAAATTCAACATTGTCGGGTAGATCTGATTCAAGTTTGTTCAAATCGGACCCCTGGGTTTATATTTGGGCTCAGTATAGGAGCCCGAATTTGAACTTAGTGCATTTCAGGCAAATTTCTTTGAAAATCTTCTTCTCAAGATCCAGCAGGCAGAATCTTTTGATATTGGGTATGCACCATGCTTAGGGGGGTGAGATTCAAGTTTGTTCAAGCCAAGTCCCTAGGTTCATATTTGGGCTCACTGTGGTAGCCCGAATTATAACTTAGTTCAAAATGAGGAATTTTCTTTAAAAATCTTCTTTTCCAGATCCCGCTGGCAGAATTTTTAAATTCAACATTGTCGGGTGGATCTGATTCAAGTTTGTTCAAATCGGCCCCCTGGGTTCATATTTGGGCTCAGTATAGGAGCCCGATTTCGAACTTAGTGCATTTCATGCAAATTTCTTAAAAAATCTTTTTTTCCAGATCCAGCAGGCAGAATCTTTTGATATTTGGTATGCAACATTGTGGGGTGGATCTGATTCAAGTTTATTCAAATCGACTCCCTAGATTCATATTTGGGCTCACTATAGAAGCTCGAATTCGAACTTAGTGCATTTTAGGCAAATTTCTTAAAAAATCTTCACCAGATCCAGCAGGCAGAATCTTTTGCTATTTGGTATGCAACATTGTGGGGTGGATCTGATTCAAGTTTGTTCAAATCGGCTCCCTAGATTCATATTTGGGCTCACTATAGAAGCTCGAATTCGAACTTAGTGCATTTTAGGCAAATTTCTTAAAAAATCTTCTTCTCCAGATCCAGCAGGCAGAATCTATTGATATTTGGTATGCAACATTGTGGGTGGATCTGATTGAAGTTTGTTCAAATCGGCCCCCTGGATTCATATTTGGGCTCACTATAGAAGCCCGAATTCGAACTAAGTGCATTTCAGGCAATTTCTTAAAAAAATCTTCTTTTCCAGATCCAGCAGGCAGAATTTTTAAATTCAACATTGTCGGGTGGATCTGATTCAAGTTTGTTCAAATCGGACCCCTGGGTTTATATTTGGGCTCAGTATAGGAGCCCGAATTTGAACTTAGTGCATTTCAGGCAAATTTCTTTGAAAATCTTCTTCTCAAGATCCAGCAGGCAGAATCTTTTGATATTGGGTATGCACCATGCTTAGGGGGGTGAGATTCAAGTTTGTTCAAGCCAAGTCCCTAGGTTCATATTTGGGCTCACTGTGGTAGCCCGAATTATAACTTAGTTCAAAATGAGGAATTTTCTTTAAAAATCTTCTTCAGATCCAGCAGACGGAATGTTTTGATATTTGGTACGCAGCATCCTTAGGGGGGTGAGATTCATGTTTGTTAAAGCCAAGTCCCTGGGTTCATATATGGGCTCCCTGTGGGAGCCCGAATTATAACTTAGTTCAATATGAGGAATATTCTTTAAAAATCCTTTTTTTTAGATCCACTGGTCAGAATCTTTGGATATTTGGTACAAGCTGTTCTTAGGAGGAGCAGATGCAACTTGTTGAAATCAATTCTCTGGGTTGATATTTAGGCTACCATGTCAGGTGAGCGCCCTCAGGCTCCCTGGGGCCTCTTGTTTTTTGTTTTTTTTGCTTTTGTTTATGTCTGCATGCTTTTCAGGGATAGTAATATTTTATTCAACCCTTTCCATGCTTAGTTTCTTGAATTTTGGACTTTTGTGTGCAGGTTTTTGACTTTTCTGTGGAGGTTTTTGACTTTTCTGTGCAGGTTTTTTTACTTTTTGTCTTCAAGATGAGTTTTACCTTACTGACATATTGCCATTATGGTTTCCTTAACATTTCAGGGTATTTTTCTCAATTTTAACCCTTTGAAACAAATGTGATGCTTTTTTGACTTTATGTGCAGGTTTTGAGGTTTGTCTTTCTTTTCTTCCAAGTGGATATTTTTCAAGTAGAATTTCACCTTACTGGCATATTGCCATTGTGGTTCTGTAACAGGGTATTTTTCTCAATTTTAACCCCTTGAACCAAATGTGATACGTTTTTTTACTTTTATGTGCAGGTTTTGAGGTTTGTCTTTCTTTTCTTCCAAGTGACGACTTACCTTGTAGCATATTGCCATGGTTCCTATTTTATGTTAGGATGCTTCTTGAGGCTCGTATTATATTATTTAACCCTTTAGCTGCTTATTTACTTTAATTTTGGACTTTTGTGTGCAGGTTTTGTACTTTTGTGTGCAGGTTTTGATATTTTTTTTAAGTGGAGTTTTACCTCACTGGCATATTGCCATGGTGGTTACTGTAACATTTTCAGGGTATTTTCTAAATTTTAACCCTTTGAAACAAATGTGATGCTTTTTTGACTTTTATGTGCAGGTTTTGAGGTTTGTCTTTCTTTTCTTCCAAGTGGATATTTTTGAAGTAGAGTTTCACCTTACTGGCATATTGCCATTGTGGTTACTGTGACAGGATATTTTTCTCAATTTTAACCCCTTGACAAAAATGTGATACTTTTTTAGCTCACCTGAGCGAAGCTCAAGGGGAGCTTTACTAATCACTTTCCGTCCGTCGTCCGTCGTCGTCGTCGTCCGGCGTTAACTTTACATTATCGACTTCTCCTCCTAAACCACTAGCCCAATTTTATTCAAATGTTGGCTAAATGTTTATTACCTAATGCCAATTCAGATTTGTTCAAATGAAGTTGCCCCTCCTCCTGGGTGGTGCCACGCCCCCAAGGGGCACCAAAATCTTTGTAAATCTTCTTCTCATGAACCAGCAGTAGCAGAGACTTGATATTTGGTGTGCAGCTTCCTTTTGAGGTGTAGACTCAGATTTGTTCAAGAGAAGTTTGTGGGGCTATACTTGGCGTTGTTATGAGAGGGGCAAAATTTTTTGCCCCGCCCAAAATTTCTATTTTCCAAACCGAGAGGCTGATTTGAACCAAATTTTATTTGAGGGCTTATTGGGTCATGAGTACTTGATTTATGCAAAAAAATTTTTTCCCGCAGCCCCGTGGGAACCGCAGGAGCTAAAAATAGAAAAAATTTAAAACGCCCATATCTCCAAAACTGCACGGCACTGAGAATTTTTATTTGATGTGCAGCTTCCTTAGGACCAACAGAAAGGATTGGTAAAAAAAAATTGCCATCGGTTTTATCATAGGGTACAGTTTCGGGACTTTGAAAAAGTGCTGAGTCAGCACTTTTTAACACTGTAGGCAATGGGAAAACATTCAAAAATCTTCTTCTCCAGATCCAGCAGGCAGAATCTTTTGATATTTGGTATGCAACATTGTAGGGTGGAACTGATTCAAGTTTGTTCAAATCGGCCCCCTGGGTTCATATTTGGGCTCAGTATAGGAGCCCGATTTCGAACTTAGTGCATTTCAGGCAAATTTCTTAAAAAATCTTCTTCTCCAGATCCAGCAGGCAGAATCTTTTGATATTTGGTATGCAACATTGTGGGGTGGATCTGATTCAAGTTTGTTCAAATCGGCCCCCTGGGTTTATATTTGGGCTCAGTATAGGAGCCCAAATTTGAACTTACTGCATTTCAGGCAAATTTCTTTGAAAATCTTCTTCTCCAGATCCAGCAGGCAGAATCTTTTGATATTTGGTATGCAACATTGTGGGGTGGATCTGATTCAAGTTTGTTCAAATCGGCTCCCTAGATTCATATTTGGGCTCACTATAGGAGCTCGAATTCGAATTTAGTGCATTTCAGGCAAATTTCTTCAAAAATCTTCTTCTCCAGATCCAGCAGGCAGAATCTTTTGATATTTGGTATGCAATGTTGCGGGGTAGATCTGATTCAAGTTTGTTCAAATCGGCCCCCTGGATACATATTTGGGCTTACTATAGAAGCCCGCATTCGAACTTCGTGCATTTCAGGCAAATTTCTTAAAAAATCTTCTTCTCCAGATCCAGCTTCAGAATCTTTTCATATTTGGTAAGCAACATTGTGGGGTGGATCTGATTCAAGATTGTTCAAATCGGCCCCCTGGGTTAATATTTGGGCTCAGTATAGGAGCCCGATTTCGAACTTAGTGCATTTCAGGCAAATTTCTTAAAAAATCTTCTTCTCCAGATCCAGCAGGCAGAATCTTTTGATATTTGGTATGCAACATTGTAGGGTGGATCTGATTCAAGTTTGTTCAAATCGGCCCCCTGGGTTCATATTTGGGCTCAGTATAGGAGCCCGATTTCGAACTTAGTGCATTTAGGCAAATTTCTTGAAAAATCTTCTTCTCCAGATCCAGAAGGCAGAATCTTTTGATATTTGGTATGCAACATTGTGGGGTGGATCTGATTCAAGTTTGTTCAAATCGGCTTCCTAGATTCATATTTGGGCTCACTATAGAAGCTCGAATTTGAACTTAGTGCATTTCATGCAAATTTCTTAAAAAATCTTCTTCTCCAGATCCAGCAGGCAGAATCTTTTCATATTTGGTAAGCAACATTGTGGGGTGGATCTGATTCAAGTTTGTTCAAATCGGCCCCCTGGGTTTATATTTGGGCTCAGTATAGGAGCCCAAATTTGAACTTAGTGCATTTCAAGCAAATTTATTAAAAAATCTTCTTCTCCAGATCCAGCAGGCAGAATCATTTGATATTTGGTATGCAACATTGTGGGGTGGATCTGATTCAAATTTGTTCAAATCGGCTTCCTAGATTCATATTTGGGCTCACTATAGAAGCTCGAATTCGAACTTAGTGCATTTCAGGCAAATTTCTTAAAAAATTTTCTTCTCCAGATCCAGCAGGCAGAATCTTTTGATATTTGGTATGCAACATTGTGGGATGGATCTGATGCAAATTTGTTTAAATCGGCTCCCTAGATTCATATTTGAGCTTACCATAGAAGCTCGAATTCGAACTTAGTGCATTTCAGGCAAATTTCTTAAAAAATCATCTTCTCCAGATCCAGCAGGCAGAATCTTTTGATATTTGGTATGCAACATTGCGGGGTGGATCTGATTCAAGTTTGTTCAAATCGACCCCCTGGATTCATATTTGGGCTCACTATAGAAGCTCGAATTCAAACTTAGTGCATTTCGGGCAAATTTCTTCAAAAATCTTCTTCTCCAGATCCAGCAGGCAGAATCTTTTGATATTTGGTATGCAACATTGCGGGGTGGATCTGATTCAAGTTTGTTCAAATCGGCCCCCTGGGTTCATATTTGGGCTCAGTATAGGAGCCCGATTTCGAACTTAGTGCATTTAGGCAAATTTCTTAAAAAATCTTCTTCTCCAGATCCAGAAGGCAGAATCTTTTGATATTTGGTATGCAACATTGTGGGGTGGATCTGATTCAAGTTTGTTCAAATCGGCTTCCTAGATTCATATTTGGGCTCACTATAGAAGCTCGAATTTGAACTTAGTGCATTTCATGCAAATTTCTTAAAAAATCTTCTTCTCCAGATCCAGCAGGCAGAATCTTTTCATATTTGGTAAGCAACATTGTGGGGTGGATCTGATTCAAGTTTGTTCAAATCGGCCCCCTGGGTTTATATTTGGGCTCAGTATAGGAGCCCAAATTTGAACTTAGTGCATTTCAAGCAAATTTATTAAAAAATCTTCTTCTCCAGATCCAGCAGGCAGAATCTTTTGATATTTGGTATGCAACATTGTGGGGTGGATCTGATTCAAATTTGTTCAAATCGGCTTCCTAGATTCATATTTGGGCTCACTATAGAAGCTTGAATTCGAACTTAGTGCATTTCAGGCAAATTTCTTAAAAAATTTTCTTCTCCAGATCCAGCTGGCAGAATCTTTTGATATTTGGTATGCAACATTGTGGGATGGATCTGATGCAAATTTGTTTAAATCGGCTCCCTAGATTCATATTTGAGCTTACTATAGAAGCTCGAATTCGAACTTAGTGCATTTCAGGCAAATTTCTTAAAAAATCATCTTCTCCAGATCCAGCAGGCAGAATCTTTTGATATTTGGTATGCAACATTGCGGGGTGGATCTGATTCAAGTTTGTTCAAATCGACCCCCTGGATTCATATTTGGGCTCACTATAGAAGCTCGAATTCAAACTTAGTGCATTTCGGGCAAATTTCTTCAAAAATCTTCTTCTCCAGATCCAGCAGGCAGAATCTTGTGATATTTGGTATGCAACATTGCGGGGTGGATCTGATTCAAGTTTGTTCAAATCGGCCCCCTGGGTTCATATTTGGGCTCAGTATAGGAGCCCGATTTCGAACTTAGTGCATTTAGGCAAATTTCTTGAAAAATCTTCTTCTCCAGATCCAGAAGGCAGAATCTTTTGATATTTGGTATGCAACATTGTGGGGTGGATCTGATTCAAGTTTGTTGAAATCGGCTTCCTAGATTCATATTTGGGCTCACTATAGAAGCTCGAATTCGAACTTAGTGCATTTCAGGCAAATTTCTTAAAAAATCATCTTCTCCAGATCCAGCAGGCAGAATCTTTTGATATTTGGTATGCAACATTGCGGGGTGGATCTGATTCAAGTTTGTTCAAATCGGCCCCCTGGATTCATATTTGGGCTCACTATAGAAGCTCGAATTCAAACTTAGTGCATTTCGGGCAAATTTCTTCAAAAATCTTCTTCTCCAGATCCAGCAGGCAGAATCTTTTGATATTTGGTATGCAACATTGCGGGGTGGATCTGATTCAAGTTTGTTCAAATCGGCCCCCTGGATTCATATTTGGGCTTAATATAGAAGCCCGAATTCGCACTTAGTGCATTTCAGGCAAATTTCTTCAAAAATCTTCTTCTCCAGATCCAGCAGGCAGAATCTTTTGATATTTGGTATGCAACATTGCGGGGTGGATCTGATTCAAGTTTGTTCAAATCGGCCCCCTGGATTCATATTTGGGCTTAATATAGAAGCCCGAATTCGCACTTAGTGCATTTCGGGCAAATTTATTAAAAAATCTTCTCCTCCAGATCCAGCAGGCAGAATCTTTTGATATTTGGTATGCAACATTGTGGGGTGGATCTGATTCAAGTTTGTTCAAATCGGCTTCCTAGTTTCATATTTGGGCTCACTATAGAAGCTCGAATTCGAACTTAGTGCATTTCAGGCAAATTTCTTAAAAAATCTTCTTCTCCAGATCCAGCTTCAGAATCTTTTCATATTTGGTAAGAAACATTGTGGGGTGGATCTGATTCAAGTTTGTTCAAATCGGCCCCCTGGGTTTATATTTGGGCTCCGTATAGGAGCCCAAATTTTAACTTAGTGCATTTCAGGCATATTTCTTAAAAAATCTTCTTCTCCAGATCCAGCAGGCAGAATCTTTTGATATTTGGTATGCAACATTGTAGGGTGGATCTGATTGTGATTCATGAACGTATTTATTTGTAAAGTTGATAGAATCTTAGACAAAATTTGCAGAAAAGATCTACTATAGAAGGGGTGGTATCCAGGGTGAACCGTTTACCCAAATCTAGCAGTACTAATGCATTATTCACACAAATCTTCGTTCAAATTTTATGACCCCTCATTGGAACACACGCATTCAGCTCATTCCAGCAAAGGTCATATGCCATGTTTTCGAGACAAAGGAATAAAAATTTTAGTTATTCATGAAATTTTTAGGCAACTGTTGTCTGTTATTCACATTGCTTCATGAAATTTCAGTACTTTTAGAAGTTACCTCAGTAATCAAGGGTTAATTCCCCTTAATTAAATGTCGCCTCTAAAAAACAACCACTTTGCATATCTTACCTTTTTACCAGCATAACTGCCAAAACTTGTCAGCATTCTTCGCAAAAATCGCTATTCAAATTTTAATTTTTGTCTCTTAAACATACATGTGCTTATCGCTTGTAAATACCCCATTGGAATGAGCTTTTTGAGCTCATTCCAATGAGAGGTCGCACACCATGCTTTTTGAGTCAAAAAAGCAATTTTTTTAGTTATTCCAGAATTTCGTACGTAAAACACAGCTTTATGTCTTCACATTAAAATGAGCTCTCTAAGCTTGTTCCAATCAACATTCACGCACTATGTCTTTCACACAAAAAATAAAATTTTCCATTTATTCAGGAATTTTGTTTGCAAGAACACTCTTACCCCCCCCCCCCCACACACACACACACAAACACACACACACACACACACACACACACACACACACACACACACACACACACACACACACACACACACACAAACACAGACACACACATCTAAAAGTTCGTCAGCAAAAAAACAGTTACTTCAATTTTTAAATGCATTATAGGAACAACTTGCCTAATCAAATTTAAATACTTTTGCATCATTCTGTATCTAGAACAAACCATTTACCATATCTTTACGCAAAATTCTCCAGCATCATTCACAAAAAAACACCATTATTTATATATTCACATTTCTGTCTCAAAAATATACCTGATCTTCCCATACCCCTATTGGAATAAGCTGTTTGAGCTTGTTCCAATGATGATAAAAAAAAATAAAATTTGTGAAAATTTTTGTTTTCTTGCATGCAAATATATACATGTAGCACATGGAAGATATCCACAGTTGGGGAGAGATGTCCAAGGCTATCTCTTCACATTCCTTGTTTGTGCTTCATGCTAAACCAGTTTGTCTGCAGAGATAAATTTGCTTTATTAAAAATCATTGGAGACTGGCCACACACCAATGATTTTAAATAAAACTAATTTTAGGTAACAAATGTTGAACTTCAAACAAAATCTATCACTCAACCAGTTAATGTTGATGAGGCATGACATGGTGAAGGTGACCTAAAATACTTCTTAGAGTCACTTTGTCAGGTGAGCGATTAAGGCCACGTGGGGCCTCTTGTTTACTTTTATGTGCAGGTTTTGAGGTTTGTCTTTCTTTTCTTCCAAGTGGCGACTTACCTTGTAGCATATTGCCATGGTTCCTATTTTATGTTAGCATGCTTCTTGGGGCTATTATTATATTATTTAACCCTTTAGCTGCTTATTTACTTTAATTTTGGGCTTTTGTGTGTAGGTTTTAAGCTTTTGTGTGCAGGTTTTGATATTTTTTTTAAGTGGAGCTTTACCTCACTGGCATATTGCCATGGTGGTTCCTGTAACCTTTTCAGGGTATTTTTCTAAATTACAACCCTTTGAAACAAATGTGATACTTTTTTTTACTTTTATGTGCAGGTTTTGAGGTTTGTCTTTCTTTTCTTCCAAGTGAATATTTTTCAAGTAGAGCTTCACATTACTGGCATATTGCCATTGTGGTTACTGTGACAGGGTATCTTTCTCAATTTTAACCCCTTAAAACAAATGTGATACTTTTTTTTACTTTTATGTGCAGGTTTTGAGGTTTGTCTTTCTTTTCTTCAAAGTGGAGACTTATCTTGTAGCATATTGCCATGGGTCCTATTTTATGTTAGCATGCTTCTTAGAGGCTATTATTATATTATTTAACCCTTTAGCTGCTTATTTTCTTTAATTTTGGACTTTTGTGTGCGGGTTTTGAACTTCTTTTTTTTTACTCTAGCCACCCCTTTACATTGGCCACCTGTTGGTGAGCCATGGGGTACTGATACCCCCTCTAGTTTGGCTCACCAATGATAGTTGTGTGAGCCTATGGCATAGCCCTCATGTCGGCGATGGCGGCGGCCGAATTAATTCATTTTGTACTTTTGTGTGCAGGTTTTGATATTTTTTTTAAGTGGAGTTTTACCTCACTGGCATATTGCCATGGTGGTTATTGTAACATTTTCAGGGTATTTTTCTAAATTTTAACCCTTTGAAACAAATGTGATACTTTTTTGACTTTTATGTGCAGGTTTTGAGGTTTTTTCTTTCTTTTCTTCCAAGTGGATATTTTTCAGGTAGGGTTTCACCTTACTTGCATATTGCCATGGTGGTTACAGTGACATTATCAGGGTATTTTTCTCAATTTTAACCCATTGAAACAAATGTGATACTTTTTTTTTTACTTTTATGTGCAGGTTTTGAGGTTTGTCTTTCTTTTCTTCAAAGTGGAGACTTACCTTGTAGCATATTGCCATGGTTTCTATTTTATGTTAGCATGCTTCTTAGGGGTTATTATTATATTATTTAACCCTTTAGCTGCTTATTTTCTTTAATTTTGGACTTTTGTGTGCAGGTTTTGAACTTTTTTTTTTTTTACTCCAGCCGCCCTTTTACATTGGCCACCTGTTGGTGAGCCATGGGGTACTGATACCCCCTCTAGTTATTTGTCAGAATGATCATGTTATGCTGTAAAATCCTCAGTGGAGGAATGAGGAATTCCTATAACACAGTTTATCACTATCGATGCACACAAATTGGAGATTTATCCCCAAAATGAGAAAATTTTGAGCCATTTTTTTAGCCATCAACTGTGTCATTCGGCTGAGTGTATTCGAGTGATATTGTAAGATTTTTGTTGTGTACAGTTGTCTCCAGAAAGGGCCATATTCAGAGCTTCCAGAAACTATATACATTGTAAGTATTGTGAATAGGGGAGGTAATTGAAATGCGAAATATTCTCGGCCGTGTTAATCAGAAGCTGCACATTTCTTGAAAAGCCGACATTTTTACCTGAATAACTGTAACGAGACCTCAGTGGTTTTGGAATTGGACTTCAAAGCAAAAGTTCCATGGTTCGATGCCTGCCAGGGGTAACTGCATTGTGTCTTTGGGCAAGGCACTTAATCCCGATACTAACACCACACAAGCAGGGTTAGCATTGTTGAAGACAAGTGCACATTGAAAGTGCACTTGTCTTCAACAATGCTAACCCTGCTTGTGTGGTGTTAGTATGTTGGGGAGTCTGACAGTTGCTCATCATTGTCAATGGTTTTCTCAGGGTACTCCGGCTTCCTCCATCCGTAAAACTGCCAGACACAAGGTGACCCTGGCTATCGAAAGTGTCATTAAATCTCAATAAATAAATCACCTTCACAATCTTTTTATACGCCCGTTTGAAAAACGGGACGTATTATAGTATGGCGTTGTCCGTCCGTCCGTCCGTCCGTCCGTCCATTTGGTTTCCGAACAATAACTTTAGTATTTGTTTTCCGATGGGCTCCAAATTTGGTATGTGGTTTAATCACAACAAAATACAGGTCAAGTTCGAATATGGGGTCAGTCCGAACATTTTTCGCCTGAATTATGGCTCCTGTTGGACTTAGAATTCGTCAAATATTTGGTTTCCGGATGATAACTTTAGTATTTGTTTTCCGATCGGCTCCAATCTTGGTATGTGGTTTAATCACAACAAAATACAGGTCAAGTTCGAATATGGGGTCGGTCTGAACAATTTTTGCCTGAATTATGGCCCCTGTTGGACTTGGAATTCTTCGTCAAATATTTGGTTTCCGGATGATAACTTTAGCATTTGTTTTTCGATTGGCTTCAAACTTGTTAGTCTTTTTTCTCAAATGACTGAAAAAATTTAGTCATTTCACAAAATCACTGATTTCAAAGTCTGACCGTAACATATATATATATGCCAGTATAAATTTCTCGCACTCTAAAAAAATTGCAAATGTGTTAAAATGGTACAATTTGAACAGTTCACGGGCGTATGATGCAATGCCCAGCGGTGCTCTTGTTATTCTTTCAGTGCATATTGGCCAAAAATTTATTTCAACAAAATAATGGAATGAGCTCATTGAGCGCATGCTTCTTGAATGGTCACATTATATAGTTTTGTTGAAATTTTGTGAAAAATTAAATTAAAAAATCAATTAAAATTACAAATTTCCTGAACTGATCGATCACCCCTTCAACTGTAGAAACCTTGATTATGGTGGCTAACACTGCAGTTGTAAAGCATCTTGATGGTTTCGTCATGCTCAAAGAACCGATCTGTTTACATTGTGGTGCACAAACAGAATATTTGCTCGCCACTGCATTGAGTTCATGGGACTGGTGGTAGCACTGCAGTGCATTAGCCAAGTGTGATTCAGTGATTGCCCATCTCAAATGTTCTGCATTTTGACAAGATATATACATATTTATCTCAAGATCTTACACTTTTTTCCATGCATTAAATTCATATTTCAAAGACAGAAAAGCCTGACTTTCAATAACATTCCCCGAGTTGCTCCAAGTAGAAACAGTTGTATTTTTGTGCAACACTTGAACTTTGTCCCTTGGTCTTCTGTTTACATTTTGTATGCTTTGTATGAAATAATCCGGCATCTTACCGTATCTCTTTGCTGAAATTGGTTGTAAAAGTAGACTGCGAAAGGCAGTCCCCATACAAGCACAAACTTTCCATTTTATATTGTTCTGAGAAATGTTTTTCCAAGTGTATTCATCCATGCAGCCAACAATGATGCAGAAACACTGATAAGCCATCTTCAGCTGTATACATGTATGTACAGTAGTTATTAAAGTAAATTAATCTGAGAACTTGTGGGTTACACAAACTCTGCTAAATATCACTTTGTTAGATTCACCTATTTCTAATAGGTGAATGTATTGTTATTGCTATTTTTCTTTTTTTTTTATTTTTTATTTTTTTTTTTTTTTTTTTTTTTTTTCTTTCACCGATTCTTGTCTGTCGGATTACGCGAAAACGGTCTGTACGATTTTGTTGAAATTCAGCACACTTGTAGAGCACCATGCGAAGTTTCTCACCTGTGTCATGGCATTTCTGAAGTTTTTCGTTTTCTGCCAATGCCGTGAAAAAATGTAGTCAAAATGTCACGTTTTGCCCCAATTCTCAAAAATGCTCTGGGCGATTGGGCTGAAACGTTTCTAGTATTTGAAGCATGTTCACCTGCATCTGTCTGCATAGGCAGTATTACCCACGTTGACGCTATTTTGCCACAAACTTCACCCGAAAATGCATTTTTGGCGAAAATTGCCAACATTCACATGCGATTTCTCAGCATTGCAACCAAATTATCTCAAATCAGGTCCAATGAAAAGATTGGGCATTTATCCAAGAACAATTTTGCTGTTATATGTTTTATTCAAAGTTTTAGTTTTCATCCAGTTTTCGAGCCTTGTATCAGAGTACTCTAAAGTCTACCTAAAATTCGCCCATTTTGAGTTAGTTTTCTTCCATTTTGGAATGAAATATTGAAAAATGATTTGCATGTCCATATTCACAATTGCCTACCGAGAATATTTGCTGTTGTAAGTTTGGTTGTAATGTTTAACCCTATGCCCATTCTGGTTGCCTAAATGTAGGTACCGTCCAAGAAAACTCAATTTTTTTTAGAATTTGGTAAGTTTAAGTGTCAATTTACTTCATATCTAATTGATTGAGCGCTGAATGTTTTCTATGGCTGCATGCAGCTGTCAAAGTATGACAACTTTTGTTCTATATATTATTATAAAAAGTTTAACCCTTACCAGATTTGGGAGTTCCCATAAGGGTACTGTCGGAATAATTGTTGTTTTCGCCAACTTTCAGGTGCGATTTCTCAGCACTGAAGACATATTTTCTCGAAGTTTTTCCCATGAGAAGATAGAGCTTACATCCTAGAATAATTTTGCTGTTATATGTTTTATTCAAAGTTTTACCCTTCATACAGTTTTCAGGCCTTGAATTGGACTACCCTCAAATTCTTTATAAAAGTGGTTTACTTTGCTGATGCCAGTTAAAATTTCTCAAGCTTGCTGTTATCAGTAACTGTCAAGCTGTGATTAACGTTTTATTTATTTGTATAATATCATTAGTAGCTGACCAGCATTCTCCAGATGCTGTTTTTCCTATTTGAATATCCATTAACCCTCTGTAGAGAATTCATAAATGTGTGCAAAGCAGCATTGCCATAATGCTGTTGAATTCTAAGTTAACCCTACATGTGCGGTTACAGAGAAGTGGATATGGATTTCCAGCAATTATGGCTGAGTCGGAAGAGTTGTCAGAAATGCCTGCCTGCCCTGACTTCGTCATTAACCATACAACAGTCATGCCAGTGTGAAAGAGAACAGTCTGTTAACCCTCTTTTTACTGATTTTTTATTGTAACAGAATAGATAAATGTGTGGTGACTATTTCCTAGGCAGTATTGCTGTGATGCTGTTGATTTCTAACTTAACCCTGAGCATGTGGTTTCAGAGAAGTATGTATGCATGTGGTTTCAGAGAAGTAGATATGGATTTTTAGCAATTATGGCTGGAATTTTGTGAAATGCAGTCTGTCAGTCTACCTACCTGCTTGACAGCAAGCCCGCCCTGACTTCGATTTTAAACATTCACCTGTCATGCCCGTGTAAAAGAGTACAATCAGAAGAGTTGTTAGAAATGCCTGCCTGACCGCCCGCCCGCCCGCCCGCCCGCCCGCCAGACTGCGATTTTAACCATTCAAGAGTCATGCCTGTGAGAAAGAGAACAGTTGGAAGAGTTGTTAGAAATGGCTGCGCATCAGCAGCCCTGCGCGCCTGCCTGCCTGCCCGAGTGCCTGTGCCTGCCTGCCTGCATGCGCACCTGCCGACGTGCCTGCCTGAGCCTGCCTGTGTGCGCTTACCAGCGCCTCCCTGCCTGTGCCTGAACACAGCCTGTCTGTTTATCTACCTGCCTGACATCAAGCCAGCCCTGACTTCGATTTTAACTATTCACCACGCCTGTGTGAAAGAGTACAGTCGGAAGAGCTGTTAGAAATGCCCACGCGCCTGCCTTCCTGTCTGCGAGCCTGCCTGCGCCTACCCGAGTCTGCCTGCACGCCTGCGTGCCTACCTGCGTGCCTGCCTGCCTGCCTGCCTGCTTGTGCCTGCCTGCCTGTCTGTGCCTGCCTGTATTCACTAGATGCCTGCGTGCAGTCTGTCTACCTAACTACCTGCCTAACATCAAGCCCGCCCTGACTTCGATATTCACCATTCAACAGCCATGCCTGTGTGAAAGAGCACAGCTGCCCGCCTGCCTGTGCGCCTGTATGCCTCGGTCTGAGCCTGCCTGCGCCTGCCTGCATGTTCCTGCCTGCCTGTGCCTGCCTGCCTACTGGCTGCCTGCACTGATTGCGCGCATTCACTTGTCTTCCTCTTTGGAACGGAATATCGAAAATGATTTGCATGTGCGTATTCACAATTGCCTACTGAGCATATTTTCTGTTGTAAGATTTGTTGTAAAGTTTAACCCTATGCCCATTCTAGCATCATAAAGATAGGTCCCATCCAAAAAAAAACATTTTCAGTTCAAGTGACAATTTACTCCATATCCTAATTGATTCAGCGCTGAATGTTTTCTATGCACTGGAAACTCTGTCAAGCTGTGATTGATGAACTTTGAAAACTGAGATGCTTTATTTATTTATGCTGTCCTTTATAGCTGACCAGTATTCATTCTCCAGACAACTGTTTTCATTTTATCACTTATACAAATGATTTGAATATCACTGTGACTTGTGTAACCCTTTCGTAATCAAAGCTATTTGAGGGTACTGCGTGAAAAAACTGTCATGTTCAAAATATTCTTTGAAGCCCGTTCATATCCAAAGCTTTGAGAGTACTGTGTGAAAAACTATAATTTTCAAAATATTCTTTAACCTTCATTTACTGATTTTTATTAAAACTGAATTCGTAAATTTGAGCTGGCATTGTTGATTTCTAACTTAACCCTGCATGCGTGGTTTCAAAGAAGTAGATATGGATTTCCAGCAATTATGAGAAGTAGATATGGATTTCCAGCAATTATGAATGGAATACGGAATGCCTTCTGCTTTTCTGCCAACCAAACTGCCTGAGAGCAAGCCCACCCTTACTTCGATTTTAACCATACACCAGTCATGCCAGAGTAAAAGAGTACGGTCGGAAGAGTTGTTAGACAGGACTGCCTGTCTACTTGCATGCACGCCCTAACGTCCGCCCACTCGACCCACTGCCTGCCTTGAATTCGGCATTAACCATACAAACTTTCAGTCCCATGTAAATGTGTGAATATTGAAAGCTGAACCGTTCATCAAATAGACAGAAATAATGCCAAACTCGACGGGTGACAGGTAAATAGTGAATGGAAACGTCGTTGCATTGGGAATAGAGAAGGGAAGAATCGTCCGCTCGGTTTCCATACGATTCACGTTGTCCTCAGGCACTTACGCCACTCGATAAAGATATTAACCTGTCAAGCAGGGAAAGTAGAACAACATCTGAACATTTCGTGTGGCTGCCTTCGGTGGTCTGGACACAGTGGACGTAGGAGCGACACTGCTGTCTGCTCAATTTTTATGTCAAATTAGCCAAATTACCGCCTTTTCGCCATTAACCCATGCGCGATTACTGTCCACTTTTCATTTCTGACAAATATCTAACTGTTACCAGCGTGGCGAGGTCCATTTGACGCCAGTGTACACAATTCATCTTTCAGTCACCAGCGTCTCTCCACCAGAAACTGAGAATCCACGGTTTCAAGCGGAACTACCCCAGAGGGGGAACACTGCCACAACCCCAGACGTACACCCACCGCCAGATCGCACGTGCTAGGAAAGGACCAAATTGAAACAATTACCTCCACTCATCAAAACGCTATATCTCAACCAATTCTTGGCCGATTTCCATAATTTTTTCACACATCTTCACAAATAGTTACCGCATCTTTTGACACAACGAGCACCACCAGCTTCCCATTCTATCATGTTGAATGTCAGTAGAGCGTACGTGCATGTTCCGGGGTGGGTTGAGGGAGAGGGGTGGCTGCCTCGAGGCCCATGTTTGGTTTCGGGACATTCTAATAATATGGCCGAGTACGGGCGAGCTTCAAGAACAAACGCTGAAAATTTGGAATCACTGCTACGAAAACATTTGCCACAATATATGATGCCACATACGCACGTGTTGTTATTATTTAGTATATGCGATCTGTTCAACAGCTTTGCTATTTAGCCATAACTTGGACATTAACCATACAGCATTCAGGCCAATGTGAAAGAGTATTGCCGAAAGAATTGTTAGACACTGTAGCGGGTTTTCTATCGGCCATGCACTTAATATAGCCTAAAAACCTACCAGCTCTATATGCAATCTTAATTCGCCGCTGCCTGCCTAAAAAAACAAGCGGAATAGGCGAATCTCTCGATTTCTTGAAATCGAAAAATCTAGAAGGAGGGGGTTGTACGGGTACGATGTGTTCAACAGCTTTGCTATTTAGCCCTAACTTGGACATTAACCATACAGCATTCAGGCCAATGTGAAAGAGTATTGCCGAAAGAATTGTAAGACACTGTAGGGGGTTTTCTATCGGCCATGCACTTAATATAGCCTAAAAACCTACCAGCTCTATATGCAATCTTAATTCGCCGCTGCCTGCCTAAAAAAACAAGCGGAATAGGTGAATCTCTCGATTTCTTGAAATCGAAAAATCTAGAAGGAGGGGGTTGTACGGGTACGATGTGTTCAACAGCTTTGCTATTTAGCCCTAACTTGTACATTAACCATACAGCATTCAGGCCAATGTGAAAGAGTATTGCCGAAAGAATTGTTAGACACTGTAGGGGGTTTTCTATCGGCAATGCACTTAATATAGCCTAAAAACCTACCAGCTCTATATGCAATCTTATTTCGCCGCTGCCTGCCTAAAAAAACAAGCGGAATAGGTGAATCTCTCGATTTCTTGAAATCGAAAAATCTAGAAGGAGGGGGTTGTACGGGTATGATGTGTTCAACAGCTTTGCTCTTTAGCCCTAACTTGGACATTAACCATACAGCATTCAGGCCAATGTGAAAGAGTATTGCCGAAAAGAATTGTTAGACACTGTAGCGGGTTTTCTATCGGCCATGCACTTAATATAGCCTAAAAAACCTACCAGCTCTATATGCAATCTTAATTCGCCGCTGCCTGCCTAAAAAAACAAGCGGAATAGGTGAATCTCTCGATTTCTTGAAATCGAAAAATCTAGAAGGAGGGGGTTGTACGGGTACGATGTGTTCAACAGCTTTGCTATTTAGCCCTAACTTGGACATTAACCATACAGCATTCAGGCCAATGTGAAAGAGTATTGCCGAAAGAATTGTTAGACACTGTAGGGGGTTTTCTATCGGCCATGCACTTAATATAGCCTAAAAACCTACCAGCTCTATATGCAATCTTAATTCGCCGCTGCCTGCCTAAAAAAAAAACAAGCGGAATAGGTGAATCTCTCGATTTCTTGAAATCGAAAAATCTAGAAGGAGGGGGTTGTACGGGTACGATGTGTTCAACAGCTTTGCTATTTAGCCCTAACTTGTACATTAACCATACAGCATTCAGGCCAATGTGAAAGAGTATTGCCGAAAGAATTGTTAGACACTGTAGGGGGTTTTCTATCGGCCATGCACTTAATATAGCCTAAAAACCTACCAGCTCTATATGCAATCTTATTTCGCCGCTGCCTGCCTAAAAAAACAAGCGGAATAGGTGAATCTCTCGATTTCTTGAAATCGAAAAAATCTAGAAGGAGGGGGTTGTACGGGTATGATGTGTTCAACAGCTTTGCTCTTTAGCCCTAACTTGGACATTAACCATACAGCATTCAGGCCAATGTGAAAGAGTATTGCCGAAAGAATTGTTAGACACTGTAGCGGGTTTTCTATCGGCCATGCACTTAATATAGCCTAAAAACCTACCAGCTCTATATGCAATCTTAATTCGCCGCTGCCTGCCTAAAAAAACAAGCGGAATAGGCGAATCTCTCGATTTCTTGAAATCGAAAAATCTAGAAGGAGGGGTTGTACGGGTACGATGTGTTCAACAGCTTTGCTATTTAGCCCTAACTTGGACATTAACCATACAGCATTCAGGCCAATGTGAAAGAGTATTGCCGAAAGAATTGTTAGACACTGTAGGGGGTTTTCTATCGGCCATGCACTTAATATAGCCTAAAAACCTACCAGCTCTATATGCAATCTTAATTCGCCGCTGCCTGCCTAAAAAAGCAAGCGGAATAGGTGAATCTCTCGATTTCTTGAAATCGAAAAAATCTAGTTAACAATGTATTTCAAGGCTTGAGAGGAAATGCTGTTTGTTTTCTGATCTATTTAGGCATCTTTTCAAGCTCGTAAGCCACCAGTCTAACTCTGTAAGGAATTAGATACTGTTGTGGCCTGGAATCAGTCTGGTCCTTAAATAACACATTGACTATGTTTAGATTCACTTGTCTGGAATATTTCAGTTGTTTGAAAAAGCAAACCTGTGGTTCACTTTTCTGACCAACAGCTGGACGATTGAATCTAAAAAATACCTTAAAGATTCATTTTCTTTGAATCAGTACTAGAAATGTTGCTCTATTGAGACTAAATTTGACCAAATATTTGATGACATTACAAATGAAAATGAAGACTCCCCACATCCATAATGCTACGTCTACAGCAGATAGTTTCACAAATTATATTAACTGGTTGAGTCTGTTTCTAAAGCTCTCCCACATGGTCCTTTTGGCTGCCGCATTTTCTCTTTTTGTAATCAATGCAAACTTTAAAAAAATAAAAATTAAATGGTTTATTTAGCATTGCAAAGCCTTCTTGCACTCAAGGGATGAGATACACCACCACCATGCTATTCTGTAGATTGTGAGGCTTAAAACATAAAACAAACCAAGAACTTGAACTTTTGATTGCAAAGAAATAATTACAAAAATAAAAAATTAAAAATAAAAAAAATGTCCACCCACATGCAATTTTACCAAAAAATGGCCTGAGAAACAGAAGATCTACTTTGTGGCGTCTTATGTATCTATTTTTTCTCCTTTAATTTCAGTACCAAAGTGGGATGGATACTATTCAGCATATGAAAAAGTGTTGCTGAAGAGAACTCCCATTATTGCTCCAGATGGTAAGTGGACAGTGCTTAAAATTCATGCTACAATCAGAATTGATTCGCACAATTGACTCATGGAAGGAAAACAATGAGAATCAACTTTGATTCACTCAAAATATTCATTTGTTTCTTTTCATAGTTTCTAAAGGTGTCTTTAAAATGCCAGATGAATGTAATCAGGTAACAAAACTTAACACTTATCAGTGCCCATACAGGCAGCCATGACTTCACTAGACACCACTTACATGGTACTATAATTTCCATCAGCAAGACCTCCAAAAGCCTTATGTTGGAACATACGTTCTTAACATATATGTATGACAAGAAACTCTCCAGAATTGAAACTGTTGAAGGTTAAATTCTCTTAAATATATATGTATGATGTTTGCATTTTATGTGTACCCATACCATGTATGGTACACATAATGTCGGCATCCGGGGTGGCCCTCCATCATTCGTCCATCCTTTGTCTGTCTGTCAATCTGTCTGTTCGTCCATCTGTCCGTCTGTCTGTCTGTCCATCCAGCATCCGTAACCATTTCTTAGGCATTCGATAACAATTGTCAAGTTACTTTATATTTGTGTTCAGGTTACTGATGTGCCAAGCTGTATAGTTTTGGTGTAAATCTGATAATTTGATCCTGAGATATTAACTCTTTATCCTTCAAATTGAAAATTCTTCCAATCCCTTTGGCATGAGATAACTCAAAAAATATCAATCCAATTGTCATGTTACTTTATATATATCTTCAGGTTGCTGATGTTCCGAGCTGTATAGTTTTTGGTGTAAATCTGTTATTTTGATCCTGAGATATTAACCCTTTATCCTTCAAATTGAAAATTCCTCCAATCCCTTTGGAATTCGATAACTTGAAAAATATTGCTTGGATTGTTAAGTTACTTTATATTTGTGTTCAGGTTACTGATGTGCCAAGCTGTATAGTTTTTTTGTGTAAATCTGATAATTTGATCCTGAGATATTAACCCTTTATCCTTCAAATTGAAAATTCCTCCAATCCCTTTGGCATGAGATAACTCAAAAAATATCAATCCGATTGTCATGTTACTTTATATATGTATTCAGGTTACTGATGTGCTGTGCTGTATAGTTTTTTATGTAAATCTGATAATTTGATCCGGAGATGTTTACCTTTTATCCATCAAATTAGACACTCCTCCAATCCATTTCTATATGTACCCATACCATGTATCGTGTACATAATGTCGGCATCCGTGGTGGCCCTCCGTCATACAGCTTTCTACTAGTTGCGCGCATGGGTACACATCTGACGATTTCATCGGCCTATTTTTTTATCCTAAAAAACATCTTGAATGAACAACAAAAATATCAAATCATTATGAAACATTGAATAGAACAGTTAAAACTTTGAACAGTTGCTAAGTTTTTGTTTGAACAAGTGATACTATCATGACATCTGCTGTTACATGAAAGTTCAGATTTAAAACATTTACATTTGTTTGTTTTACATTGTTTACTACCTTTACCAAAGTTGCACTTAGTATAACCCGGTCCACCACTCATGGATTCAAATTGAACAATTGAAAGACATTTCAGTCAATCTGTAGAATAAATGAGTTGATATTTCAGAAAATCTATAGAATGACTGATTTTTTTTTAGGAAATCTGTAGATTGACTGAGTGAATTAGTGAATCTACAGATTGACTGAAAATTTCATTGACTGTAACATGTATATTACCTTCTAACAAAAAAGTAATGAGTAAGAGTGTGTTCCTTGCCAGCAAGTGTTGTCAATTGAGCACATTGTTTAACATTACACTGACTTTGATCATGTCAGAGGGCAGTATTTCACAGTTGGATCTCTATGAGATCTATTTTATCATATGAGCCCACAGAGAATCCTATCAATTCCTAAAGTTATCAACTTTTTAAAATTGTTTTTATTCTTTTAAACTATACTCAAGTATCAAATCATCAAGTTGACTTATAAGGATTACACTGTACTATCTTGTTACTACTCAATCTATTCCTGTCAAAGACATTTTATTGTAATTATTTCCTAATTTTAATCCATCATTTTTATTCATAACTGATAATGGCATGTTTTACTTTCCACTGTTTTCTAGCCACAATATAGCCTTAGCTGCTGATGTGGCATTAAGCTCCAAAAATAAATCAGTCAACCAGAATTAGAAAATATTTGGGTTTATTCCACTCTTTGGTGATTCTCATTTACTTAATATTTGTTAGCAAGAACGTAATACATTAGAATTCTTGTCCAATAAAAGATCTAAAAGAACTTTTAAATTTTATGACTTTTGTTTCAAGTTGAAAATTTTTCTGTTCTTTCCCCAAACCCATACACTATCATGATTACTAAAGTGTACAGAACATTTTGGCTGGATGATGTGTGGTTTGCAATAAAGTTGACACGATTATGAAATTTCATGATTGACTTTTGAAGAAGAAGATTCGATTAAAGTTGACTTTAATCATACTCAGTGACCTCTACAAACAACTACATAGAAAACAATATTTTTGGTAATTAGTTCCTCGGACTGGACATTCTTTAGGCCGGCAGGTATGCTGCTCGCCTTCTGCTCTCCAAGGAAAATTCAGACTCCTGACCATCTCAGGCCCAAACCTGAGACTAGGCTCAGGTTTGGATCTGAGGGTCACCAAGGACCTAAATAGATGGATTGAGATTTAAGAAGGGAATTTCACTCTTTGGCAAACTGAGAAGGGCAATTATTTGTACTCTCATACTTTGTAGAATGCCAGACCCTGTGTTATGTGATGTATCTTTATACTTCTTTCCCATATCAATTATACATGTAATGTATTTTGATATTGTACAACCTTGTACACTTCATCACTTCCGACCAAATATTTTTGATCACTACCCATCTAGTAACCTTAATAGAAAAGATCTTGCAGTTTTTCAAAGAGGGGTCATAACCTATGTTTTTGAGACAAAAAATGAATAAAATTAGTAATTTAAAAATTTTGTATGCAAGTGTCATCTGCTTTTCATGTTAGGTAAAGGGTTAATAAACACACAAATTTAGTGAATGAATAAAATGTTCTGAAATAATGATAGATAAGTGTTTGTCAAAATTATAAGAAATATGCAGCATTACTTATTCATGTTGTATGTTCTAGATTATTTTTATGATTTTTTAAGGATATATACCAAACTCAGTGGTGAGGAAGAAATTAGATTTTGCTAAGCCTATTGAGACTCGCTTAGAAGATTTAATAGTGTGGAAGCCAAAAGCTGTGAGTTGATTGTTTTTAACATTTTAGTTAACACAGTATTTTTAAAATATATTTCACTTTTTTTAAAACAAATTTCACAATTTTTCAATAAAACCATACAATGATATCCATATGTGTATGGTTTTATTGAGAAACTTCCGAGATATTTTAGGTTGTGGTAGGTTTATTCTTGTTAGCTCACCTGACTGAAAGTCAGGTTGAGCTTTTCTGATCACTTTTTGTCTGCCGTCTCTCGTACATCGTGAAGGTGGTGTTTGGTTCATTTTCTCCAAAGCCATTGGCTGCAGTTCAATGAAAATTCACTTGAGAAGCGGTCATATAGGGGCATTTGGGTTTTCCTTCAAATTGGCTTTCTGCCCATATTGAGGAGGGGGGGGTGTGGCCAAAATGCACAAAATTTTTTAAAATCTTCTTCTCAGGAACCAGCCGTAGCATAGACTTGATATTTGGTATGCAGCTTCCATTTGAGGTGTAGACTCAAATTTGTTCAAGAGAAGTTTGACGGGCAATATTTACCTTTGTTCTGGGAGGGGCAAGAATTTTTAACACTGTGGGTAATGGGAAAAACATTTAAGACTACTTTTCTCCCAAACCACTGCTCCAAAAGCTTTCAAATTTCACATATAACATCTTTGGAAGATTGTTTCATAGGTTTATTGAAATCAATTCCCTGGGTCCATATTTGGGCTCTCTATGGGAGACCAAATGTTTAAATTAGTGCAGTATGAGGAATATTCTTTTAAAATCTTCTTCTTCAGATCTACCAACAGGAATCTTTTGATATTTGGTACGCAGCATGCTTAGGGAGGTGAGATTCAAGTTTCTTCAAGCCAAATCCCTGGGTTCATATTTAGGCTGAAAATTTGGGGTCCCAGTCTGGACTTAGAAATTTTGGACCCAAATCCGGAAATTAGTTTTTTGTTTTTTTATGCGTTTTGGTCAATTTTAAGAAGAAAAAAAACTTTTAGTCTGAAAATATTTTGTTTGGGACTTTCAAAATTTCCGAACAAAAATAAAAAAAATCTGTTTTTTATGCATTTATCTCAATTTTGGGACGTAAAAGTGCAGGAACTGAAAATAGAAGGAAAATCCTGTGTATTGTGTGGGCACAATCGCTCCATCTAGTTGGTACATGCTTTTCTTAGGAGGGGTGTATGCAGCTTATTCAAGTCAAGTCCTTGGTTTGATATTTAGACTACCATGTCAGGTGAGCCCCATAAGGCCCCCTGGGGTCTCTTGTTAATTTTCTGTCCATTTTTGGCTACTATGTTAGTAAATGGTTAACACTCTTAGTTTAATACTTTTTACCCTTAACAAATCTATCCAAATGGCACTAGGAAGTCGAGCAGTGCTTGTTTCCTGTTGTAATGGATGTAAGTCAATTTGTAGAAAGTTAGAAAAAGTGGTAAATTCTAGAAAGATGAACACACTATATGGAGAGTGGATTATCCAAGCCATTGGGGTTATCACTAAAATATTTGTGTAGGAAGGTTTACCACCTAGACAGTAACTCCCAAGTTCTTTGAAAAAGCATGAGAAGCAATCAAGCAGCGTTTTTGCTAATACACCTCATGGATTACATTACTGGGAACACAAATGTAGACAGAGAATATTTACTGGATTGTGACTGGGTCACAGTATGGTGGAAATTATCTTCTGCTTTTTCTCCTCAGAGTACTGCAGAATATCAACCTAAAAGTACCACTTTTGCAAGCCTAAAAATAAGCAATCTGTCATTTGCAGAATGAGGTCCCCAGAGGGTGAATTTGCTGATGCTATCCCATACAGTGGGCCAATTTATCCTCTGGGTACAGGTAAAACTAGAAATCCTGTCACAAACTGTGTGCTTATCTAGGCTTAATTGCTCACAGGAATTGTGTGCAATTGCTTCATCGAATGGCACCCAAGGCATGGCAGGTTCTTCTGGTTACTCATAGCAAACACGGGCAATGTTTCTGCCAATGGATCTCCTTCCTGGTTACCCGGAGGTCCATTGGCTGAAACATTGCTTGTGCACAGGCTATATGTACAGAATTTGATAGCCATACTATGGTCATAACGCATAGATTAACGCGAAGATCGACGTGCTATTTGTGCGCATTTCATGATGTGCAGAGTGGCATCACGAAATTCACCCTCTGGGGCCCTCATTTAGCTGTCTGCTTATTTCCTGGCTTGAATTTTTGTAATCTCAGTACTGTCTGCAAAGCACATAGGCGCCGTTGTGTTCATGCCTGATACCTCTTGCAACCCTTTACCTAATGAGTCGGCCACATTCATCTGCATAATGTGCAAGTTGAGCAGCTGAAACTTTTTTTTTTTATTAAATATTTCAATAAAACCATATCATATGGGCCTCTCATTGGAACAAGCTCATAGAGCTTGGTGCAATGGGGGGGGGGGGGTCACAAGATGATATGGGTTTGTTGTTAATTTTATGAAAAATCTGTAGAAAAAAATTCAAATAAATTTTGCTATCATGTAAAGGGCTGATTGAGAATTTATGCATGTTTAAGGTCACTTTTAGTGTCTATGGTAACATCATGACTGCAGCACAAGGATAAAGTCAAGTTTATCCAACTGTATATATCTATATTTCTCACTTTAGAGGATTTCCACCCTACGCATTAGTCACTGGTCCTAATTTATGATTAAAACGTTACTGGTTCTTTATTTATAACACTCAGAAGCCAATTGTCATACTCATTAATCTGAATGGTGATTTACCCAAACATAAACTAGATATCTCAACCATAACAGTCACATCAAACACATCAGCAAACGTTTCTTGTGAAATAATTAGAAAATAACACTATCAGTGTAAAAAAAAAAACAACAGAAGTCTCCATTGGATGAGATCCTCCCAAAACTCTCTTGTCTTCATCCTTGTACCTATCAAATCACATGTATACTCAGTGTAGATTTAGATTTTAGATTTAGATTATTTTATTTAATGATATAGATAGATTGTGACACAAAATAATAGAATGTGATACAAAATAATAATTGTGGTTCATCGAGATACATTATTGTAACCTGCAATAGAGATACATTTATAGAACAGAACAACACCATAGTGTATGATTTCCAGTAAATAGAAAAATGTGGTCAATTGAATGAAATTGGTCACAATGTCAAACTTTGAAAATGCATGAGAAACATAAGCAATGTTTCAGCTAATGGACCTTTGAGATACATTATTTTGATCACAGTCCATGCTCTTTTTCATTTGAAGTGCACTAGTGGAAAAGAGTTTCCAAGAACTGTAACTGAGAAAATGTTGTGTATTCATTTCTAACACATTTTACAGGTGCCAGTGCCAATGGAAAGGGTTATCAGGTTTGCAATGATTGCAGATGGCTCCTTGTTATACCCCCGACCTCCAAAGGAGGATTCAGGGATATCTAGTGAAGCAGTCCGTCTGTCCATCTGTCTGTCCGTCCAACTGTCCTGTCCATCCATCCGAGCAAACAAAACGGGTTTATGTGCCTTGTTGTTGGTACACAGCACTGTTATGTGTCTAGTCTGATTTATGTGACTAGCCACATAAAGTTGAACTATCAAATTGCATTTATGTGTTTAAAAAGGTGAGTTATGTGGCTAAAATGTTTTTTTTATGTGGCTAAAATGGTTTATGTGGCTAAAAAGTGACAAAAAGTGGGTATTGAATTTTCAGGGATTTTATCTAAGGGAAGGGTTAGGGTCAGTAAGCTGAAAGAGTTAGGGTTTGCTACCACCCAGAAATTAGACTTGAAAAAGAGTTTTTAGAGGGTGTCCATACATTTTAAATTCCTCAAATATAATAAAATATTTTAGCCACATAAACCTGATTTGTAGGAGCGTCCATCTATCCATCTGTCTGTCCATCTGTCTGTCCATCTGTCTGTACAAACATTTTGCATTGTAATTTCTAAGCCATTGGTTGGATTTGTATCTCCTTTAGTATACTGATAGACCTGCATGGGGGAACGGATATACACAAGGAACAGGTTCCGTCCAATAATATTTCCCATAGTTATGGCCCTTTTTCACTTTTTGGACTTTTTCTGTTTTCACTCTTTTGACCTAGAAATTCTTTCTGTCCCACAATACCTTTAAGGCTACTTCGAACATGCCTACAGGTCTGGGGCAGTGGCCCAGTCTTTGAGTAGCCCTTGTTCCCCTCAAGGGATGAAATATACTTCTCAAAGTTTGCTAAGCACCAAGTAAATCTAACTACCTGTTTTACGTTTTAGTTGAAATATTGTTATGAAAAGTGTATATACTTTTTATTTAATTATATCTTTAATGATTTAAGCACAGAAATTAAGATTTTATTTGTGTTTGACATTATTTTTAGCTTTTGAATAAGATAACCATGGAAAGTGGATGTTATTGGTAAAAGAGGAATTTTTTCAATTTGCCAAAAAGTCGACGGAGCGAACTGGTATGGGTTCAATATCGAGTATGAGACCCATTACTTTTAATTACAGCTTGACAACGCCTTCTCATGCTCCCAATCAGGTTCCTGGTGGTCCTTTGTGGGATGTTGTTCCATTCTTGGACCAGCATGGCACCAAGCTCCTGAACACTTCTTGGCTGGACTGGACGGGCTGAACTTGCAAGCTGCAACTCATTCCAGACAGTTCGATTGGACTGAGGTCAGGGGATCTTGCTGGCCAGTCCATACGCTCAATCCCCTCCCTCTATCGGTACTCCCCGACAGCATGGGCAACATGAGGACGGGCATTATCGTCCATCAGAATGAATCTATCACCCACAGCACCTGCATAGAATCTGACGTGGACATCCGGGATCTCATCAATATACTACTGTGCAGTCAAAGTACCACATTCAAGAACACAGAGCTCTGTATGTCCATCCCTGCTGATGCCGCCCCAGACCATGATTGACCCTCCATCCTAGCGGTCTTGCTCTGCAATGTTGGCTGCATGGAATCGCTCTCCCGGTATTCTCCATACCCTAGAACGCCTATCTGTGGTCTAGGCAGTACCTTGACTCATCTGTAAAAAGGACAGGTCGCCAATCTTCTCTGGTCCATCCAACGTGGTCCAAGGCCCATTCATATCATGCCTGGCAGTGGTTCTGGGACAGCGGAATGCGAATACATGGTCTTCTCGATCGGAGACCTCATTCGTGCAACCTTGTCCGGATAGTCTGCGTCGAAACATTTACCTCGGATGCATTCTGAAGGTCACTACGAAGCTGGGTTGCTGTTGCATAGCGGTTCCTACGGGCCTGAATGATCAAAAACCGGCCTTCAGCCTGCAGATGTAGCCTTGTCTCTGCCAACACCATGCTGTCTTACTGGTGTGCCATACTGCTGAAATCTTGCCCAGGCTCTGGTGATCACCGTCTGGTGCACACCAAGGGCTTCACCAACCTGACGATGGGTAGCGCCTTGCTCCGCCATCCCAACAGCCCGCCACATTTCTTCTCCAGACAAATGTCTTCTTACATTTGCATTTGCCATATTCAATCATTAAATCACAAGGGTTTGTGTTGAAATGAAGATTGAATACCATACACATGTCATATACATGTAGACAGTACATGAAAACATCACGAAAATCAAGGGGTACATGCTTTCCATGACTCACGAAAAGTCTGCCTGTCAAGAGAGCTAATGAAAACACTGGGAACCATCTCAATGCATTCCTCAATCATATCCACCAAAAATATAGCAAATATGTCACAAGCAAATTTCACAATGATGTGTCAAATATTTGGTGCTTAGCAAACTTTGAGTAGTATATATATAATGTCATTACTATTGAGTTTCACATTACAATTTATGATGCATTGTAAACGCCCGGCCTTAACTCAAATCCAGAATTGAATGCATTTTTTGATATATTTAATACAGAAAATTATGTCAGTTCAATGGAAATCAGTGAGAATGTCTTTTTCTCAAAAAAAATGGGCAGAGTGGAATTTTGAGTTTAGTATCGGTTTCACTATTTTTAGTGGGGTGTCCTGCAGTATCGGTTTGGTATTTGGTATCTGACTTAACTGAGATTTCTGATTGTACCTAGGGGTCAGCCTGGCAGCTGATTTTAGGGAGAAGTCAGGGAGACTCCCTCCAGGGATTTTACGGAGAAGTCAGGGTCTAGGAGTGAGAAGTCAGTGGACATGCGGGAGAAGTCAGAAAAAAACATCAAAATGTTTGCCATTACATTTAATGGCACTATGAAGTAGATTAGTAGATTGACTGTCACATGAGTAATCTAAAATTTTAAATCTGCTGCCTCCAGGCAGTACATTTCAAATTTTAAAGTTCTCAACCCTTCACATTACTTTTTTGAGACCATGTGTAATTCAAAGCCTGATAACTATTCTCATCACTGGTAGGGAAAGAGTTAAGGGGAGTCTTAATTCATCCATATGTGTTCAACCAGACATATTATTATGGCAAGGTGGTAGTGGTGAATATAAACTGACCACTTAAAATTAAGTTTTATTAATTAAAAACAAAGCTGTGCATTTAGTTTTCAAAGCGCTCGAGTTGATTCAGAATTTATAACTACATATTGTGAGGGTGTTTCTCATCACTGAAGGTTTTTTTTTTTATTTATTTAAAGTGTTCAAAATAAATTTCAAATTCATATAAGAAGCAGGGTCTACCATGGTTTCTGAATGTCTTAATTAAATTGAAAAGCATAGTTAAAAAAGTTTTCAATATCAATCGTTAATTAAGCATTAGAGTTAATTTATTTCTGAGGTAATTGACAAATATTTCAGTTGTCTCCCTTCCCTTCTGCACTGGGTAATTATACCAAAAGACTGTTCAGAAAATGACAGCTTCTGGAGACCATCCTACATTGACATGTATGATTGGTGCTAAGGAGACCTGCCATTCTCATCCACCCTAATATCTGTGATTATAATCACAGTCGTGTGAGTCAGAATGGACATCCTATTTTAAAAAAGCCATTTTTGTGCTGGTTGTTACCAGTTAAGGCGAATTGTTTAAACACCACATTGGGCCATCACAACTGTTTTGAGAAATATTAAATTGGGCTAGTTTGTTTAGATACCACCATAGGCCATCACAACTCTTTTGAGAAATATTAAATGGGCTAGTTTGGGCTATTTTCAGAGCTATATGACAGACTTTAACAGCAGCCGCAAACATGTTTATTTTATTATGAACGTCAGAATGCTGAATTATTTCTATTTGGAAATAAAACATAAGAAATGCACAAAACTGCCATGTCTCCCAAGGAATTTTTGGAGGGCAACTTGAATTTCGCCCCCAATGTAAGCCAAAGCGACATAAAGGAATGACAAGGCAACTTCTTCACCCCTAGTCGCCCACTCTGCTGACCCCTGATTGTACCAAAGAGGAATTCACACCACGAAAATACAGAATAAGTTGTTGCATCATTCTGCCACTATGCCACATCCAACAGCTCAGCATTAGCATTCATTTACCAACACAAATCAGATCTACAGTAATTTTGTGACTTGTGTCACACTCACCTTAACCTTTAAAGGCCTATTTCAGGCTTTCTGCAATCTCAGAGCCCTTAACATGCCATCATGAGGAGGTCCTGCTGACAATAGAGAAATCACCTGGGCTGTGATTTCAAGTTAAGTCAAGTCTTGGCTGCCTTTACGGGCAGCGAAGACTTGACTAGAAATTGCTGCTAAGCAACTGGACATGCATAGGTTGTAGTCTTGTTGGAATTCAAGACAACTGCACAGGCCCATAGGAGTTAATAAAACTGAAAATAAAATCAGTCACGTCTTTATGAACACTTTACCTGCTATCAAGCCTCAACAAGACCTTATAAATAATAGATGTAGGAAAATTTGAAAATACAGATAAGTTTGGTATTCAATGATTGGTTCGGGTTTGGTTTTTCAGTATCTCCATGATATCAGTATCAGTTTGGTTTTTCGGTATATTTCCCACCTCTGTTCCTTAGTGCTGAAGAATCAAGAAAGAACACTGATTATATTGCAAATGGTGTAGCAGGGGTTCATACCTATACACAAATAGATTCCTTTGGCATAACTACCTTGCAAAGCTGTACAGTATCATGTACAAATGGCGTTGTGGTATTCAATGGAGAGTGGCCTTTTTACATTCCCATGATGCAGTGTGCATTTTTACAGCACTTAACGTAGCAGAATATGAATTAGTCAAAAGTGAAAGCCTCTTAGAAGGGAGTAATCTCCCGAGCATGATGGCAATTTGACAAGATAATAGAATAAATACTCAGTTTACAACCAAAATAAAGGAAGTTAACAAATTCTGGTTCAGTGAATAAAACTAAATATTTGTTACTGGAATACATTTCAATTGTATATCTATTAGGGTTTAATGACACTTTCAACCACCAGAATCATATATCAATCATTGTGAAGGAAGCCAGATGGGTGAAAAAATCTGGAGAGAACCACTGAACAAGGGTCAGTAACTGTCAGACTATTAGAATTGTTTATCCCCATGGGATTACTGGGAAACAATGCAGTGCTTGTTTACCGTGTTAAACCAGCTCCGTTTTACTGGTAAAATTGGACATGGTTACCAAAGCCTGAAAGTCCTCTAAAATGGGCAACATGGGTGTAAATGATTGGTGGGACTTGGACTTGATATCCATGTTGCGCTCACAATTAGCTGTTGTGCAGAAATATGTGACCCTAAACATCAATAAGTAAATAAGGCCTAAAAAATTAAAAATCTGTTTCTCAGGTCCTCCCGCATTGTCCTTTTGGCTGCCGCATGCTCTCTTTTTATAACCAATGTAAACTTAAATAAAATAAAAATTAAATGGTTTATGTCTGATATTTTACCCAAGTTAAAAAAATTGATAAATTTGTCCCTTGAGTGCAAGAAGGCTTTGTAATGCTTTAGCATTGCAAAGCCTTCTTGCACTCAAGGGACGAAGTACACCACCACCCCTGCTATTCCATAGATTATGAGGCTTAAAACATAAACCAAGAACATCAACTTTTGATGACAGAGAAATAATTACAGAAATAAAAAAATAAAATAAAAAAACGCTCGCCCACATGCAATTTTACAAATAATGGCCTGAGAAACAGATCTACTTTGTGGGGGGGCCTAAATAGAATTGTTTAATCCTTCACCTAATGCCGACAATATTAAAATTTATGATTTTAAATATTATTTTTTCAAATTTTTAAAAACATTTGAACAAAACCATATTGCATCGGCCGTTCCTTCCTAGGGTAGGGGTCAGATGATATGGTTTAGTGAAAATTCTTTGAAATTTTTTTTTCTTCTGCTTAATTTGTATATTATGTGGGTGGATACGGTGGATGTGTTAGAAAAAGGGGTAAGGTATGTGTACCATCAACAAACTGGATGCCTCAGCACACTCCACCACAGTGCTGTGCTCCCACTCGGGTGGTTGGGAGCACAACCCAAAAGATGCCAGGCATAATTGTTCCCTCAACTTTTGGATCTCAAGTCCAATGCTCTAACTAATGAGCCACAGCGATCCCAGCTATTAACTCTTTACCCAACGTAATGGCCAAAACTGGCCAGCGCTAGTCACAAAATTCACGATTCAATTTTCAGTACTTTTTTTATTTTTTTGCCACAAAAACATAGCGTATGACCCCTCATTGGAATGACTCATCAAGCTCGTTCCAATGGGAGGTCGTAAGCTGTGTTTTTGACACAAAAAAATAGTTATTCAAGAATTGTGTTTGCAAGTGTCGTCTCTTTTCATGTTAGGTAAATGGTTAAATTAGCAGGGGTCCCACTAGAACATTTCGCTTGTTGTGTTAGTCATGTAATCTATTCACTCTGATGAGTGTTTATGAAGTTCAGCAGTATTACAATATGGGTAGCGGGAGGGGATTACTATGAAAAAAAAAGTGGTACGCATGTTTCCTCCCACAAGACTTGGGAAGTGAAGCAGTCGCCAATGCTTGGGTCCTCTTAAAAGTATAAGCAATTGGCTGGACTGGGACTTTATATCCAAGTTGCAGTCACGATTAGCCATTGTGCCTAAATATGTGACCTTAAACACCAATAAATAAATATATAAATAAATAAGTTGGCGAGTTCTCGTATGTTTCGTTCGCCTAAGGTGAAATAAGGCAACCGATTTTTTGTTCATCTATATTACTAGACCATTGACAGATAGAAAAAAACAAAAAACAAACAAACGTATACCTAAATTGTCTTTACGATTTGTGATCTACTCTATATTGAAGATAACATTTAGTGTTTTCTGATTTGGGGAATAAAATGCACTGGTGTAATACACTGTGGGAAAGGGATCCGATAGCCCTTTCCAACAGTTTATTACATCACAGTGACTATTCGCATCAATTAAGAATTTTATAGAATGAGCTACAGTTTTCTTTCACTTGTTCATCTCAAGACAATCCAGGTTTGTTCATTGTGCAGAAATATGTGACCTCAGTAAATGAATAAATACCACAAGACAATCGAGTTTTGTTGTCACCCGAAAAGAAATTTTGCGGAAACTATTAAAATAGCTGATGTCTGTCCATGCATCCATCCCACTTCGGTTTCCCAATGAAACTTTAGTTATAGTTGGCCAAATCAAATAAAATTTGATTTGTAGGTGTTTCAACATAAAATACAGGTCACGTATGAATTGGGGGTGCAGTCCAACAATTTTTATCAGAGTTATTCCCCTTTTTCAACTTAAAAATTCATTTTTTTGTTATTTCCCGATGATAGCTTTAGTTGTTGTTGACCAATTCAAATAAGATTTTGTATGTATGTGTAGCAACATAAAATACAGGTCAGGTTCGAATCGGGGTGTGGTCCAAAAAGTTTGCCAGAATTATGCCCCTTTTTCAACTTTGAAATGTTCTTTTTTTTTTGTTTCCCGATGATAGCTTTAGTTGTTGTTTACCGATTCAAATAAGATTTTGTATGTAGGTGTAGCAACATAAAATACAGGTCAGGTTCGAATCAGGGTGTGGTCCGAAATTTTTTGCCAGAATTATACCCCATCTTCGACTTTGAAATGTTCTTTTTTTTTGGTTTCCCGATGATAGCTCTAGTTGTTGTTTACCAATTCAAATAAGATTTTGTATGTAGGTGTAGCAACATAAAATACAGGTCAGGTTCGAATCAGGGTGTGGTCCGAAATTTTTTGCCAGAATTATACCCCATCTTCGACTTTGAAAATTCATTTTTTTTTATTTCCTGATGATAGCTTTAGTTGTTGTTAACCGATTCAAATAAGATTTTGTATGTAGGTGTAGCAACATAAAATACAGATCAGGTTCGAATCGGGGTGTGGTCCAAAAATGTTTGCCAGAATTATGCCCCTTTTTCAACTTTGAAAGTTCTTTTTTTTTGGTTTCCTGATGATAACTTTAGTTATTGTTGATCAATTCAGATGAAATTTGGTATGTAGGTGTATCAACATGAAATGCAGGTCAGATTCAAATTGGGGTTTGGTCCAACATTTTTTGCCTGAGTTGTGTCCCTTTTTTGACTTCGAAAAATTCAATTTATTTCAAATACCTCGAATTGCACACTTTTTTGGGGTGGGAGGGGGGGGGGGGGGGGGGGGGGACGTTTGGCCGGGCAGCCTTTTATTCAAATCAGTGTTACTGTATAGTTTTTCCAATTTCTTTAAGCTCCCATTCAAAGGTACAGAACACTGCCTTTTGTCCTGCACAACATCAGGTGTATGAATTACACTCTGCAGTAGCTCCTGTTTTATCAATTTCTGCCTCTGAAGTATATTTTGTGGCACCCTAATTCTAATGACCGGTCATTTGATATCATGTGAATTGGGTAAAAGGTTAACTTGTGATATCTTGAAACTAAACTAGTATTCATTGCATGCACAAGAATGCAGAATCCATATCCAATCTAAATTGTGGTATTACCCAAACACATTTAGCTTAACAGAATCATATTCTGTAAACTTCATTACATTTTTATTTTGTTGTAGATTCCAAAACCTGATCCAAAGCATGTACCAGAAGGATGGGAACTTAAAACATCATCTGCTGATGTATCTTCTGCAGGGGTAAGTGACATTTTTATCAGGCTTATAATAAAAAAAAATAATTATGCTGGCTATTTGAGAATATTTTACAGAGATGAAACACAAGTAAGCCTTTTTGCTTTTAACCCTTTATCTAACATGAAAAGCAGACGACACTTGCAGACAAAATTATTGAATAATAATAATTCTTTTCATTTTTGGATAAATGAGCGCAATCCAGTGAGGGGTCATAAGCTATTTTTTTAAGCAAAAAATGAAAAAAATAATGAAAATTGACTGGCAGTTTTTGTGAATAGCACTGGCCGGTTTTAGCCATTTAAGTTGGGTAAAGGGTTAAGTTGAGAAAACCAAGAAATTTTATACGTATACATAAATAGAGGAAGGGTCTTGCTCTAAAATTTTCAATCCTGTTAAAAATAATCTGAAATGTGTCGTCTGGGTAGGTAATACATAAAATTAAAATAGCCAGAATGAACAAGATTGCATCTGTTAAAGTTCTGTTTTCCAAAAATATCCGAATCAGTTTAGAATGAACCCTGATTTAACCCTTTACCCAAAGTAATAGCCAAAATCTGCTAGCACTATTCACCAAAATTGCTAATGAAATTTTATTATTTCTTGCCTCAAAAACTTAGTTTATGACCCCCTCAATAGAACGAGGTCATTGCACTGATTCCATTGAGGTGTCTATGTTTTTTAGGTGAAAAATGAAAAATTTAGTTTTTCAAAACATGTTATTCAACACTATTTTACAAATATTGTCTGCTATTGGAGTTCTTGAAGGGTTACAGGGGGACAGGTCCATGAAATTTACAACACTTGTGACATGTGGTTATAGCGTGCATTGCTAATTTCTGTCAGAAATTTTATTGGCTCATCCCCACTACCAGAAAAAGCATCAATGAATTTATATGCAAAAGTACTCTTTAGTCTCTTATGCTGACACATCATTCAACTGAAATTACTGGGTTCAGTTTCAAAAGTGAACTGGAAATGATAATGTGTTTAAAGTTGACTTTTATGACACCCATGTGCAGCTGTGACTTTTCTGCAAAAAAATGAAAAGGTTTTGATTCTCGGGCAATCCCACAGTGAAATTGAACCACCTCATTAGATATTTTTATTGTCTTGCCTCCCCCCGGGAACCCCAGGAAGTGAAGCAGTAAACAGGCTCTATTTTACTGGTAAAATATGACCTAGTCACCAATGCTTGGGAGGTGCAAACCCTCTCTAAAATGGGCAACATGGCTTATTAATGCTCACCCCTGGTCTTCAGTTTATACTCATGTTGTGGTCATGATTAGCCATTGTGCAAAAATATGACCTTAAACACCAATAAATAAATAAATTGTCTTGCAGTGTCATCTAATATTACTACAAAGTCAGGAGACTCAAAACTTTTCACGTTTTTAGCTCACACTATTCAATAAAATTGCCATTTAAATTTTATTTTTTCAATCTATGCCTCCAAAACATACCTTATGACTCTCAGAGGAAAGAGTTTGTCGATACGGTTCCAGTGAGAAGTTATAAGTGATGTTTTTGAGGCCAAAAAAATGAAAATTTTCAGCATTGACAGGGATCAAAATACTATTTTGTATTTGCATAGCGAAATGCTATACATTTTCAAAAAATGAATAGCATTTTTTGAAAATTGTGTGGCATTTTTGTGCTTCAAAATCAATAAACAAAAATGAGTGCTTTTGTTCCCTAGAAAGCAATTGACACTTAATTACATGTATATTATTAACTCACCTGAGCGAAGCTCAAGGTGAGCTTTACTAATCGCTTTCCGTCCGCCGTCCGTCCGATGTCCGTCGTCATCCGGCGTAAACTTTACAAAACCAACTTCTCAGAAGAAACCACTGGCCCAATATTTTTCAAATGTTGGGTAAATGTTTATTACCTAATGTCAATTCCGATTTGTTCAAACGAAGTTGCCCCTCCTCCTGGGTGGGACCACACCCCAAGGGGCACCAAAATCTTTGAAAATCTTCTTCTCATGAACCAGTAGTAGCAGAGACTTGATATTTGGTATGCAGCTTCCTTTTGAGGTGTAGAATCAAGTTTGTTCAAGAGAAGTTTGTCGGGCATTATTTGCCTTCGTTATGGGAGGGGCAAAAATTTTGGCCACGCCTAAAATTTATATTTTCTGAACCGTGAGGTTGATTTGAACCAAATTTGATATGAGATGATAATGGGTGATAAGTAGTTGATTGATGCAAAAAAAATTTTTCTCATTGCCCCGTGGGAACCTCGAGAGCTAAAAATAGGAAAAACCTTAAAACTGCCATATCTCCAAAACTACACGGCACAGAGAATTCTTATTTTGTATAAAGCTTACTTTTATCCAGTAGAATAGAATGGTTAAAAAAATCCCTATCAGTTTGATCACAAGGTACTTTTTTCAGGACTTTGAAAAAGTGCTGAGTCAGCACTTTTTAACACTGTAGGCAATGGGAAAAACATTAAAAACTCTTCTTCTCCAGATCCAGCAGGCAGAATCTTTTGATATTTGGTATGCAACATTGTATGGTGGATCTGATTCAAGTTTGTTCAAATCGGCCCCCTGGGTTCATATTTGGGCTCAGTATAGTAGCCCGATTTCGAACTTCGTGCATTTCAGGCAAATTTCTTAAAAAATCTTCTCCAGATCCAGCAGGCAGAATCTTTTGATATTTGGTATGTAACATTGTGGGGTGGATCTGATTCAAGTTTGTTCAAATCGGCCCCCTGGATTCATATTGGGGCTCACTATAGAAGCCCGAATTCGAACTTAATGCATTTCAGGCAAATTTCTTAAAAAATCTTCTTCTTCTTCTCCAGATCCAGCAGGCAGAATCTTTCGATATTAGGTATGCAACATTGTGTTAAATATTTCCATACCAAATATGAAAAGAGTTTCCTTTGGCACAACTGATTCAAGTTTGTTCAAATCGGCTCCCTAAATTCATATTTGGGCTCACTATAGAAGCTCGAATTCGAACTTAGTGCTTTTCCGGAAAATTTCTTCAAAAATCTTCTTCTCCAGATCCAGCAGGCAGAATCTTTTCATATTTGGTATGCAACATTGTGGGGTGGATCTGATTCAAGTTTGTTCAAGTTGGCTCCCTAGATTCATATTTGGGCTCACTATAGAAGCCCAAATTCGAACTTAGTGCATTTCAGGCAAATTTCTTAAAAAATCTTCTTCTCCAGATCCAGGAGGCAGAATCTTTTGATATTTGGCATGCAACATTATGAGGTGGATCTGATTCAAGTTTGTTCAAATTGACCCCTGGGTTTATATTTGGGCTCACTACAGAAGCCTGAATTCGAACTTAATGCATTTCAGGCAAATTTCTTAAAAAATCTTCTTCTCCAGATCCAGCAGGCAAAATCTTTTGATATTTGGTATGCGACATTGTGGGGTGGATCTGATTCAAGTTTGTTCAAATCGGGCCCCCTGGGTTTATATTTGGGCTCAGTATAGAAGCTTGAATTCGAACTCAGTGCATTTCAGGCAAATTTCTTCAAAAAACTTCTCCAGATCCAGCAGGCAGAATCTTTTGATATTTGGTATGCAACATTGTGGGGTAGATCTGATTCAAGTTTGTTCAAATCGGTCCCCTGGGTTTATATTTGGGCTCAGTATAGAAGCTCGAATACGAACTTAGTGCATTTTAGGCAAATTTCTTAAAAAATCTTCTTCTCCAGATCCAGCAGGCAGAATCTTTTGATTATTGGTATGCAACATTGTGGGGTGGATCTGATTCAAGTTTGTTCAAATCGGCTCCCTGGATTCATATTTGGGCTCACTATAGAAGCCCGAATTCGAACTTAATGCATTTCAGGCAAATTTCTTAAAAAATCTTCTTCTCCAGATCCAGCAGGCAGAATCTTTCGATATTTGGTATGCAACATTGTGTTAAATATTTGCATACCAAATATGAAAAGAGTTTCCTTTGGCACAACTGATTCAAGTTTGTTCAAATCGGCTCCCTAAATTCATATTTGGGCTCACTATAGAAGCTCGATTTCGAACTTAGTGCATTTCAGGACAATTTCTTCAAAAATCTTCTTCTCCAGATCCAGCTGGCAGAATCTTTTCATATTTGGTATACAACATTGTGGGGTGGATCTGATTCAAGTTTGTTCAAACCGGCCCCCTGGGTTTATATTTGGGCTGAGTATAGAAGCTCGAATTCGAACTTAGTGCATTTCAGGCAAATTTCTTAAAAAATCTTCTTCTCCAGATCCAGCAGGCACAATCTTTTGATATTTGGTATGCAACATTGTGGGGTGGATCTGACTCAAGTTTGTTCAAATCGGCTCCCTAGATTCATATTTGGGCTCACTATAGAAGCTCGAATTCGAACTTAGTGCATTTCAGGCAAATTTCTTTGAAAATCTTCTTCTCAAGATCCAGCAGGCAGAATCTTTTGATATTTGGTATGTGCCATGATTAGGGGGGTCAGATTCAAGTTTGTTCAAGCCAAGTCTCTGGGTTCATATTTGGGCTCATTGTGGTAGCCAGAATTATAACTTAGCTCAAAATGAGGAATTTTCTTTAAAAATCTTCTTCAGATCCAGCAGTCGGAATGTTTTGATATTTGATATGCAGCATCCTTAGGGGGGTTAGATTCAAGTTTGTTCAAGCCATGTCCCTAGGTCCATATTTGGACTCACTGTTGTAGCTTGAATTGTAACTTAGTTCAAAATGAGGAATTTTCTTTAAAAATCTTCTTCTTCAGATCCAGCAGTCGGAATGTTTTGATATTTGGTGTGCAGCATCCTTAGGGGGGTGAGATTCAAGTTTGTTAAAGCCAAGTCCCTGGGTTCATATATGGGCTCCCTGTGGGAGCCTGAATTATAACTTAGTTCAATATGGGGAATATTCTTTAAACATCTTCTTTTTTTTTTGAGATCCACTGGTCAGAATCTTTGGATATTTGGTATAAGCTTTTCTTAGGAGGAGCAGATGCAACTTGTTGAAATCAATTCTTTGGGTTGATATTTAGGCTACCATGTCAGGTGAGTGCCCTCAGGTCCTCTTGTTAGTGGTAGACCTACTTGAAAAAAAAACATACGGTACAGACATACTGATTTGGTACTCTGCCAGCGTGTGAATAGGCATCTATCCCCAAATACCTTTTTTCTCGAATGGATACTTGAGGACTTGGAGGCAAATCGGCAGTTCATGGACCGCCAGGTATTCTACCTGGTGGTCCATGAACTGCTGATTTGCCATTGAGCCATCCTGTTTCTACCAGACAAGTAGTTACTAATTAGGATAATGCACATTGTCCTCCATGATGTAATACTTGAGAACATGCATCGCATTGCACTACGCATATTTAATGATTGCATAGCTTTTCCTAAATTTTGCATAGTGAAATGCAATGCGACACCGCTTATTTTGATCCCTGATTAATTGAGAGGCTTTCCCATCTTTTCACACAAAGAATATACTGAAAGTACATAATTGTACCAACTAACTGATTTAAATTAAACTTCAAGAGATTAATTCTAACTTTTATCACATTTTGCTGCAACAGAACAGGTGCCCCAACATGCAGTCTCTGGTAAACTTACAACTTACATTTTCAGTGCCTTGACTGTCATTTCTAAGTCTTGACGGCCTATACAGGCAGCCAAGACTTTCCTAGAAACATCTGCAAAGCCACAGGATGTGGACGGTCCTTAATTATGCTCTTCAGTTACATGCACCAGTCAAAAGTGTGAAAGGAAAACCAAGACTTGACATTTTTTTTTAACAGGATAGTGGTGCTTGGTCCACTTCTCTCGGAAAATTTGTTGAAAAGAGGATGTCTGAAAGCTATTATAAGTTATCTCTGCCAACATGTATTGTATATGGAGATTTAATACCTGAATGTCGGTTTTTAAACACTGAGCTACAGGCGAGGTGTTTAAATGAGACATCCAGGGATTAAATCTCCATATACCATACATGTTGGCAGAGATAACGTTTTTGTCCCGTTTGAAACTCAATACAAACATAGTGGAAATAAATTTGTGGACGCACTTCTCACGCTCTGCAATCACTTAGACTTCTTGAATATTTTTTGTTTTTATAAGTGCAGAAGACAACAGATAGAGTTACATCCCTTGGGTCATTTAGGAAACGAGTAAACAGTATTTTATTGACATATCGTCCCTGTTTTTTTCATCTGTGATAATTTTAATCCAATTCATCTCCCCTGAACTTAGATTTATTATGGATTTTCAAATTAGATTCTTGTGGGCTCAACTCCAACTACATTATTGAACTGATTTCAGTGAAACTTCTCAAACATTATTACTAACAATTGGGCATAGGCATATGCATATTCAAAAATTTTTTAACTGCAATAATTCTAACTAAGTTATCACCCATGAACGTGGATTTATTATTGGTTTTTCAACCTCACTATTCAAAGGTGCATTCTAGTAAACCGAAAGTGGGGGTATTAATCACCTTCAGTGATAGTTCTAGTTCTTGTTTGTTGTTGTCTACTCATCCACTTTCAATTTTTTCATCATGAAGAATTTATGTCTACTGGTTGAAAAGGTTAAACGGAAATGTCAGACAGTCAGTTTATACTGTTTAGAGGCTCTGTCTGGGTATGTTGACTTCCTCCAACCATAGAACTGTCAAAAATGGCACAAAAGAATTCAAAGATAGAACATGTGAATTTAAGAACAATGGCATTTTAAAATTTTGTCATAATTTGCTGGCTCATTAAGTATGTGTGTGTTTAATACAATTTTATACAGTCGCTTTGTATGATGATTCGCAGTATGTGGTGCTTCCAAACGTTCAATACACACCCACTTACCAACAATTGATTACAGAAAAGAGTAGGCAATTGCAATTAATGTTTTTATGAATCTTAGTTTAATACGAAGTATGAGTTTTAAACTCACTGCTAATGAAATATTTACAAAAAAAAACACAAAGCAAAACTTGAATAATTCAATTGGTAAGCTGAATTACATGCATTAGTTGCAGTGCTTGGCAAAAGATAAAGCCCAGTAACTTGTATCAAACCTGTATTAGCCAAGTTTGGGGGTATATCAGCTGAGGCTGACTTACGTATCAAGAAAGGTAGATATCATCAGACTTCAGACAAAATATTGGGATCTAATTAATAATTAGAGGTTATTACTTGGTTAGTTTCATAACGGCTGAGTTAACTTCAAATCAGCCGGAGACCAAAGTTTAAAGTCTAATGTGAAGTTACCGAACATCTCGGCTTCCTCACTTGGGAAGCTACAACGTTCGGATAGCTGAACTACATCTTCTCCCTCTTGACAATTCTTCAAACTACTCCATTATGCCTGGTAATGCCAATTTTCCTGATTGCATTCGAAGAATAACACCAGTTTTGATGTCAATAAATCTTTTGGGTCAAGTAATGCAACAAGGGGGATATCTCTTGCTTAGTTCATATATCAGCTGAGATGGGCATCAGTTTGAAGTCACATCTGACGAGCTTGATAATTGAAATCTGGGGAAGAAAAACTTATCTAATAAATAGAGGATATGGAATGAGTGTTTTGGTCATACTCTATTTATGAAACTAGTCTTAAGAATTTTCCGTTTTGCCACGCCTCTGGCGTGGCAAAATGGGAAATTTATAGACAAGTTTCATAAATAGAGTATTCATATCAAAACACTCATTCCATATTCTGTTTATCATATAACACCACAGTTACCCAAAACACATCTTTTAGATAGAAATCAAGGGTTAAAGAATGGAATTTCACCTTGAACATCATGTATTTGACTGTGACGCATCACAGCTGCATGCATTCATACTTGATAACTGCGACAAAATATAGTTTCACAATTCAGCGTTATAAATACTAATTTTACACATTTATACATTTCTTATCATTGGGATTTTAGAGAATGTTTATAACAAATAAAATAAGGCATGGTGGCTAGGTTGATGTTTTGAAATAGTTCTTCTATTTACATGTGCATTAATTTGACACATCTTTTGGGTGATAACTAATCAGAAAGCATTCTTTTGAAATTGACCAATCAAATCACCTTAAGGTTTTATGAAGCAGTAATTAATATTTATTGAAAATATGAAACGGTAATAAGCCGAGAAAACGGAGAAGTCATATGATAAATAATATAACATAATGCTGTTATAGGAAAATGAGAATTCAGCTGCAGATGATGCTCAACCTTCTGGTTTTGATTTTAAAAAGTACAAAGACAAATGGAAATCTTTGCTGGCTGAACCTGAGACACTTGTCAATCAACAGGATCATGGGAGTACATCATCATCGTCGACTGATATGTCTGATTCCAAAAAATACATTGGAACCAAGTACTCTTTGTTGAACTCTGAAAGTGATGTCGAGGTATTTTACTGTGTTCGTTGTTACACAGTCGTGCAAGCACAATAATCTGAGGAGTCACTCACTGTTTTCACAACTATTACATAGAGATGAATAATTCTTTTTATCTTGTAAAGTAATTGTATATTTTTTGCACATTTCACATTAGTGAGAGGCCAGTACTTTTTTCTTGACATTGTTTGGTGTTTTGCATTAACCCTTTACCTTACGAATCGCCCGCATCCGTCCACGTAATTTGCAAATTCAGCAGTTAAAAGAAATAAATTTTTCAAAATATTTCATCAAAACCATATCATGTGACCCCTCATTGGAACGAGCTCATCAAGCTCGTTCCAATGAGGGGTCACATGATATGGTTTTGTAGAATTTGTTTTTTAAATTTTAAAAAGCAGTAATTAAAATAATAAATTTTGATATCGTCTGCATTGGGTAAAGGGTTAATCACAGTAGAGATATGTTTTTCACAGTTGCCATTCATTAATAATATTGCAGGAAAAGATGTCTAATTCTTTGCACTTATTCTATTAAAGAGAGACGATTGTCTAATTCTTTAACCAGTGTAGATACTATTTGCACATTTCACAGTGGAGAGAAGAAAGTTTTAACCCTTAAGGGCCTGGACAAGTGGCCTGGATTCCCACCAGGTCACTGCCTCTATATGTACAGTGGATTAGCAGTGATTTCTAATCCGCCTTAACTGACAGCCCAGACTTGTCTAGAAAACAGTGCCGACCTAATTTATCTGTTGTCAACAGGACCTCCTCATGATGGAATGTTAAGGGAACTTGTTCTGAGGTCATAAAAGTCAGAAATAGGCCATTAAGTGTTAAGAATAAGAATATATAGAGAATATTGCTGTGATGTAACCATGCTATTATTAACCTTTTTCCTAATGACTCAGCCACAAATTACTTTGAGCACCAGTAAATAAAGGGGACACCAGTGAAATGATATCCACCCAGAGAGCACTTTTGTTTGTGCAGATACATGAACTGTTGTAAACAGATTTTTATGGGAGTGTAGTCGCTCAATGGTTAGCACATTTAACTTCAAACCGAAAGGTCCACTGTTCGAGCTTGACCAGTGCATAACTGCAGGGCAGGGCACTGAACCCTGATTTCCCATGTGGGGCATGGTGACGCTGTGTCCCAAGGCATACTGCATGTCGATGGTGCACTTGTCTTCAACCAATGCTCACCCTGCTTGTGCAGTATTAACCCTTTATCCAATGTAATGGCAAAAAATGATTTTTTTTTAATTTTTATGCCTCCGCCATAACATGTTACCTTTGTCCGTCCCTTTTTCTGTCATTGCGAAACAATGTGCTTGTTAGCATGATAACTGCAACAAATATTATCTGATGGGTTTGATATTTGATATGTGAGTTGTTCTTAAGCCTTTTATGATCAAGTTCGAAAACCAGTCCATTTTTAGCTCAACTTTGGCGAAGCCAAATTTGAGCTTTTGTCATGGCCTGTCGTCCGTCTGTCCATCTGTCTGTCTGTCCATCCGTCTGTCCGTACGTCAACAATTGGATTCGGCTCAGGCTAGAGGTCGTATTTATGAACCAATCTTTACGAAACTTCTTGGGTACCTTTGTTATGACCGTGGGACAAGAACGAGTGTTTTTGGGTGCGGTCCAAAATTCAAGATGGCTGCCAGCCGCCATTTTGTACCGACGATGCAGAAATCTGTTTTTTGTACAGAACTTCCATATGAAAGCTCTGATTTGAATAATTTTTTTGTATGAATGTTTAGTACCATGGGATACATCACATATAATACAGGTTTTTTTCTCGTGCATAAATTGTGCAAATTAGACTAATTTTGATGTTTTTTGGTGTTACTTTCAGCACTGTAAGTGCAATTGCCAATACGGCTCGGACTAGAGGCCGTATTTTTGAACCGATCTTTATGGAACTTCTTGGGTACCTTTGGTATCACCGTGGGACGAGAACGAGTGTATTTTGGGTCCGGCCGATGGCAGCCATTTTGTACAAAATTAGGTGCAATTAGATTTTTGCACGGAACTTCATATGAAAGCGCTGATTTGAATAATTTTTTGAAAGAATGTTTAGTACCATGGGATACATCACATATAATACGGGTTTTTTTCTCATGCAGAAATTATGCAAATTAGATGAACTTTGATTTTTTCAGTGTGACTTACACACAGTAAGTACACATGTCAATACGGCTCGGGCTAGTGTCTGTATTTATGAACTGATCTTCACGAAATGTCTTGGGTACCTTTGTTATCACCTTGGGACGAGAAAGAGTGTTTCTGGGTGTGGTCTAAAATTCAAGATGGCTGCCAGTGGCCATTTTGTACCGAAATTAGATCCAATCAGTTTTTTGTACACAACTTCTATACGGCTCAGACTAGAGGCCATATTTATGAACCAATCTTTACGAAACTTCTTGGGTACCTTTGTTATCACTGTGGGATGAGAGCGAGTGTTTTTGGGTGTGGTCCGAAATTCAAGATGGCCACCAGCAGCCATTTTGGACCAAAATTAGTGCAATCAGTCTTTTGTACAGAACTTCTGTATGAAAGTTCTAATTTGAATAAATTTTTGTATGAATGTTTAGTAACATGGAATACATCACATATTGTAAGGGTTTTTTTTTTCGTTCAGAAATTATGCAAATTAGATGAACTTTGATTTATTCACTGCTACTTACACAATGTAAGCACACATGTCAATACGGCTCAGGGTAGAGGCTGTATTTATGAACCGATCTTCACAAAACTTCTTGGGTACCTTTGTTATCACCTTGGGACGAGAATGAGTGTTTCTGGGTGCGGTCCAAAATTCAAGATGGCTGCCACTGGCCATTTTATACCGAAATTAGGTCCAATCAGTTTTTTGTCACAAGTTCTATACAGCTCGTATTTATGAACTGATCTTAACGAAACTTGGGACAGGAACGAGTATATTTTGGGGTGCCTTTGTTATCACTGTGCTATGAGAACAAATATTTTGGGGTTCAGTCAGACCCACTCTGGGACTCAAAGATTTCTTTTCTAGTTTAGCATCTGCCTGTCACCCACCTTTACAACACTTTCCCTATACATTTGTTACAGGCTACGGTTAGTATTTATGTACAGACCGTTACAATACTTTATATGTACCTTTGTTACCTAGATGTTTGTCATTGCTGTGTCACATACTATACATGTACATGTCTTTGTCTTGACAAGTTGAGCTATAGTGTCATTGACACTTTCATTGATGATGAGAGGCAGAGTTGTGGTTCCTGATGAATCAATTTTTTTAAAGTTTTGTTCATTTGCATGATAACTTCAACAAATATTCATTGATTGGGCCAACTTCTGGTATTTGAGTTCAGCTAAAGAAACTACAGGTTAGGTTAAAAAACCAGCCTGGTTCGATGATTAGGGACAAAGTAATGGATCCTAATCAGTAGATTTTAACAAATTTTTCATTTGTTAGTGTGATAACTTGCAAAAATATTTATTGATTCAGCTAATATCTAGTATTTGAGTTCAACTTTAGAATCTACAGATGAAGTTCTAAGCCATCCAAGTCTAATAATTAGGAACATAGTTACGACACCTAATTTGTTGATTTTAACAAATTTTTAGTTCACTAGTGCGATAACTTCAACAAACATTAATCAGTTGGGCAAATATTTGGTATCTGAGTTTAACTGAAGAAGCTACAGGTCAAGTTTGAAAACCAGCCCAGTCCGATAATTAAGGGTGGAGTTATGACTCCAACGGCCAAAAAAAATACCTGTGTTTATGGTAACCCAACCGACCCTAAAAAATTATGCCAACCATAAAAATGTTATCAATTGAAAGTCGCTAATTAAGTTATTTGTAATCCTAAATTCCTGTCTGACTTCAACTGTGAATTCGAAGCCGATTTGAAGTTCAAGCTTTCAAAATTACATTTACAAATATATTTGACATTATAAATGTGGAGCAAGTGGTAAGTTCCAGTTCTGCAAAGGAAACCGTTTTTGATAAACTGATGAACATTTTACTTTGCTTCACCGTTGGTGTTGACAGCTTATAAATATTAATGAATATCATGTTGAGTGTCATGTATTGATACTGAAAGCCCCATATCTAGGCCTGCTGTCTTGAAAATGTCATTGGTGCAAGTATAGTATACGATTTGACTTTTTTTAATTCCATTCAAACTTATACTTAACCCTTTACCTAACATGAAAAGCAGACGACACTTGCAAAGGAATTCTTGAATAACTAATTTTTTTAATTTTTTGTCTCAAAAACATAGGTTATGACCCCTCGTTGGACTGAGCTCGATGAGCTCGTTTCAACGAGGGGTCATTACCTATGTTTTTGAGACAAAAAATGAAAATATAATGAAAATTAATTGGCAGTTTTTGAGAATAGTGCTGGCCGGTTTTGGCCGTTACGTTGGGTAAAGGGTTAAAAATTATTGACAGTGGTCAGTAGATGCATAGATATTGTATTTAAGGGAGGTATGTGGTCATTTTGGTAGTTTGATATTTGTTTTTTATTTCTCTCAGAAACCACATGGCTCTTTCAATGTCACACCAGTTTATTTAATAAAGATCCCTGTTAATTTGGGTGTCATTTGGTCAAAGATCAAGGTCATAGTGGCTGTAAATGGACTCTTAATTTGGGACTTGAAATGGTTTCCAAAGATTATCTTTTCAATGGTTCATCTGATTCTCACCAAACTTGAGTAGATAATGCCCCTCAGGAAGATGAACCCTATTAATTTTGGGGTCAATTGGTCATGTTTCAAGGTCACAGCAGCTATAAGTGTACTCTAATTTGGGAATTGAAATGGTTTTTGGAGATTATCTTTTCAACTGTTCATCTGATTCTCACCAAACTTGAGTAGATACTATCCCTTAGAAAGATGAAGAACCCTATAAATTTGGGGATCAGTTGCTCAAAGTTCAAGATCACAGTATCTATATATGTATTTGGGACTTAAATGTGATCAGAAAAGGATTTCTGTATTTCATCCAGTAAATAGTATATGCAATTCTTACTGAACTCAAATTCCCTGTCGGAACCCCAGGAAGTGAAGCAGCACTTGTTTACTGTGATAAACAAGCACTGTTTTACTGGTAAAATAAGACCTGGTAACCAATGATAGGGGTGGAAGTCCTCTAAAATGGGCAACATGGGTATATAAACGATTGGCTGGACTTGACGTTATCTTTTTGTTGCAGTCATGATTAGCCATTGTGCAGAGGCATGGGACCTTAAACACCAATAAATAAATAAATACTGAACTCAAATGCATAATGCTGCTTGCTAAAAGAAAAAACAAGATAGGCATTACATTTTGTGCCAGATAACCAATTCGGAAAATTATCTCCCTTACATAAAAATATCACTTTTTAAGCACTTCCTCCCTGTTCGCCTGTTCAATGGGATCTATTGCCATCACTTGGCGTCCGTTAAAAAGTCCATCGGCCATTGTCCGTTAACTTTTGAAACTTGTCTTCTTCAAAACCACTAGGCCAAATTCAAAAATATATGGCACAGACCATCTTCGAAGTATTCTCTTTCTACTTTGTTTAAATGAAGTGGCTGCCATCTTTGGGCTGTGGTTAATGCCCCAAAAGCCTAAAACTTTGTTGAAATTTTTTTTTTCAGCCATTAGAGAGAATGCCTTGATATTTGGTTTGGAACTTCCTTTGGTGGTGAAGATTAAAGTTTGTTCAAGGGATTTTTGTTGGTCAATATTTTGGCTCTCTGTTGGAGCATGCCCAAAATAAAATTTGTATTTCAAAAACCAATGGGCTGTTTTGAGCTAAATTTGGCATGTAGTATAATTGGGTCATAAGTACTTGATTGATGTCCCCCAAAATGTTCACAGACCCCGTGGGAACCCACAATAGTGAAAAAGAGGGAAAAAATGTAAACGTCCATATTTCAAAAACTGCACTGACCAGAATATTGGTTTTTGGTCTGCAGCTTCCCTAGGACAAGTGGAATCAGATTGACCATAGATGGGGATACCCATTCAAACACTGTTGGCAATGGGAAAACGCAGAGTCACATCATCTTTCTTGTACTCCATCAACTTATTTGAAACTTGTCTTCTTCTTTAAAACCACTGGGCCAAATCATACATATATGGCATGGACCATCCTTGGAGTATACCCTTTCTACTTTGTTCAAATGAAGCAGCTGCCATCTTCAGACTGGAGTTAATTTCCCAAAAAGCCTAAAAATCTTTAAAAATCTTCTTCTCGTGAACTGCAACAGAGAATGCTTTGATATTTGGTATGTAACTTCCTTTGGTGGTGAAGATTAAAGTTTGTTCAAGGCAAATTGGTAGGTCAATATTTGGGCTCTCTGTTGGAGCATGCCCTTTTTGGGCTCCACCCAAAATTTGTATTTCAAGAACTGATGGGCTGATTTGAACCAAACTTTGCATGTAGTATAATATATTATATATTATGTAGTATAATTGGGTCCTAAGTACTTGGTTGATGCCCGAAAACAGATTGAGTTTTAAAGCCCTGTATTCATTAACTGGTAGATTGCTGGAAGCCCATATTTGGGCCTTATTCTGAAGTGTCGATACCACAACTCAAAGGCTTCATGTTCTACATATCACCTTTAAATATTTATTATTATTTAGTCTGTTAGGATTTACCTTTTTATAATTTATGGGAGACATAACAAGCCAAAGATATTTGAAGATCAAAAATAATTCAGCACTCTACCAGTTAAGGTTAAACTTATTCATAAAAATCGTGTTAGCCTCTTGGACTAATATATATAACCTTATAAAACACTTTATATATGTGCTTAACCCTTATAAAGTGTCAGATTAATTTTTATGACAATTACTACATGTACAGTACAGCCTACAATAAAGTGGAAACCTGCAGTGCTAACAGTGACCTATTTGCATGATATTTTTGCCACATTTTGACATGGAATATCACGATGCATCAGTTGGTCCTAATGTCAGCCAGTCATAATTCGCCCACCGAACTCATTAATACAATGCTTCACAATCATTCGTAATTTGCCCACCGAACCTGTTAATGTGAAACTCCAAAAAAACATATTAACATCCAGTATGTTGTAAGTGTCTGCAATACAATAGTTATATAACTTAATCCTTTACCCAACGAATTGGCCACATTCGCAAATTCAGCAGTTGAAAAAACATTATTTTTCAAAAAATTTCAACAAAACCATATCATGTGATTTCTTGTTGGAACGAGCTCATCGAGCTCGTTCCAACGAGGGGTCACATGATATGTTTTTGTTGACATTTTTCAAAAAATGATATTTTAAATAATAAATTTTGATATCGTCTGCATTGGGTAAAGGGTTAAAGGTGGCATTGAAAGTTGAAATGTAAGGAAAATGTACACCTCTGTGATATTTATCTTTGAATTTACGAACATTGATTGTGAAAATATTGCATCACCAGTGCATTCGTTTTTCAAAATACGTAATAGCATTTTGAAAATATTGCACTTATGCTATAGGAATATTGCCATAATAAGGTGCCAATATGGCATTGTTAACCCTTTACCTAATGAAATTAGCCTCATGAACACACATAATTTAGAAGTTGAGCGACTGAAAAGGCATTATTTTTCAAAACATTTCAACAAAACCATATCATGTGGCTTCTCATAGCAAGGAGTTCAACAGGCTCGTTTTTCCAATGAGGGGTCAAGTGATATGGTTTTGTTGAAATATTTTGAAAATTTTGAAAAATACGAATTGATATAGTAAATTTTTATATCATGTGCATTGGGTAAAAAGAATATCTTGGTGCACTTGGTTATTGGTTGTACTGTATATGTATGTTATATATACATTACAGAGCTATATAGATGACTTAACTCCTTGCATGCATCTGGTAGATATTCCTGCCTAGGACAGGATTTCTCTTGCCACCAAAATAAGTATTCTTTGGGCAAATTTAATCAAATTTTACTTCTGTAAACTGAATGGATTTTTCACCATTGATTTCTTGAGTTAAATTTAGATGCATTTTTCACCCAATCTTGTCATGGCTGCTATGAAGCAGCCATGACTAGATATGATGAAAAATATCCTAAAAATACTCAGCAGGTTAAGAGTTGATAGGTGTAACAATGTTTCTTCATCATTATTGGCTGCCTCTACAGGCAGCCAACAATGACGTAAAACATCACCGAGATTATGTAGCCCAGTGTTTTGAGTTCTCAAGGAAGAATTAATACACTTGGGGCCAACCTTTTTAAATCACTATAAAATTGTGGCTTGTGGCTGTATGGGGACTTAGGGTCAATAGAATATGTAAAACCTTTTTTTTCAGGGATTTCTTTTCATTTACTTCACTCAATGAAAGGCTCAATTCAAACAAAATCTGCTGTACTTGTTTTGTAAATTGTATAATAACCTCTTAAAGCCCCCTCTGAGAACCCCAGCAGTGTTAGTTTACTGTGGTGAACAAGCGCTGTTTTACTGGTAAAATAGGACCCAATCACCAATGCCTGGGATGGAAGTCCTCTAAAATGAGCAACATGAGTATAAACGATTGACTAAACTTGACTTGATCTCCATGTTGCGGTCACAATCAGCCATTGTGCAGAAATATGTGGCCTTAAACACCAATAACTAACTAACTAATCCCTAAAGCCTCAGATTATTTTTTTTACGATAATCACTATCTAACCCCATGAAGTGAAGCAGTGCTTGTTTATGGTGGTAAACAAACTGTTTTACTGGTAAAATAGAACCCAGTTACCAATTCTTGGGACAAAAATCCTCTGAAATGGACAACATGGATATAAACAATTGATTACACTTGATTTGATATTCATGCTGTGGTCATGATCAGCTATTGTACAGAAATATGTGACCTTAACTGGCCGAGTGCTAGCAGCCACTATCAGGGATTTAAAAAAAAAAATTTAAAAATGAGGATACCAGAGCAAAAACCAATATTTTCCTTGTTTATGTTTCATATTCAGTCAAATGTAAATAATATTTTTTGTTCATATAAATTTTTTTTACTACAAATTATTGGAGAGTGCATGTAAGAACTCTCCAATAATTTGTAATAAAACGTTTTGAACGATACACAATTTTAATATGCATGTATGCAGCTGCACATGACTTAACAGTGATCCTGCAGGCTGTCAACAATGATAATGATGTAAAACATTGCCAAGATAAATTGAGCCTTCTGGTTGAGTTCTCAAGGATGAATATAGATGGTGCAATTTTTTTTCAAAGCAATATAAAAAGGCAGTTTATGACTGTAAAGGGACTTGAAGGTTAACTTGTGATTTCAGCTTCCCCTTTCTGATGGACTTTTTAAGCAAAAGTTATTGCTCTATTGACCTAGGTCTGTGAAAAATCTGAGAATAGCAACCTAGAAAACTGCAGCTTCTTTTTCGACACTTAGATCATGAAGCTAATGATATATGAGCAATGTTATGTAAAAGTCTGCTGAATGTGCACAATGAGTCACTTTTGCCTACAGATGTCTCTTTTGAATCATCCATTGTCAGCTAACCTGAGTGAAACTCGAGGGTAGTTTGGTGATCATTTTCTGTCCGTCATCCATCCATCATTCATCCAGCGTGAACTTTACATTTTTTACTTCTAAAAAAATGCTGGATCAAATTTAACCGAATTTGATATGCATGTTCCTTATTGTATGTCAATTCAAGTTTGTTCAAATAAAGTTGCCATTCCCATGGCTAGCACCATACGGGGGTGTAATTAGTTAACACTCCACAAAAATTTAAAGTCATCTTCTCCAGAATTTTTATCTCAACTTGATGAAGTCAAGCTGAGCTATTGCCGTCACTTCTAGTCCATCTGCGTGTACATCCACAATTCCATTTGGCACACCACACATGTCGCATTTATAATTGAATCGCTTTGAAACTTGGTATACTTGTCTGGGGGTGACCTCTAGATGGGAGCTATCGATTTTGTTGGAGATCATCTGTTTCTTTTTTAAATAATCATAATACTTGATGGCATTAGTACAGAGTACTTCATCCTTTCAATAAGGAAGAAAGAGTGGTAGAAAGATGATCACCAGTCTCAATGGAACAGTCATGCAAGAGTCCACGTAAACTTATTCTGCAATGCTTTAGCTTTGCAGATGGCACTTTGTTGAATTCAATGGACAATATTCAAAACTATTGCAGAGAGTTTTTTATTTACTCACTCACTTCAAATAAAATCTACTGAACTTCTTTGGTAAATTGTTCTATTAACCCTTTACCTAACAAATCTGTTGTGTCTGCCTGTGTAATATGCAAATTCAGCAGTTGAAAAAATATTTTTAAAAAAATTTCCACAAAACCATATCACGTGACCCCTTATTGGAATGAGCTCATCAAGCCTGAATATAAGCAACCCGTCATTTGCAAAATGGAGTCCCCAGAGGGTAAATTTGCAGATGCTATTCCATACAGTGGGCCAATTTATCCTCTAGTACATCTTTCTGTTTTGGCTTGAGACCTCATTTTGCAGATGACAGTTGGCTTATTTTCAGGCTTGTAGCTCATTGAGCTCATTCCAATGAGACGGTCAGATGATAAATGGTTTTGTTGAAATTTTTTGAAACATTTAATAAAATGATATTTAAAATAATAAATTTTGATTCTGTATAAAGGGTTAACAGGGTATTTGTTGTAGATATTCTTTTTTCTTTTCACTCATCATAATATCTGACATTTGTATAGGGTACGTCACCATTTAGATGGTGTGATGAGGACGATAAGGAAGAAAGAGCAGTGGAAACAGGATCACCTGTATCAATGGAACAATCACGTGAGAGTCCTGATAAATCTATGGTAGCATCACTAATGAGATCTAAGTTGAAGTCTAAACCAATGAAGCATTATGAACGTAAGTACATTCATGGATTCTTATAACTCCACTCTCAAAGAGATTGGGGAGTGTACCAGGTCACATGCATAATCTGTTGATGTGTGTCCACCACTGATCTCTGCATGACTGGATTGCTGAAACATCAGCAAAAACACTGCAACTCAGTCTGCCTCCACCCCCATCCCCTCCTTCATCCTCAATATCGGATAGCTTTGATACCTAGTATCAGGGTTCGTACGGGTCATGGAATCCTGGAAAATCCTGGAATTTTTAAGAAAAAAATCAAGGGCCTTGAAAAGTTTTGGAAAATGGGCTGGAAGGGTTCAAGTTTTGGAAAAGTCATGGAATTTGTAACCAGGTTTAAAAGGGATTGATTTTGTGTAAAAATTACGTTCGACTTCTGGCGACTTGCACAAAAATTCTGCAAAAAACGAAGCTTTTCTTTTTGGGTATGAACTAACCCGGTCATGGAATTTTTTTGAAAAGTTTTGGAAAAGTTATGGAATTTGATTCTCGGAAAAGTGTATGAACCCTATAGTATGCTTGTTTGGGTGACCTGTAGGTGGGAGCTATCGATTTTCTTCCATTTTTAGCTCAACTTTGGCGAAGTGAAATTTGAGGTATTATCATGGCCCGTCGTCCGTCTGTCTGTCGTGCCTTACACACAGCCCGGGCTAGAGGCCGTTTTTATGTACTTATCTTTGTGAAACCTCTTGGGTACCTTTGTTATCACCGTGAGACGAGAACGAGTGTTTTGGGGTCCGGTCCGAACTTCAAGACGGCCACTGGCAGCCATTTTGTACAAAATTAGGTGTAATCAGATTTTTGCGCAGAACTTCCATATGAAAGCTCTGATTTGAATAATTTTTTGTATGAATGTTTGGTACCATGGGATACATCACATATAATACAGGGTTTTTTTGCTCGTGCATAAATTATGCCAATTAGACTAACTTTGATCTATTTAATGTTACTTTCAGCACTGTAACTGCAAATGCCAATACGGCTCAGGCCGTATTTATGAACCGATCTTTACAAAACTTCTTGGGTACCTTTGTTATCACCGTGGGGTGAGAACGAGTGGTTTTGGGTGCAGTCCAAAATTCAAGATGGCTGCCGGCGGTCATTTTGTACTAAAATTAGTGCAATCAGTTTTTTGTACAGAACTTCTGTATGAAAGTTCTGATTTGAATACATTTTTGTATGAATGTTTAGTAACATAGAACACATCACATATAATACAGGTTTTTTTCTCGTGCAAAAATTATGCAATTTTGATGAACTTTGATTTATTCAGTGCAACTTATACACAGTAAGTGCACATGTCAATACGGCTCATGCTAGAGGCTGTATTTATGAACCGATCTTCACGAAACTTCTTGTGTACCTTTGTTATCACCTTGGGATGAGAACGAGTGTATCTGGGTGCGGTCGAAAATTCGAGATGGCTGCCAGTGGCCATTTTGTACCGAAATTAGGTCTAATCAGTTTTTTTGTACACAACTTCTTTACAGCTCAGGCTAGAGGCTGTATTTAGAACCGATCTTTACAAAACTTCTTGGGTACCTTTGTTATCACTGTGGGATGAGAATGAGTGTTTTGGGGTGCAGTCCAAAATTCAAGATGGCCGCCAGCAGCCATTTTGTACCAAAATTAGTGGAATCAGTTTTTTGTACTGAACACTGATTTGAATAAATTTTTATATGAATGTTTAGTAACCTGGAATACATCACATATAATACGGGTTTTTTTCTCATTAAGAAATTATGCAAATTAGATGAACTCTGGGACGAGAACGAGTGTTTTGGGGTGCGGTCCAAAATTCAAGATGGCTGCCGGTGGCCATTTTGTACTAAAATTAGTGCAATCAGTTTTTTGTACAGAACTTCTGTATGAAAGTTCTGATTTGAATACATTTTTGTATGAATGTTTAGTAACATAGAACACATCACATATAATACATGTTTTTTTCTCGTGCAAAAATTATGCAATTTTGATGAACTTTGATTTATTCAGTGCAACTTATACACAGTAAGTGCACATGTCAATACGGCTCAGGCTAGAGGCTGTATTTATGAACCGATCTTCACGAAACTTCTTGTGTACCTTTGTTATCACCTTGGGATGAGAACGAGTGTATCTGGGTGCGGTCGAAAATTCGAGATGGCTGCCAGTGGCCATTTTGTACCGAAATTAGGTCTAATCAGTTTTTTGTACACAACTTCTTTACAGCTCAGGCTAGAGGCTGTATTTAGAACCGATCTTTACAAAACTTCTTGGGTACCTTTGTTATCACTGTGGGATGAGAATGAGTGTTTTGGGGTGCAGTCCAAAATTCAAGATGGCCGCCAGCAGCCATTTTGTACCAAAATTAGTGGAATCAGTTTTTTGTACTGAACTTCTGTATGAAAACACTGATTTGAATAAATTTTTATATGAATGTTTAGTAACCTGGAATACATCACATATAATACGGGTTTTTTTCTCATTAAGAAATTATGCAAATTAGATGAACTCTGGGACGAGAACGAGTGTTTTGGGGTGCGGTCCAAAATTCAAGATGGCTGCCGGTGGCCATTTTGTACCAAAATTAGTGCAATCAGTTTTTAGCTCACCGAAGAGAGCTCAGCTTATCACTTGCCGTCCGTCGTTGTGAACACTTTTCAAACGATTTCTCCTCTGAAACCACTGGTCCGATTTTCATGAAACTTCATGTGGATGTTCATTACTATATGGCAATTCATGTTTGTTCAAATGAAATGGCCATGTCTCTTGGGGGCTCTGTATGTGGCATAACTCTGATAGCACCGTATGAATTATAGAAAAATTATTAAAAAATCTTCTTCTCCAGAACCAGTGGGCAGAATCTTTTGATACTTGGTATGCAGAATCTTGGTATGGGTCTGATTCAAGTTTGTTCAAATCAGGCCCCTGGATTCATATTTGGGCTCACTATAGAAGCGCAAATCCGAACTTAGTGCATTTCAGGCAAATTTCTTAAAAAATCTTCTTCTCCAGATCCAGCAGGCAAAATCTTTTGATATTTGGTATGCAACATTGTGGGGTGGATCTGATTCAAGTTTGTTCAAATCGGCCCCCTGGATTCACATTTGGGCTCAGTATAGAAGCCTGAATTCGAACTTAGTGCATTTCAGGCAAATTTCTTAAAAAATCTTCTTCTCCAGATCCAGCAGGCAGAATCTTTTGATATTTGGTATGCAACATTGTGGGGTGGATCTGATTCAAGTTTGTTCAAATCGGCCCCCTGGATTCATATTTGGGCTCAGTATAGAAGCCTGAATTCGAACTTAGTGCATTTCAGGCAAATTTCAGAAAAAATCTTCTTCTCAAGATCCAGCAGGCAGAATCTTTTGATATTTGGTATGCAACATTGTGGGGTGGATCTGATTCAAGTTTGTTCAAATCGGCCCCCTGGGTTCATATTTGGGCTCAGTATAGGAGCCCAATTTGAACTTAGTGCATTTCAGAAAAATTTCTTTAAAAATCTTCTTCTCAAGATCCAGCAGGCAGAATCTTTTGTTATTGGGTATGCAGCATGCTTAGGGTGGTGAGATTCAAGATTGTTCAAGCCAAGTCCCTGGGTTCATATTTGGGCTCACTGTGGTAGCCCGAATTATAACTTAGTTCAAAATGAGGAATTTTCTTTAAAAATCTTCTTCTTCAGATCCAGCAGTCGGAATGTTTTGATATGTGGTGTGTAGCATCCTTAGGGGGGTGAGATTCAAGTTTGTTAAAGCCAAGTCCCTAGGTCCATATTTGGGCTCCCTGTGGGAGCCCAAATTATAACTTAGTCAATATGAGGAATTTTTCTTTAAAAATCTTCTTCTTCAGATTCAGCAGTCGGAATCTTTTGATATTGGGTATGCAGCATGCTTAGGGGGGTGAGATTCAAGTTTGTTCAAGCCAAGTCCCTGGGTTCATATTTGGGCTCACTGTGGTAGCCCGAATTATAACTTAGTTCAAAATGAGGAATTTTCTTTAAAAATCTTCTTCTTCAGATCCAGCAGTCGGAATGTTTTGATATGTGGTGTGTAGCATCCTTAGGGGGGTGAGATTCAAGTTTGTTAAAGCCAAGTCCCTAGGTCCATATTTGGGCTCCCTGTGGGAGCCCAAATTATAACTTAGTCAATATGAGGAATTTTTCTTTAAAAATCTTCTTCTTCAGATTCAGCAGTCGGAATGTTTTGATATTTGGCATGCAGCATCCTTAGGGGGTGTGATTCAAGTTTGTTCAAGCCAAGTCCCTGGGTTCATATTTGGGCTCACTGTGGGAGCCTGAATGATAACTTAGTTCAAAATGAGGAATTTTCTTTAAAAATCTTCTTCTTCAGATCCAGCAGATGAATGCTTTTGATATTTGGTATGCAACATCCTTAGGGGGGTAAGATTCAAGTTTGTTCAAGCCATGGCCCTAGTTCCATAAAATTTGTCTCTCATGACTTCATTCCTTTGAAGTGTTGATGAACCATGTCTAACTGAATGTGACCCCCAAATACTTCTTTGAACCACTTTGGCTGGTGAGAGATTAAGGCTCCTTGGGGGCCTCTTCTTTGTACTGAATTTCTGTATAAAAGTTCTGATTTGAATAAATTTCTGTATGAATGTTTAATAACATGGAATACATCACATATAATACAGGTTTTTTTCTTGAGCAGAAATTATGCAAATTAGATGAACTTTGATTTATTCAGTGCTACTTATACACAGTAAGTGCATGTGTCAATACGGCTCAGGCTAGAGGCTGTATTTATGAACTGATCTTCACAAAACTTCTTGGGTACCTTTTTTATCACCTTGGGATGAGAACAAGTGTTTTTGGGTGCGGTCCAAAATTCAAGATGGCTGCCAGTGGCCATTTTGTACTGAAATTATGTCCAATCAGTTTTTGTACACAACTTCTATATGGCTCAAGCTAGAGGCCATATTTATGAACCGATCTTTATGAAACTTCTTGGGTACCTTTGTTATCACCGTGGGACAAGAACAAGTGTTTTGGGGTGCGGTCCAAAATTCAAGATGGCCACCAGCAGCCTTTTTGTACCAAAATTAGAGCAGTCAGTTTTTTGTACTGAACTTCTGTATGAAAGTTCTGATTTGAATAAATTTTTGTAGGAATGTTTAGTAACATGGAATACAACACATATAATATGGGTTTTTTTCTTGTGCAGAAATTATGCAAATCTAGATGAACTTTGATTTGTTCAGTGTTACTTATATACAATAAGTGCACATGTCAATACGGCTCGGCTAGAGTCTGTATTTATGAACTGATCTTCACGAAACTTCTTGGGGTACCTTTGTTATCACCTTGTGACGAGAACAAGTGTTTTTGGGTGCCTTTGTTATCACTGTGCTATGAGAACAAATATTTTGGGTTCAGTCAGACCCACTCTGGGACTCAAAGATTTCTTTTCTAGTTTAGCATCTAACTGTCACCCCACTTTTACAATACTTTACCTATATATTTGTTACAGACTACGGTCATCATTTGTGTACAGACCGTTACAATACTTTACATGTACCTTTGTTATCAGGTCATTACCTAGATGTTTGTCATTGCTGTGTCACATACTATACATGTACATATCTTAAACAAGTTGAGCTACAGTGTCATTGACACTTTCATTATCAAAAAATGTTGCCATTGGCAACAACCTTTGGACTGAATCTGAATATGTTTACTGTGTCGACCGCGTAGTCACGTATTATAACACAGGTTGGAAGGATGGTGGTAGTTAGTTGCGCTCTGCGACCTTGACACAAAATGTGTCAATGGCGGTCTGGGTACTGGCTTTCCAATCCACGATCATACGTGGGAAGAAAGAGTTCTTGAATTCCTCAGTGTGTGTTCTGTATACTGCCTGTTTCATGTTGTTATTACTCCTTGTACGAGATGGTCCTTTCTTAATATATGGATCTTTTGGAATGGCATCACTTCCAGAGATGATGTTGCCGAGTGTCTGGATGCTTTTATTTTTCTGACGCTCTTGAAGCAAGTGAGTGGAGCATTTCACTTATGCCACTGTCTCTGCGATAGGCATTGCAGACAAAACGTGCAGCTCGTCGTTGAGTCATCTCTAATTTCTAGATGTCTTTTTGTAGACAGGGGTCCCACACTGTGCATCCGTATTCCAATTTTGAGCGAACCAGTGACTTAAATGCTGTTTCTTTTAGGGGTTTTGGGGCGTGTTTCAGATTTCTTTTGATGAAGCTGAGAGTGCTATTTGCTTTTGCATTTGTCTTGCTTATGTGGGTGTCCCATTTTAAGCTGTTTGAGAAGGTCAAGCCGAGATAAGGGTTTGAGTCTACTTCTTGGAGGATGTGACCTTGGATGTCGTAGAAGTGGGTGAGAGGGTTTTTTTTCAGCGATGACCGCAAGATGTAACTAACATTTTTTGGCGTTAAACCTCATACCCCACGCATGTGAGGCTTCAGAATATTCCTTTGGCAGGCCAACAATATACATTTATGATCAGATCGCTTTGAAACTTGGTATGCTTCCTTGGGGTGACCTCCAGATTGGAGCTCTCGAGTTTCTTCCATTTCCATCAGTTTCCATCAAAAAATCTTGCCGTTGGCAATAACCTTTGATGACCATAGTGCAGTTATGCATCAATATTTCCCTTTGGCACACCCTGCACTGCACATTTTTGGTTGGATCACTTTAAAACCTGATATGCATGTTTGGGGTGACCTCTAGATGAGAGCTATCAAATTTCTGCCATTTCTGGAAAGAAACGTTGCCGATGGCAATGACCTTTGAACTTAGTTTAGTTAGGCATCAATATTTCCCTTTGGCACACCGTACAGGGCACATTTATGATCGGATTGCTTTGATACCTTGTGTGCTTGTTTGGGATGACCTCTGGATCTTTTCCATTTTCGTCGAAAACGTTTTGCCACTGGTAACGACCTTTGAACTTGGTTTAGTCAGGCATCAATATATTCCTTTGGCACCCTCCTACAGGGCTCATTTATGATCAGATCACTTTGAAATCTGGTATGCTTGTTTTTGGTGACCTCAATATTTCCCTTTTCCACACACTGCAGGGCACATTTATGATTGGATCGCTCTGAAACTTGGTATGCTTGTTTGGGGTGACCTTTCGATGGGAGCTATCGATTTTCTTCTATTTCTGTCAAAAGTTCCTTGAATTTAGTTTAGTTATGCATCAGTATATTCCTTGGGCATGCCCTACAGAGCACATTTATGATCAGATCGCTTTGAAACTTGGTACGCTTGTTTGGGGTGAGTTCTAGATGAGATCTATCGATTTGTTCTTCCATTTCTGTCCAAAAATATTGCCGTTAGCAACAATCTTTGAACTTAGTGCAGTTGTACATCAATATATTCCTTTGGCATGCCGCACAGGGCAAATTTCTGATCGGATCATTTTGAAACTTGGTATGATTGTTTGTGGTGACCTCTAGATGAGAGCTATCGATTTTCGTCAATTTACGTCAAAAACTTTGCATTAGTATCGACCTTTGAACTTTGTGCATTTGTGCATCAATATATTCTTTGACACACCACACAGGTTGCATTTATGATCGGGTTGCCTTGAAATTTGGCATGCTTATTTGAGGTGGCCTCAAGATGGGAGCTATTGATTTTCTTCTATATTCATCCAAAAAGTTGCCATTAGCAACGACCTTCAAACTTTGTACATCAGCATTTCTCTTTTTCATGCCCCACAAGGTATATTCATGAATGGATCGCTTTGAAACTTTGTATATTTCTTGGGTTGACCTCCAGATGGGAGCTTCTTTCTTTCCTGTTGAAAAAGTTGCCATTAGCAATGACCTTCAACTGTGCCCTTTATGCATTGATAGTTTTGTTTGACACACTGCACGGGTCCTATTTATGATCCGATTGCTTGGAAACTTGGTGAGCTGGTTTGGAGCAACCTTCAGATGTGCGCTATTAATTTTCTGTCATTTCAGTCAAGAAATATTGCTTTTAGCAGTGATCTTTAAACTTTGCCATTTTTGCATCAACATTTTTCTTTGGCATGCCCTGCAGGGTGTATTTATGGATGGATTGGTTTGAAACTTGGTATGCTTGTTTTGGGTGACTTTTAGATGAGAGCTATAGATTTTCTTCCATTTCCATCAAAAAATGTTGCCCTTAGCAACAATCTTCAACTTTGGCATTTTTCTGTCGAAGATTTTCTTTGGAACACTGCAGAGTTCATGTTTATGATTTTATCACTTTGAAACATAGGGTGCTTATTTGGAGCAACTTCTAGATGTGAGCTTTGATTTTCTTTCATTTCTAACGATAAATGTTGCCAAATGTTTCCATTAGCAATGACCCTTGAACTCATTGCATTTGTGCATCAACATTTTCCTTTCGCAAGTCCTGCAGGGTGAATTTATGAATGGATCAGTTTGAAATTTGGTATGCATGTTTGGGGTAACCTCTAGAAGTGAGCTATTGATTTTCTTTCATTTCCATCAAATCAGCAATGACCTTTAAATTCAGTACACTTGTGCATCAACATATTCCTTTGGCATGCCCTACAGTGCACATTTATGAATGGATTGCTTTGAAACTTGGTTCAAGTTCATCAAAGAAACGTTGCCATAGCAAAGGCCTTTGACCCTGATGCATTTGTGTATACATGTATTCAGTCGTCATGCTCTATATGGCACAGTTAGGAATGGATTGCTTTGAAACTTGGTATGCATGTTTGGGGTGACCTCTAGATGGGAGCTGTTGATTTTCTCTCATTTCCATAAAAAATGTTGTTGTTAGTACCAACCGTTGAACTTAGTGCATTTGTGCCTCAACTAGGCCCTTTTGCAGTCCCTACAGGGCATATTTATGAATTTCCATCAAAAAAAGAAGAAAAAAAACATTGCTACTAGCAATGACCTTCTAACTTAGTACATTTGTGCATTAACATCTTCCTTTGGCCTGCCTCAGAAGGCTCATTCGTTATCGGGTTGTTTTGAAACTTGGTATGCTTATTCAGGGTGATCAACATGGGAGCTGTTGATTTTCTTTTCATTTCTGCTAATAAGCTGTTAGCAACAACCTTGGAATTTAGTGCATTTGTGCATCATCTTTCTTCTTTGACATGGCCTACAGGGCTCATTTATCGTAGGATTGTTTTTGAACTTGGTGTGCTCATTATGTAAGACCTCTAGATAAGAGCCATCGATTAGAATTCATTTCTGTGAAATTAGTTGCTGTTTACATTAATCTTTAAATTTACTGCATTTGTGTTTCAACATTCTCCCTTTAGCCAGCCATACAGTTTACATTTAAAAATGCATGAATTGCTCTGACGTTATGTTCACACGCAATGCTGTTATGTTGAAGTTCCACCAAATAACATTGAAACCAATGATCTTCAATTTTGCCATTTCACTTATAACTTACCAAGTTCAAGTTTGTCAAGCTGAGCTACAGTGTCATTGACACTTTCATTTGTTATTTGTATGCAGCATCCTTATGAGGATCAGATTCAAGTTTGTTCAAACTAAGACCCTGGGTTCACATTTGGGCTTCCCACAGGAGCTTGAAGTCTTAGTGCAATATGAGAAAAATTGTTTGGAAATCTTCAAATCCACCAGTCAGAATCTTTTGTTATCTGCTATACGCATGCTTATGGCTGCATATTTGGGCTCCCTATGGGAACCCAAATTTTAACTTATTGTAATATTGTCCGAATCTTTTGATATTTGGTACACTCCATCCTTGGGGTAGGTGGGGTGGGGGTGCAGATTCAAGTTTATTCAAGTCCATGGGTTTGTATTTGGTCTTCTTATGCAAGCTTGAATTTAAACGTATATATGAGGAATGTTCTTTAGAAATCATCTTCTTGAGACCCACCAGTCAAATCATTTGATATTTGGTATACAGCATCTTTAGGGCAGCCAAATTCAAATTGTTGCCTTTTTAGCTCTCCTGAGCGAAGCTTATTAAGAGCTTTACTAATCACTTTCTGTCCATCGTCGTCCGGCGTTAACTTTACATTATTGACTTCCTCTCACAAACTACATGACCAAATTGAACCAAATCTGGTGAGCATGTTCCCTATCATATGTCAATTCATATTTGTTCAAATCAAGTTGCCCTGCCCCTCGGTAGGGCCACGCCCAAAAAGTGTGCCTAAATCTTAAAAAATCCTTGTCTCATGAACCAGCAGTAGCAGAGACTTGATATTTGGTGTGCAGCTTCCTTTTGAGGTGTAGACTCAGATTTGTTCAAGAGAAGTTTGAGGGGCTATATTTGCCATCGTTATGGGAGAGGCAAGAATTTTTCCCCCACCCAAAATATCTATTTTCCAAACTGAAAGGCTGATTTGAACCAAATTTGATATGAGGGCTTATTGGGTCATAAGTAGTTAATTTATGCAAAAAAAAAAATTTCCTGCCGCCCCATGGGAACTGCAGAGCTAAAAATAGAAAAAATTTAAAATGCCCATATCTCCAAAACTACATAGCACTGAGAATTTTTATTTGGTGTGAAGTTTCCTTAGGGCCAGCAGAAAGGAATGATAAAAAAAAAAATTGCCATATGTTTTATCATAGGGTAGTTTTTGAAAAAGTGCAGAGTCATCATTTTTTAACACTGTGGGTTATGGGAAAAACATTAAAGTATCTTCTCCCAAACCACTGCTCCAAAAGCTTTCATATTTCACATGTAACAGTATCCTTAGGGAGGTGAGATATGAGTTTGTTAATGCCAAGTCCCTGGGTTCATATGTGGGCTTCCTGTGGGAGCCCGAAATATACCAAAATTTCTATTTTACGAACTGAGAGTCTAATTTTAACCAAATTTGATATGAGGGTTTATTGGGTCATAAGTACCTAATTTATGGCCCAAAAAATTTTCCTGTCGGAGCTAAAAGTAGAAAAAATTTAAAACGCCCATATCTCAAAAACTGGATGGCACTGACAATTTTTATTTTCTGTGAAGTTTCCTTAGGAACCACAGAAAGGAATGGTTAAAAAAAATTTCCATCGGTTTTATCATAGGGTACTTTTCCAAGACTTTCAAAAAGTGCTGAGTCATGGGAAAAACATTAAAGAATCTTCTTCTCCCATATCACTGCTCCAAAGGTTTTCATATTTCACATATAACATCTTTGGAAGATTCATTCACATGTTTGTTGAAATCAAGTCCCTGGGGCCATATTTGAGCTCTCTATGGGAGCCCAAATTTTCAGATTAGTGCAATATGAGGAATATTCTATAAAAATCTTCTTTCCGATCCACCAATCAGAATCTTTTGATATTTGGTATGCAGCATCTATAGGGGGGGGGGGAGATTCAAGCTTGTTCAATATGAGTCCCTGGCTTAATATTTGGGCTTTCTATAGGTGGGGTGAGGGGGTGGCAGTTGGGGTGCATGTTAGGTTCAGGTTTGTTCAAATCCATTCCTTAGTGTTTTTCCATAAAAGTTGCCTTTCATGACTTCATTCCTTTGTAGTGTTGATGAACCGTGTCTAACTGAATCTGACCCCAAATACTTCTTTGAACCACTTTGGCAGGTGAGCGATTAACCCTTTACCTAACATAAAAAGCAGACGACACTTGCAAATAAAATTCTTGAATAGCTAATTTTTTGGACTTTTTGCATCAAAACCCCAGCTTATGACCCCTCATTGGAATGAGATCAACAAGCTCATTCCAGTGAGGGGCCATAAGCTATGGTTTTGAGACAGAAAGTGAAAAAAATAATGAAAATTGAATGGTGATTTTTGTGAATAGCGCTGGCCGGTTTTGGCTGTTACATTGGATAAAGGGTTAATCCTTTACCCAACGTAACGGTCAAAACTGGCCAGCGCTATTCTCAAAAATCGCCAATTAATTTTCATTATTTTTTTCATTTTTTTGTCTCAAAAACATAGGTTATGACCCCTCGTTGGAACGAGCTCGTCGAGCTCGTTCCAACGAGGGGTCATAACCTATGTTTTTGAGACAAAAAATGAAAAAAATTAGTTATTCAAGAATTATTTTTGCAAGTGTCGTCTGCTTTCTACGTTAGGTAAAGGGTTAAGGCCACTTGGGGCCTCTTGTTTCAGAAAGTTAGTGCAATGACTTGAACAAATATCAATGGACTTGGTAAATATTTGGTATGTGGGACTTTCTTAACAATGTCTTGAATGAGTTTGAAAACCAGTGTGGAGTTATGGCCCTTAGTTAATTTTTGCCTGTTTTTTTGTTACATTTTGAGCCACTTCTTTGCAATACACATATACTTGCATATTTTAATTATAAAATATGGAATTGGTTTGTGAATGTCTTGTGGGAAATTGACAATGGGAGAACGAACTACTGTTGGAAGGAATAATGGACATACACAATTGACCTGGTCGGTCCGGTTCTGTCTTTTTTACAGTTTTTTCAAGGTTTTTACTTTGAAAAAACTGCAAATGGTTATTTCAAGAAGAGAGGTTATAAGGAGCAAGGCACATTGTATTGGCATGGTAAGTATAGTACAAAAAAAATTTTGGTTGAAATTTAAATTTTTGCTGTGTACATATATCTTCTGATATTTTAAATGTAGATAACATTTTTAGCTCACCTGAGTGAAGCTCAAGGGGAGCTTTACTAATCACTTTCTGTCCGCCGTCCGGCGTCCGTCGTCGTCCGTCCGGCGTTAACTTTACATTATCGACTTCTCCTCCTAAACCACTAGCCCAATTTTATTCAAATGTTGGCTAAATGTTTATTACCTAATGCCAATTCAGATTTGTTCAAATGAAGTTGCCCCTCCTCCTGGGTGGTGCCACGCCCCCAAGGGGGACCAAAATCTTTGTAAATCTTCTTCTCATGAACCAGCAGTAGCAGAGACTTGATATTTGGTGTGCAGCTTCCTTTTGAGGTGTAGACTCAGATTTGTTCAAGAGAAGTTTGTGGGGCTATACTTGGCGTCATTATGGGAGGGGCAAAATTTTTTGCCCCGCCCAAAATTTCTATTTTCCAAACCGAGAGGCTGATTTGAACCAAATTTTATGTGAGGGCTTATTGGGTCATGAGTACTTGATTTATGCAAAAAAAAAAATTCCCGCAGCCCCGAGGGAACCTAAAAATAGAAAAAATTTAAAATGCCCATATCTCCAAAACTGCATGGCACTGAGAATTTTTATTTGGTGTGCAGCTTCCTTAGGACCAACAGAAAGGATTGGTAAAAAAAAATTGCCATCGGTTTTATCATAGGGTACAGTTTCGGGACTTTGAAAAAGTGCTGAGTCAGCACTTTTTAACACTGCAGGCAATGGGAAAAACATTAAAAAATCTTCTTCTCCAGATCCAGCAGGCAGAATCTTTTGATATTTAGTACGCAACATTGTGGGGTGGATCCGATTCAAGTTTGTTCAAATCGACCCCCTGGGTTTATATTTGGGCTCACTATAGAAGCTCGAATTCGAACTTAGTGCATTTCAGGCAAATTTCTTAAAAAATCCTCTTCTCCAGATCCAGCAGGCAGAATCTTTTGATATTTGGGATGCAACATTGTGGGGCAGATCTGATTCAAGTTTGTTCAAATCAGCCCCCTCGATTCATATTTGGGCTCACTATAGAAGCCCGAATTCGAACTTAGTGCATTTCAGGTAAATTTCTTCAAAAATCTTCTTCTCCAGATCGAGCGGGCAGAATCTTTTATTTGGCATGCAACATTGTGGGGTAGATCTGATTCAAGTTTGTTCAAATCAGCCCCCTCGATTCATATTTGGGCTCACTATAGAAGCCCGAATTCAAACTTAGTGCATTTCAGGCAAATTTCTTAAAAAATCTTCTTCTCCAGATCCAGCAGGCAGAATCTTTTGATATTTGGTATGCAACATTGTGGGGTGGATCTGATTCAAGTTTGTTCAAATCGGCCCCCTGGATTCATATTTGGGCTCACTTTCGAAGCCCAAATTCGAACTTAATGCATTTCAGGCAAATTTCTTAAAAAATCTTCTCCAGATCCAGCAGGCAGAATCTTTTGATATTTGGTTTGCAACATTGTGGGGTGGATCAGATTCAAGTTTGTTCAAATCGGCCCCCTAGATTCATATTTGGGCTCACTATAGAAGCCCGAATTTGAACTTAATGCATTTCAGGCAAATTTCTTAAAAAATCTTCTTCTCCAGATCCAGCAGGCAGAATCTTTTGATATTTAGTATGCAACATTGTGGGGTGGATCTGATTCAAGTTTGTTCAAATCGGCCCCCTGGGTGTATATTTGCGCTCACTATAGATAGAAGCTCGAATTCGAACTTAGTGCATTTCAGGCAAATTTCTTAAAAAATCTTCTTCTCCAGATCCAGCAGGCAGAATCTTTTGATATTTGGGATGCAACATTGTGGGGCGGATCTGATTCAAGTTTGTTCAAATCGGCCCCCCTCGATTCATATTTGGGCTCATTATAGAAGCCCGAATTCGAACTTAGTGCATTTCAGGTAAATTTCTTCAAAAATCTACTTCTCCAGATCCAGCAGGCAGAATCTTTTGATATTTGGTATGCAACATTGTGGGGTGGATCTGATTCAAGTTTGTTCAAATCGGCCCCCTGGATTCATATTTGGGCTCACTATAGAAGCCCAAATTCGAACTTAATGCATTTCAGGCAAATTTCTTCAAAAATCTACTTCTCCAGATCCAGCAGGCAGAATCTTTTGATATTTGGTATGCAACATTGTGGGGTGGATCTGATTCAAGTTTGTTCAAATCGGCCCCCTGGATTCATATTTGGGCTCACTATACAAGCCCGAATTCGAACTTAATGCATTTCAGGCAAATTTCTTCAAAAATCTACTTCTCCAGATCCAGCAGGCAGAATCTTTTGATATTTGGTTTGCAACATTGTGGGGTGGATCTGATTCAAGTTTGTTCAAATCGGCCCCCTAGATTCATATTTGGGCTCACTATAGAAGCCCGAATTCGAACTTAATGCATTTCAGGCAAATTTCTTAAAAAATCTTCTTCTCCAGATCCAGCCAGCAGAATCTATTGATATTTGGTACGCAACATTGTGGGGTGGATCTGATTCAAGTTTGTTCAAATTGGCCCCCTGGATTCATATTTGGGCTCACTATAGAAGCCCGAATTCGAACTTAGTGCATTTCAGGCAAATTTCTTAAAAAATCTTCTTCTCCAGATCCAGCCGGCAGACTCTTTTGATAGTTGGGATGCAACATTGTGGGGTGGATCTGATTCAAGTTTGTTCAAATCGGCCCCCTAGATTCATATTTGGGCTCACTATAGAAGCCCGAATTCGAACTTAATGCATTTCAGGTAAATTTCTTCAAAAATCTTCTTCTCCAGATCGAGCAGGCAGAATCTTTTGATATTTGGCATGCAACATTGTGGGGTAGATCTGATTCAAGTTTGTTCAAATCGGCGCCCTGGGTTTATATTTGGGCTCAGTATAGAAGCTCGAATTCAAACTTAGTGCATTTCAGGCAAATTTCTTCAAAAATCTTCTTCTCCAGATCCAGCAGACAGAATCTTTTGATATTTGGTATGCAACATTGTGGGGTGGTTCTGATTGAAGTTTGTTCAAATCGGCTCCCTGGATTCATATTTGGGCTCACTATAGAAGCCCGAATTCGAACTTAGTGCATTTCAGGCAAATTTCTTCAAAAATCTTCTTCTCCAGATCCAGCACGCAGAATCTTTTAATATTTGGTATGCAACATTGTGGGGTGGATCTGATTCAAGTTTGTTCAAATCGGCCCCCTGAATTCATATTTGGGCTCACTATGGAAGCCCGAATTCGAACTTAATGCATTTCAGGCAAATTTCTTAAAAAATCTTCTCCAGATCCAGCAGGCAGAATCTTTTGATATTTGGTATGCAACATTGTGGGGTGGATCTGATTCAAGTTTGTTCAAATCGGCCCCCTGGATTCATATTTGGGCTCACTATAGAAGCCCGAATTCGAACTTAGTGCATTTCAGGCAAATTTCTTCAAAAATCTTCTTCTCCAGATCCAGCAGGCAGAATCTTTTGATATTTGGCATGCAACATTGTGGGGTAGATCTGATTCAAGTTTGTTCAAATCGGCCCCCTGGATTCATATTTGGGCTCAGTATAGAAGCTTGAATTCAAACTTAGTGCATTTCAGGCAAATTTCTTCAAAAATCTTTTTCTCCAGATCCAGCAGGCAGAATCTTTTGATATTTGGTATGCAACATTGTGGGGTGGATCTGATTCAAGTTTGTTCAAATCGGCCCCCTGGATTCATATTTGGGCTCACTATAGAAGCCCGAATTCGAACTTAGTGCATTTCAGGCAAATTTCTTAAAAAATCTTCTTCTCCAGATCCAGCCGGCAGACTCTTTTGATAGTTGGGATGCAACATTGTGGGGTGGATCTGATTCAAGTTTGTTCAAATCGGCCCCCTAGATTCATATTTGGGCTCACTATAGAAGCCCGAATTCGAACTTAATGCATTTCAGGTAAATTTCTTCAAAAATCTTCTTCTCCAGATCGAGCAGGCAGAATCTTTTGATATTTGGCATGCAACATTGTGGGGTAGATCTGATTCAAGTTTGTTCAAATCGGCGCCCTGGGTTTATATTTGGGCTCAGTATAGAAGCTCGAATTCAAACTTAGTGCATTTCAGGCAAATTTCTTCAAAAATCTTCTTCTCCAGATCCAGCAGACAGAATCTTTTGATATTTGGTATGCAACATTGTGGGGTGGTTCTGATTGAAGTTTGTTCAAATCGGCTCCCTGGATTCATATTTGGGCTCACTATAGAAGCCCGAATTCGAACTTAGTGCATTTCAGGCAAATTTCTTCAAAAATCTTCTTCTCCAGATCCAGCACGCAGAATCTTTTAATATTTGGTATGCAACATTGTGGGGTGGATCTGATTCAAGTTTGTTCAAATCGGCCCCCTGAATTCATATTTGGGCTCACTATGGAAGCCCGAATTCGAACTTAATGCATTTCAGGCAAATTTCTTAAAAAATCTTCTCCAGATCCAGCAGGCAGAATCTTTTGATATTTGGTATGCAACATTGTGGGGTGGATCTGATTCAAGTTTGTTCAAATCGGCCCCCTGGATTCATATTTGGGCTCACTATAGAAGCCCGAATTCGAACTTAGTGCATTTCAGGCAAATTTCTTCAAAAATCTTCTTCTCCAGATCCAGCAGGCAGAATCTTTTGATATTTGGCATGCAACATTGTGGGGTAGATCTGATTCAAGTTTGTTCAAATCGGCCCCCTGGATTCATATTTGGGCTCAGTATAGAAGCTTGAATTCAAACTTAGTGCATTTCAGGCAAATTTCTTCAAAAATCTTTTTCTCCAGATCCAGCAGGCAGAATCTTTTGATATTTGGTATGCAACATTGTGGGGTGGATCTGATTGAAGTTTGTTCAAATCGGCCCCCTGGATTCATATTTGGGCTCACTATAGAAGCCCGAATTCGAACTTAGTGCATTTCAAGTAAATTTCTTCAAAAATCTTCTTCTCCAGATCGAGCGGGCAGAATCTTTTGATATTTGGCATACAACATTGTGGGGTAGATCTGATTCAAGTTTGTTCAAATCGGCCCCCTGGGTTTATATTTGGGCTCAGTATAGAAGCTTGAATTCAAACTTAGTGCATTTCAGGAAAATTTCTTCAAAAATCTACTTCTCCAGATCCATCAGGCAGAATCTTTTGATATTTGGTATGCAACATTGTGGGGTGGATCTGATTCAAGTTTGTTCAAATCGGCCCCCTGGATTCATATTTGGGCTCACTATAGAAGCCCGAATTCGAACTTAATGCATTTCAGGCAAATTTCTTAAAAAATCTTCTCCAGATCCAGCAGGCAGAATCTTTTGATATTTGGTTTGCAACATTGTGGGGTGGATCTGATTGAAGTTTGTTCAAATCGGCCCCCTAGATTCATATTTGGGCTCACTATAGAAGCCCGAATTCGAACTTAGTGCATTTCAGGCAAATTTCTTAAAAAATCTTCTTCTCCAGATTCAGCCAGCAGAATCTTTTGATATTTGGTATGCAACATTGTGGGGTGGATCTGATTCAAGTTTGTTCAAATCGGCCCCCTGGATTCATATTTGGGCTCACTATAGAAGCCCGAATTTGAACTTAGTGCATTTCAGGCAAATTTCTTAAAAAATCTACTTCTCCAGATCCAGCAGGCAGAATCTTTTGATATTTGGGATGCAACATTGTGGGGCGGATCTGATTCAAGTTTGTTCAAATCGGCCCCCCTCGATTCATATTTGGGCTCATTATAGAAGCCCGAATTCGAACTTAGTGCATTTCATGTAAATTTCTTCAAAAATCTACTTCTCCAGATCCAGCAGGCAGAATCTTTTGATATTTGGTATGCAACATTGTGGGGTGGATCTGATTCAAGTTTGTTCAAATCGGCCCCCTGGATTCATATTTGGGCTCACTATAGAAGCCCGAATTCGAACTTAATGCATTTCAGGCAAATTTCTTAAAAAATCTTCTCCAGATCCAGCAGGCAGAATCTTTTGATATTTGGTTTGCAACATTGTGGGGTGGATCTGATTGAAGTTTGTTCAAATCGGCCCCCTAGATTCATATTTGGGCTCACTATAGAAGCCCGAATTCGAACTTAATGCATTTCAGGCAAATTTCTTAAAAAATCTTCTTCTCCAGATCCAGCCGGCAGAATCTTTTGATATTTGGTATGCAACATTGTGGGGTGGATCTGATTCAAGTTTGTTCAAATCGCCTCCCTGGATTCATATTTGGGCTCACTATAGAAGCCCGAATTCGAACTTAGTGCATTTCAGGCAAATTTCTTAAAAAATCTTCTTCTCCAGATCCAGCAGGCAGAATCTTTTGATATTTGGGATGCAACATTGTGGGGCGGATCTGATTCAAGTTTGTTCAAATCGGCCCCCCTCGATTCATATTTGGGCTCATTATAGAAGCCCAAATTCGAACTTAGTGCATTTCAGGTAAATTTCTTCAAAAATCTTCTTCTCCAGATCGAGCAGGCATAATCTTTTGATATTTGGCATGCAACATTGTGGGGTAGATCTGATTCAAGTTTGTTCAAATCGGCCCCCTGGGTTTATATTTGGGCTTAGTATAGAAGCTCGAATTCAAACTTAGTGCATTTCAGGCAAATTTCTTCAAAAATCTTCTTCTCCAGATCCAGCAGGCAGAATCTTTTTATATTTGGTATGCAACATTGTGGGGTGGATCTGATTCAAGTTTGTTCAAATCGGCCCCCTGGGTTTATATTTGCGCTCACTATAGAAGCTCGAATTCGAACTTAGTGCATTTCAGGCAAATTTCTTAAAAAATCTTCTCCAGATCCAGCAGGCAGAATCTTTTGATATTTGGGATGCAACATTGTGGGGCGGATCTGATTCAAGTTTGTTCAAAACGGCCCCCTGGATTCATATTTGGGCTCACTATAGAAGCCCGAATTCGAACTTAATGCATTTCAGGCGAATTTCTTAAAAAATCTTCTCCAGATCCAGCAGGCAGAATCTTTTGATATTTGGTATGCAACATTGTGGGGTGGATCTGATTCAAGCTTGTTCAAATCGGCCCCCTGGATTCATATTTGGGCTCACTATAGAAGCCCGAATTCGAACTTGGTGCATTTCAGGCAAATTTCTTAAAAAATCTTCTTCTCCAGATCCAGCAGGCAGAATCTTTTGATATTTAGTATGCAACATTGTGGGGTGGATCTGATTCAAGTTTGTTCAAATCGGCCCCCTGGGTGTATATTTGCGCTCACTATAGAAGCTCGAATTCGAACTTAGTGCATTTCAGGCAAATTTCTTAAAAAATCTTCTTCTCCAGATCCAGCAGGCAGAATCTTTTGATATTTGGGATGCAACATTGTGGGGCGGATCTGATTCAAGTTTGTTCAAAACGGCCCCCTGGATTCATATTTGGGCTCACTATAGAAGCCCGAATTCGAACTTGGTGCATTTCAGGCAAATTTCTTAAAAAATCTTCTTCTCCAGATCCAGCAGGCAGAATCTTTTGATATTTAGTATGCAATATTGTGGGGTGGATCTGATTCAAGTTTGTTCAAATCGGCCCCCTGGGTGTATATTTGCGCTCACTATACAAGCCCGAATTCGAACTTAATGCATTTCAGGCAAATTTCTTAAAAAATCTTCTCCAGATCCTGCAGGCAGAATCTTTTGATATTTGCTTTGCAACATTGTGGGGTGGATCTGATTCAAGTTTGTTCAAATCGGCCCCCTAGATTCATATTTGGGCTCACTATAGAAGCCCGAATTCGAACTTAATGCATTTCAGGCAAATTTCTTAAAAAATCTTCTTCTCCAGATCCAGCCAGCAGAATCTTTTGATATTTGGTATGCAACATTGTGGGGTGGATCTGATTCAAGTTTGTTCAAATCGGCCCCCTGGATTCATATTTGGGCTCACTATAGAAGCCCGAATTCGAACTTAGTGCATTTCAGGCAAATTTCTTCAAAAATCTTCTTCTCCAGATCCAGCAGGCAGAATCTTTTTATATTTGGTATGCAACATTGTGGGGTGGATCTGATTCAAGTTTGTTCAAATCGGCCCCCTGGATTCATATTTGGGCTCACTATAGAAGCCCGAATTCGAACTTAGTGCATTTCAGGCAAATTTCTTCAAAAATCTTCTTCTCCAGATCCAGCAGGCAGAATCTTTTGATATTTGGTATGCAACATTGTGGGGTGGATCTGATTCAAGCTTGTTCAAATCGGCCCCCTGGATTCATATTTGGGCTCACTATAGAAGCCCGAATTCGAACTTGGTGCATTTCAGGCAAATTTCTTAAAAAATCTTCTTCTCCAGATCCAGCAGGCAGAATCTTTTGATATTTAGTATGCAACATTGTGGGGTGGATCTGATTCAAGTTTGTTCAAATCGGCCCCCTGGGTGTATATTTGCGCTCACTATAGAAGCTCGAATTCGAACTTAGTGCATTTCAGGCAAATTTCTTAAAAAATCTTCTTCTCCAGATCCAGCAGGCAGAATCTTTTGATATTTGGGATGCAACATTGTGGGGCGGATCTGATTCAAGTTTGTTCAAAACGGCCCCCTGGATTCATATTTGGGCTCACTATAGAAGCCCGAATTCGAACTTGGTGCATTTCAGGCAAATTTCTTAAAAAATCTTCTTCTCCAGATCCAGCAGGCAGAATCTTTTGATATTTAGTATGCAATATTGTGGGGTGGATCTGATTCAAGTTTGTTCAAATCGGCCCCCTGGGTGTATATTTGCGCTCACTATACAAGCCCGAATTCGAACTTAATGCATTTCAGGCAAATTTCTTAAAAAATCTTCTCCAGATCCTGCAGGCAGAATCTTTTGATATTTGCTTTGCAACATTGTGGGGTGGATCTGATTCAAGTTTGTTCAAATCGGCCCCCTAGATTCATATTTGGGCTCACTATAGAAGCCCGAATTCGAACTTAATGCATTTCAGGCAAATTTCTTAAAAAATCTTCTTCTCCAGATCCAGCCAGCAGAATCTTTTGATATTTGGTATGCAACATTGTGGGGTGGATCTGATTCAAGTTTGTTCAAATCGGCCCCCTGGATTCATATTTGGGCTCACTATAGAAGCCCGAATTCGAACTTAGTGCATTTCAGGCAAATTTCTTCAAAAATCTTCTTCTCCAGATCCAGCAGGCAGAATCTTTTTATATTTGGTATGCAACATTGTGGGGTGGATCTGATTCAAGTTTGTTCAAATCGGCCCCCTGAATTCATATTTGGGCTCACTATGGAAGCCCGAATTCGAACTTAATGCATTTCAGGCAAATTTCTTCAAAAATCTTCTCCAGATCCAGCAGGCAGAATCTTTTGATATTTGGTATGCAACATTGTGGGGTGGATCTGATTCAAGTTTGTTCAAATCGGCCCCCTGGATTCATATTTGGGCTCACTATAGAAGCCCGAATTCGAACTTAGTGCATTTCAGGCAAATTTCTTAAGAAATCTTCTTCTCCAGATCCAGCAGGCAGAATCTTTTGATATTTGGCATGCAACATTGTGGGGTAGATCTGATTCAAGTTTGTTCAAATCGGCCCCCTGGATTCATATTTGGGCTCAGTATAGAAGCTCGAATTCAAACTTAATGCATTTCAGGTAAATTTCTTCAAAAATCTTCTTCTCCAGATCGAGCAGGCAGAATCTTTTGATATTTGGCATGCAACATTGTGGGGTAGATCTGATTCAAGTTTGTTCAAATCGGCGCCCTGGGTTTATATTTGGGCTCAGTATAGAAGCTCGAATTCAAACTTAGTGCATTTCAGGCAAATTTCTTCAAAAATCTTCTTCTCCAGATCCAGCAGACAGAATCTTTTGATATTTGGTATGCAACATTGTGGGGTGGTTCTGATTGAAGTTTGTTCAAATCGGCTCCCTGGATTCATATTTGGGCTCACTATAGAAGCCCGAATTCGAACTTAGTGCATTTCAGGCAAATTTCTTCAAAAATCTTCTTCTCCAGATCCAGCACGCAGAATCTTTTAATATTTGGTATGCAACATTGTGGGGTGGATCTGATTCAAGTTTGTTCAAATCGGCCCCCTGAATTCATATTTGGGCTCACTATGGAAGCCCGAATTCGAACTTAATGCATTTCAGGCAAATTTCTTAAAAAATCTTCTCCAGATCCAGCAGGCAGAATCTTTTGATATTTGGTATGCAACATTGTGGGGTGGATCTGATTCAAGTTTGTTCAAATCGGCCCCCTGGATTCATATTTGGGCTCACTATAGAAGCCCGAATTCGAACTTAGTGCATTTCAGGCAAATTTCTTAAAAAATCTTCTTCTCCAGATCCAGCAGGCAGAATCTTTTGATATTTGGCATGCAACATTGTGGGGTAGATCTGATTCAAGTTTGTTCAAATCGGCCCCCTGGATTCATATTTGGGCTCAGTATAGAAGCTCGAATTCAAACTTAGTGCATTTCAGGCAAATTTCTTCAAAAATCTTTTTCTCCAGATCCAGCAGGCAGAATCTTTTGATATTTGGTATGCAACATTGTGGGGTGGATCTGATTGAAGTTTGTTCAAATCGGCCCCCTGGATTCATATTTGGGCTCACTATAGAAGCCCGAATTCGAACTTAGTGCATTTCAAGTAAATTTCTTCAAAAATCTTCTTCTCCAGATCGAGCGGGCAGAATCTTTTGATATTTGGCATGCAACATTGTGGGGTAGATCTGATTCAAGTTTGTTCAAATCGGCCCCCTGGGTTTATATTTGGGCTCAGTATAGAAGCTTGAATTCAAACTTAGTGCATTTCAGGAAAATTTCTTCAAAAATCTACTTCTCCAGATCCATCAGGCAGAATCTTTTGATATTTGGTATGCAACATTGTGGGGTGGATCTGATTCAAGTTTGTTCAAATCGGCCCCCTGGATTCATATTTGGGCTCACTATAGAAGCCCGAATTCGAACTTAATGCATTTCAGGCAAATTTCTTAAAAAATCTTCTCCAGATCCAGCAGGCAGAATCTTTTGATATTTGGTTTGCAACATTGTGGGGTGGATCTGATTGAAGTTTGTTCAAATCGGCCCCCTAGATTCATATTTGGGCTCACTATAGAAGCCCGAATTCGAACTTAGTGCATTTCAGGCAAATTTCTTAAAAAATCTTCTTCTCCAGATTCAGCCAGCAGAATCTTTTGATATTTGGTATGCAACATTGTGGGGTGGATCTGATTCAAGTTTGTTCAAATCGGCCCCCTGGATTCATATTTGGGCTCACTATAGAAGCCCGAATTTGAACTTAGTGCATTTCAGGCAAATTTCTTAAAAAATCTACTTCTCCAGATCCAGCAGGCAGAATCTTTTGATATTTGGGATGCAACATTGTGGGGCGGATCTGATTCAAGTTTGTTCAAATCGGCCCCCCTCGATTCATATTTGGGCTCATTATAGAAGCCCGAATTCGAACTTAGTGCATTTCAGGTAAATTTCTTCAAAAATCTACTTCTCCAGATCCAGCAGGCAGAATCTTTTGATATTTGGTATGCAACATTGTGGGGTGGATCTGATTCAAGTTTGTTCAAATCGGCCCCCTGGATTCATATTTGGGCTCACTATAGAAGCCCGAATTCGAACTTAATGCATTTCAGGCAAATTTCTTAAAAAATCTTCTCCAGATCCAGCAGGCAGAATCTTTTGATATTTGGTTTGCAACATTGTGGGGTGGATCTGATTGAAGTTTGTTCAAATCGGCCCCCTAGATTCATATTTGGGCTCACTATAGAAGCCCGAATTCGAACTTAATGCATTTCAGGCAAATTTCTTAAAAAATCTTCTTCTCCAGATCCAGCCGGCAGAATCTTTTGATATTTGGTATGCAACATTGTGGGGTGGATCTGATTCAAGTTTGTTCAAATCGCCTCCCTGGATTCATATTTGGGCTCACTATAGAAGCCCGAATTCGAACTTAGTGCATTTCAGACAAATTTCTTAAAAAATCTTCTTCTCCAGATCCAGCAGGCAGAATCTTTTGATATTTGGGATGCAACATTGTGGGGCGGATCTGATTCAAGTTTGTTCAAATCGGCCCCCCTCGATTCATATTTGGGCTCATTATAGAAGCCCAAATTCGAACTTAGTGCATTTCAGGTAAATTTCTTCAAAAATCTTCTTCTCCAGATCGAGCAGGCATAATCTTTTGATATTTGGCATGCAACATTGTGGGGTAGATCTGATTCAAGTTTGTTCAAATCGGCCCCCTGGGTTTATATTTGGGCTTAGTATAGAAGCTCGAATTCAAACTTAGTGCATTTCAGGCAAATTTCTTCAAAAATCTTCTTCTCCAGATCCAGCAGGCAGAATCTTTTTATATTTGGTATGCAACATTGTGGGGTGGATCTGATTCAAGTTTGTTCAAATCGGCCCCCTGGGTTTATATTTGCGCTCACTATAGAAGCTCGAATTCGAACTTAGTGCATTTCAGGCAAATTTCTTAAAAAATCTTCTTCTCCAGATCCAGCAGGCAGAATCTTTTGATATTTGGGATGCAACGTTGTGGGGCGGATCTGATTCAAGTTTGTTCAAAACGGCCCCCTGGATTCATATTTGGGCTCACTATAGAAGCCCGAATTCGAACTTAATGCATTTCAGGCGAATTTCTTAAAAAATCTTCTCCAGATCCAGCAGGCAGAATCTTTTGATATTTGGTATGCAACATTGTGGGGTGGATCTGATTCAAGCTTGTTCAAATCGGCCCCCTGGATTCATATTTGGGCTCACTATAGAAGCCCGAATTCGAACTTGGTGCATTTCAGGCAAATTTCTTAAAAAATCTTCTTCTCCAGATCCAGCAGGCAGAATCTTTTGATATTTAGTATGCAACATTGTGGGGTGGATCTGATTCAAGTTTGTTCAAATCGGCCCCCTGGGTGTATATTTGCGCTCACTATAGAAGCTCGAATTCGAACTTAGTGCATTTCAGGCAAATTTCTTAAAAAATCTTCTTCTCCAGATCCAGCAGGCAGAATCTTTTGATATTTGGGATGCAACATTGTGGGGCGGATCTGATTCAAGTTTGTTCAAAACGGCCCCCTGGATTCATATTTGGGCTCACTATAGAAGCCCGAATTCGAACTTGGTGCATTTCAGGCAAATTTCTTAAAAAATCTTCTCCAGATTCAGCAGGCAGAATCTTTTGATATTTAGTATGCAACATTGTGGGGTGGATCTGATTCAAGTTTGTTCAAATCGGCCCCCTGGGTGTATATTTGCGCTCACTATACAAGCCCGAATTCGAACTTAATGCATTTCAGGCAAATTTCTTAAAAAATCTTCTCCAGATCCTGCAGGCAGAATCTTTTGATATTTGGTTTGCAACATTGTGGGGTGGATCTGATTCAAGTTTGTTCAAATCGGCCCCCTAGATTCATATTTGGGCTCACTATAGAAGCCCGAATTCGAACTTAATGCATTTCAGGCAAATTTCTTAAAAAATCTTCTTCTCCAGATCCAGCCAGCAGAATCTTTTGATATTTGGTATGCAACATTGTGGGGTGGATCTGATTCAAGTTTGTTCAAATCGGCCCCCTGGATTCATATTTGGGCTCACTATAGAAGCCCGAATTCGAACTTAGTGCATTTCAGGCAAATTTCTTCAAAAATCTTCTTCTCCAGATCCAGCAGGCAGAATCTTTTTATATTTGGTATGCAACATTGTGGGGTGGATCTGATTCAAGTTTGTTCAAATCGGCCCCCTGGATTCATATTTGGGCTCACTGTGGAAGCCCGAATTCGAACTTAATGCATTTCAGGCAAATTTCTTCAAAAATCTTCTCCAGATCCAGCAGGCAGAATCTTTTGATATTTGGTATGCAACATTGTGGGGTGGATCTGATTCAAGTTTGTTCAAATCGGCCCCCTGGATTCATATTTGGGCTCACTATAGAAGCCCGAATTCGAACTTAGTGCATTTCAGGCAAATTTCTTAAGAAATCTTCTTCTCCAGATCCAGCAGGCAGAATCTTTTGATATTTGGCATGCAACATTGTGGCGTAGATCTGATTCAAGTTTGTTCAAATCGGCCCCCTGGATTCATATTTGGGCTCAGTATAGAAGCTCGAATTCAAACTTAGTGCATTTCAGGCAAATTTCTTCAAAAATCTTCTTCCCCAGATCCAGCAGGCAGAATCTTTTTATATTTGGTATGCAGCATTGTGGGGTGGATCTGATTCAAGTTTGTTCAAATCGGCCCCCTGGGTTTATATTTGCGCTCACTATAGAAGCTCGAATTCGAACTTAGTGCATTTCAGGCAAATTTCTTAAAAAATCTTCTTCTCCAGATCCAGCAGGCAGAATCTTTTGATATTTGGGATGCAACATTGTGGGGCGGATCTGATTCAAGTTTGTTCAAAACGGCCCCCTGGATTCATATTTGGGCTCACTATAGAAGCCCGAATTCGAACTTAATGCATTTCAGGCGAATTTCTTAAAAAATCTTCTCCAGATTCAGCATGCAGAATCTTTTGATATTTGGTTTGCAACATTGTGGGGTGGATCTGATTCAAGCTTGTTCAAATCGGCCCCCTGGATTCATATTTGGGCTCACTATAGAAGCCCGAATTCGAACTTGGTGCATTTCAGGCAAATTTCTTAAAAAATCTTCTTCTCCAGATCCAGCAGGCAGAATCTTTTGATATTTAGTATGCAACATTGTGGGGTGGATCTGATTCAAGTTTGTTCAAATCGGCCCCCTGGGTTTATATTTGCGCTCACTATAGAAGCTCGAATTCGAACTTAGTGCATTTCAGGCAAATTTCTTATAAAATCTTCTTCTCCAGATCCAGTAGGCAGAATCTTTTGATATTTGGGATGCAACATTGTGGGGCAGATCTGATTCAAGTTTGTTCAAAACGGCCCCCTGGATTCATATTTGGGCTCACTATAGAAGCCCAAATTCGAACATAGTGCATTTCAGGCAAATTTCTTAAAAAATGTTCTTCTCCAGATCCAGCAGGCAGAATCTTTTGATATTTGGTATGCAACATTGTGGGGTGGATCTGATTCAAGTTTGTTCAAATCGGCCCCCTGGATTCATATTTGGGCTCACTATAGATGCCCGAATTCGAACTTAATGCATTTCAGGCAAATTTCTTCAAAAATCTACTTCTCCAGATCCAGCAGGCAGAATCTTTTGATATTTGGTATGCAATATTGTGGGGTGGATCTGATTCAAGTTTGTTCAAATCGGCCCCCTGGATTCATATTTGGGCTCACTATAGAAGCCCGAATTCGAACTTAATGCATTTCAGGCAAATTTCTTAAAAAATCTTCTCCAGATCCAGCAGGCAGAATCTTTTGATATTTGGTTTGCAACATTGTGGGGTAGATCTGATTCAAGTTTGTTCAAATCGGCCCCCTGAATTCATATTTGGGCTCACTATAGAAGCCCGAATTCGAACTGAATGCATTTCAGGCAAATTTCTTAAAAAATCTTCTTCTCCAGAATCAGCAGGCAGAATCTTTTGATATTTGGGATGCAACATTGTGGGGCGGATCTGATTCAAGTTTGTTCAAATCGGCTCCCCTCGATTCATATTTGGGCTCATTATAGAAGCCCAAATTCGAACTTAGTGCATTTCAGGTAAATTTCTTCAAAAATCTTCTTCTCCAGATCGAGCAGGCATAATCTTTTGATATTTGGCATGCAACATTGAGGGGTAGATCTGATTCAAGTTTGTTCAAAACGGCTCCCTGGATTCATATTTGGGCTCGCTATAGAAGCCCAAATTCGAACATAGTGCATTTCAGGCAAATTTCTTAAAAAATGTTCTTCTCCAGATCCAGCAGGCAGAATCTTTTGATATTTGGTATGCAACATTGTGGGGTGGATCTGATTCAAGTTTGTTCAAATCGGCCCCCTGGATTCATATTTGGGCTCACTATAGATGCCCGAATTCGAACTTAATGCATTTCAGGCAAATTTCTTCAAAAATCTACTTCTCCAGATCCAGCAGGCAGAATCTTTTGATATTTGGTATGCAATATTGTGGGGTGGATCTGATTCAAGTTTGTTCAAATCGGCCCCCTGGATTCATATTTGGGCTCACTATAGAAGCCCGAATTCGAACTTAATGCATTTCTGGCAAATTTCTTAAAAAATCTTCTCCAGATCCAGCAGGCAGAATCTTTTGATATTTGGTTTGCAACATTGTGGGGTAGATCTGATTCAAGTTTGTTCAAATCGGCCCCCTGGATTCATATTTGGGCTCACTATAGAAGCCCGAATTCGAACTTAGTGCATTTCAGGCAAATTTCTTAAAAAATCTTCTTCTCCAGATCCAGCAGGCAGAATCTTTTGATATTTGGGATGCAACATTGTGGGGTGGATCTGATTCATGTTTGTTCAAATCGGCCCCCCTCGATTCATATTTGGGCTCATTATAGAAGCCCAAATTCGAACTTAGTGCATTTCAGGTAAATTTCTTCAAAAATCTTCTTCTCCAGATCGAGCAGGCATAATCTTTTGATATTTGGCATGCAACATTGTGGGGTAGATCTGATTCAAGTTTGTTCAAATCGGTGCCCTGGGTTTATATTTGTGCTCAGTATAGAAGCTCGAATTCAAACTTAGTGCATTTCAGGCAAATTTCTTAAAAAATCTTTTTCTCCAGATCCAGCAGGCAGAATCTTTTGATATTTGGTATGCAACATTGTGGGGTGGATCTGATTCAAGTTTGTTCAAATCAGCCCCCTGGATTCATATTTGGGCTCACTATAGAAGCCCGAATTCGAACTTAATGCATTTCAGGCAAATTTCTTAAAAAATCTTCTCCAGATCCAACAGGCAGAATCTTTTGATATTTGGTTTGCAACATTGTGGGGTGGATCTGATTCAAGTTTGTTCAAATCGGCCCCCTAGATTCATATTTGGGCTCACTATAGAAGCCCGAATTCGAACTTAATGCATTTCAGGCAAATTTCTTAAAAAATCTTCTTCTCCAGATTCAGCCCTCAGAATCTTTTGATATTTGGTATGCAACATTGTGGGGTGGATCTGATTCAAGTTTGTTCAAATCGGCCCCCTGGATTCATATTTGGGCTCACTATAGAAGCCCGAATTCGAACTTAGTGCATTTCAGGCAAATTTCTTAAAAAATCTACTTCTCCAGATCCAGCAGGCAGAATCTTTTGATATTTGGAATGCAACATTGTGGGGTGGATCTGATTCAAGTTTGTTCAAATCGGCCCCCCTCGATTCATATTTGGGCTCATTATAGAAGCCCAAATTCGAACTTAGTGCATTTCAGGTAAATTTCTTCAAAAATCTACTTCTCCAGATCCAGCAGGCAGAATCTTTTGATATTTGGTATGCAACATTGTGGGGTGGATCTGATTCAAGTTTGTTCAAATCGGCCCCCTGGATTCATATTTGGGCTCACTATAGAAGCCCGAATTCGAACTTAATGCATTTCAGGCAAATTTCTTCAAAAATTTACTTCTCCTGATCCTGCAGGCAGAATCTTTTGATATTTGGTATGCAACATTGTGGGGTGGATCTGATTCAAGTTTGTTCAAATCGGCCCCCTGGATTCATATTTGTGCTCACTATAGAAGCCCGAATTCGAACTTAATGCATTTCAGGCAAATTTCTTAAAAAATCTTCTCCAGATCCAGCAGGCAGAATCTTTTGATATTTGGTTTGCAACATTGTGGGGTGGATCTGATTGAAGTTTGTTCAAATCGGCCCCCTAGATTCATATTTGGGCTCACTATAGAAGCCCGAATTCGAACTTAATGCATTTCAGGCAAATTTCTTAAAAAATCTTCTTCTCCAGATCCAGCAGGCAGAATCTTTTGATATTTGGTATGCAATATTGTGGGGTGGATCTGATTCAAGTTTGTTCAAATCGGCCCCCTGGATTCATATTTGGGCTCACTATAGAAGCCCGAATTCGAACTTAATGCATTTCAGGCAAATTTCTTAAAAAATCTTCTCCAGATCCAGCAGGCAGAATCTTTTGATATTTGGTTTGCAACATTGTGGGGTAGATCTGATTCAAGTTTGTTCAAATCGGCCCCCTGAATTCATATTTGGGCTCACTATAGAAGCCCGAATTCGAACTGAATGCATTTCAGGCAAATTTCTTAAAAAATCTTCTTCTCCAGAATCAGCAGGCAGAATCTTTTGATATTTGGGATGCAACATTGTGGGGCGGATCTGATTCAAGTTTGTTCAAATCGGCTCCCCTCGATTCATATTTGGGCTCATTATAGAAGCCCAAATTCGAACTTAGTGCATTTCAGGTAAATTTCTTCAAAAATCTTCTTCTCCAGATCGAGCAGGCATAATCTTTTGATATTTGGCATGCAACATTGAGGGGTAGATCTGATTCAAGTTTGTTCAAAACGGCTCCCTGGATTCATATTTGGGCTCGCTATAGAAGCCCAAATTCGAACATAGTGCATTTCAGGCAAATTTCTTAAAAAATGTTCTTCTCCAGATCCAGCAGGCAGAATCTTTTGATATTTGGTATGCAACATTGTGGGGTGGATCTGATTCAAGTTTGTTCAAATCGGCCCCCTGGATTCATATTTGGGCTCACTATAGATGCCCGAATTCGAACTTAATGCATTTCAGGCAAATTTCTTCAAAAATCTACTTCTCCAGATCCAGCAGGCAGAATCTTTTGATATTTGGTATGCAATATTGTGGGGTGGATCTGATTCAAGTTTGTTCAAATCGGCCCCCTGGATTCATATTTGGGCTCACTATAGAAGCCCGAATTCGAACTTAATGCATTTCTGGCAAATTTCTTAAAAAATCTTCTCCAGATCCAGCAGGCAGAATCTTTTGATATTTGGTTTGCAACATTGTGGGGTAGATCTGATTTAAGTTTGTTCAAATCGGCCCCCTGGATTCATATTTGGGCTCACTATAGAAGCCCGAATTCGAACTTAGTGCATTTCAGGCAAATTTCTTAAAAAATCTTCTTCTCCAGATCCAGCAGGCAGAATCTTTTGATATTTGGGATGCAACATTGTGGGGTGGATCTGATTCATGTTTGTTCAAATCGGCCCCCCTCGATTCATATTTGGGCTCATTATAGAAGCCCAAATTCGAACTTAGTGCATTTCAGGTAAATTTCTTCAAAAATCTTCTTCTCCAGATCGAGCAGGCATAATCTTTTGATATTTGGCATGCAACATTGTGGGGTAGATCTGATTCAAGTTTGTTCAAATCGGTGCCCTGGGTTTATATTTGTGCTCAGTATAGAAGCTCGAATTCAAACTTAGTGCATTTCAGGCAAATTTCTTAAAAAATCTTTTTCTCCAGATCCAGCAGGCAGAATCTTTTGATATTTGGTATGCAACATTGTGGGGTGGATCTGATTCAAGTTTGTTCAAATCAGCCCCCTGGATTCATATTTGGGCTCACTATAGAAGCCCGAATTCGAACTTAATGCATTTCAGGCAAATTTCTTAAAAAATCTTCTCCAGATCCAACAGGCAGAATCTTTTGATATTTGGTTTGCAACATTGTGGGGTGGATCTGATTCAAGTTTGTTCAAATCGGCCCCCTAGATTCATATTTGGGCTCACTATAGAAGCCCGAATTCGAACTTAATGCATTTCAGGCAAATTTCTTAAAAAATCTTCTTCTCCAGATTCAGCCCTCAGAATCTTTTGATATTTGGTATGCAACATTGTGGGGTGGATCTGATTCAAGTTTGTTCAAATCGGCCCCCTGGATTCATATTTGGGCTCACTATAGAAGCCCGAATTCGAACTTAGTGCATTTCAGGTAAATTTCTTAAAAAATCTACTTCTCCAGATCCAGCAGGCAGAATCTTTTGATATTTGGGATGCAACATTGTGGGGTGGATCTGATTCAAGTTTGTTCAAATCGGCCCCCCTCGATTCATATTTGGGCTCATTATAGAAGCCCAAATTCGAACTTAGTGCATTTCAGGTAAATTTCTTCAAAAATCTACTTCTCCAGATCCAGCAGGCAGAATCTTTTGATATTTGGTATGCAACATTGTGGGGTGGATCTGATTCAAGTTTGTTCAAATCGGCCCCCTGGATTCATATTTGGGCTCACTATAGAAGCCCGAATTCGAACTTAATGCATTTCAGGCAAATTTCTTCAAAAATTTACTTCTCCTGATCCTGCAGGCAGAATCTTTTGATATTTGGTATGCAACATTGTGGGGTGGATCTGATTCAAGTTTGTTCAAATCGGCCCCCTGGATTCATATTTGTGCTCACTATAGAAGCCCGAATTCGAACTTAATGCATTTCAGGCAAATTTCTTAAAAAATCTTCTCCAGATCCAGCAGGCAGAATCTTTTGATATTTGGTTTGCAACATTGTGGGGTGGATCTGATTGAAGTTTGTTCAAATCGGCCCCCTAGATTCATATTTGGGCTCACTATAGAAGCCCGAATTCGAACTTAATGCATTTCAGGCAAATTTCTTAAAAAATCTTCTTCTCCAGATCCAGCCGGCAGAATCTTTTGATATTTGGTATGCAACATTGTGGTGTGGATCTGATTCAAGTTTGTTCAAATCGGCCCCCTGGATTCATATTTGGGCTCACTATAGAAACCCGAATTCGAACTTAGTGCATTTCAGGCAAATTTCTTTAAAAATCTTCTTCTCCAGATCCAGCAGGCAGAATCTTTTGATATTTGGGATGCAACATTGTGGGGCGGATCTGATTCAAGTTTGTTCAAATCGGCCCCCCTCGATTCATATTTGGGCTCATTATAGAAGCCCAAATTCGAACTTAGTGCATTTCAGGTAAATTTCTTCAAAAATCTTCTTCTCCAGATCGAGCAGGCATAATTTTTTGATATTTGGCATGCAACATTGTGGGGTAGATCTGATTCATGTTTGTTCAAATCGGCGCCCTGGGTTTATATTTGGGCTCAGTATAGAAGCTCGAATTCAAACTTAGTGCATTTCAGGCAAATTTCTTAAAAAATCTTTTTCTCCAGATCCAGCAGGCAGAATCTTTTGATATTTGGTGTGCAACATTGTGGGGTGGATCTGATTCAAGTTTGTTCAAATCAGCCCCCTGGATTCATATTTGGGCTCACTATAAAAGCCCGAATTCGAACTTAATGCATTTCAGGCAAATTTCTTAAAAAATCTTCTCCAGATCCAGCAGGCAGAATCTTTTGATATTTGGTTTGCAACATTGTGGGGTGGATCTGATTCAAGTTTGTTCAAATCGGCCCCCTAGATTCATATTTGGGCTCACTATAGAAGCCCGAATTCAAACTTAATGCATTTCAGGCAAATTTCTTAAAAAATCTTCTTCTCCAGATTCAGCCGGCAGAATCTTTTGATATTTGGTATGCAACATTGTGGGGTGGATTTGATTCAAGTTTGTTCAAATCGGCCCCCTGGATTCATATTTTGGCTCACTATAGAAGCCCGAATTCGAACTTAGTGCATTTCAGGCAAATTTATTAAAAAATCTACTTCTCCAGATCCAGCAGGCAGAATCTTTTGATATTTGGGATGCAACATTGTGGGGCGGATCTGATTCAAGTTTGTTCAAATCGGCCCCCCTCGATTCATATTTGGGCTCATTATAGAAGCCCGAATTCGAACTTAGTGCATTTCAGGTAAATTTCTTAAAAAATCTACTTCTCCAGATCCAGCAGGCAGAATCTTTTGATATTTGGTATGCAACATTGTGGGGTGGATCTGATTCAAGTTTGTTCAAATCGGCCCCCTGGATTCATATTTGGGCTCACTATAGAAGCCCGAATTCGAACTTAATGCATTTCAGGCAAATTTCTTCAAAAATCTACTTCTCCTGATCCAGCAGGCAGAATCTTTTGATATTTGGTATGCAACATTGTGGGGTGGATCTGATTCAAGTTTGTTCAAATCGGCCCCCTGGATTCATATTTGGGCTCACTATAGAAGCCCGAATTCGAACTTAATGCATTTCAGGCAAATTTCTTAAAAAATCTTCTCCAGATCCAGCAGGCAGAATCTTTTGATATTTGGTTTGCAACATTGTGGGGTGGATCTGATTGAAGTTTGTTCAAATCGGCTCCCTAGATTCATATTTGGGCTCACTATAGAAGCCCGAATTCGAACTTAATGCATTTCAGGCAAATTTCTTAAAAAATCTTCTTCTCCAGATCCAGCCGGCAGAATCTTTTGATATTTGGCATGCAACATTGTGGTGTAGATCTGATTCAAGTTTGTTCAAATCGGCCCCCTGGGTTTATATTTGGGCTCAGTATAGAAGCTCGAATTCAAACTTAGTGCATTTCAGGCAAATTTCTTCAAAAATCTTCTTCTCCAGATCCAGCAGGCAGAATCTTTTTATATTTGGTATGCAACATTGTGGGGTGGATCTGATTCAAGTTTGTTCAAATCGGCCCCCTGGGTTCATATTTGGGCTCACTATAGATGCCCGAATTCGAACTTAATGCATTTCAGGCAAATTTCTTCAAAAATCTACTTCTCCAGATCCAGCAGGCAGAATCTTTTGATATTTGGTATGCAATATTGTGGGGTGGATCTGATTCAAGTTTGTTCAAATCGGCCCCCTGGATTCATATTTGGGCTCACTATAGAAGCCCGAATTCGAACTTAATGCATTTCTGGCAAATTTCTTAAAAAATCTTCTCCAGATCCAGCAGGCAGAATCTTTTGATATTTGGTTTGCAACATTGTGGGGTAGATCTGATTCAAGTTTGTTCAAATCGGCCCCCTGGATTCATATTTGGGCTCACTATAGAAGCCCGAATTCGAACTTAGTGCATTTCAGGCAAATTTCTTAAAAAATCTTCTTCTCCAGATCCAGCAGGCAGAATCTTTTGATATTTGGGATGCAACATTGTGGGGTGGATCTGATTCATGTTTGTTCAAATCGGCCCCCCTCGATTCATATTTGGGCTCATTATAGAAGCCCAAATTCGAACTTAGTGCATTTCAGGTAAATTTCTTCAAAAATCTTCTTCTCCAGATCGAGCAGGCATAATCTTTTGATATTTGGCATGCAACATTGTGGGGTAGATCTGATTCAAGTTTGTTCAAATCGGTGCCCTGGGTTTATATTTGTGCTCAGTATAGAAGCTCGAATTCAAACTTAGTGCATTTCAGGCAAATTTCTTAAAAAATCTTTTTCTCCAGATCCAGCAGGCAGAATCTTTTGATATTTGGTATGCAACATTGTGGGGTGGATCTGATTCAAGTTTGTTCAAATCAGCCCCCTGGATTCATATTTGGGCTCACTATAGAAGCCCGAATTCGAACTTAATGCATTTCAGGCAAATTTCTTAAAAAATCTTCTCCAGATCCAACAGGCAGAATCTTTTGATATTTGGTTTGCAACATTGTGGGGTGGATCTGATTCAAGTTTGTTCAAATCGGCCCCCTAGATTCATATTTGGGCTCACTATAGAAGCCCGAATTCGAACTTAATGCATTTCAGGCAAATTTCTTAAAAAATCTTCTTCTCCAGATTCAGCCCTCAGAATCTTTTGATATTTGGTATGCCACATTGTGGGGTGGATCTGATTCAAGTTTGTTCAAATCGGCCCCCTGGATTCATATTTGGGCTCACTATAGAAGCCCGAATTCGAACTTAGTGCATTTCAGGCAAATTTCTTAAAAAATCTACTTCTCCAGATCCAGCAGGCAGAATCTTTTGATATTTGGGATGCAACATTGTGGGGTGGATCTGATTCAAGTTTGTTCAAATCGGCCCCCCTCGATTCATATTTGGGCTCATTATAGAAGCCCAAATTCGAACTTAGTGCATTTCAGGTAAATTTCTTCAAAAATCTACTTCTCCAGATCCAGCAGGCAGAATCTTTTGATATTTGGTATGCAACATTGTGGGGTGGATCTGATTCAAGTTTGTTCAAATCGGCCCCCTGGATTCATATTTGGGCTCACTATAGAAGCCCGAATTCGAACTTAATGCATTTCAGGCAAATTTCTTCAAAAATTTACTTCTCCTGATCCTGCAGGCAGAATCTTTTGATATTTGGTATGCAACATTGTGGGGTGGATCTGATTCAAGTTTGTTCAAATCGGCCCCCTGGATTCATATTTGTGCTCACTATAGAAGCCCGAATTCGAACTTAATGCATTTCAGGCAAATTTCTTAAAAAATCTTCTCCAGATCCAGCAGGCAGAATCTTTTGATATTTGGTTTGCAACATTGTGGGGTGGATCTGATTGAAGTTTGTTCAAATCGGCCCCCTAGATTCATATTTGGGCTCACTATAGAAGCCCGAATTCGAACTTAATGCATTTCAGGCAAATTTCTTAAAAAATCTTCTTCTCCAGATCCAGCCGGCAGAATCTTTTGATATTTGGTATGCAACATTGTGGTGTGGATCTGATTCAAGTTTGTTCAAATCGGCCCCCTGGATTCATATTTGGGCTCACTATAGAAACCCGAATTCGAACTTAGTGCATTTCAGGCAAATTTCTTTAAAAATCTTCTTCTCCAGATCCAGCAGGCAGAATCTTTTGATATTTGGGATGCAACATTGTGGGGCGGATCTGATTCAAGTTTGTTCAAATCGGCCCCCCTCGATTCATATTTGGGCTCATTATAGAAGCCCAAATTCGAACTTAGTGCATTTCAGGTAAATTTCTTCAAAAATCTTCTTCTCCAGATCGAGCAGGCATAATTTTTTGATATTTGGCATGCAACATTGTGGGGTAGATCTGATTCATGTTTGTTCAAATCGGCGCCCTGGGTTTATATTTGGGCTCAGTATAGAAGCTCGAATTCAAACTTAGTGCATTTCAGGCAAATTTCTTAAAAAATCTTTTTCTCCAGATCCAGCAGGCAGAATCTTTTGATATTTGGTGTGCAACATTGTGGGGTGGATCTGATTCAAGTTTGTTCAAATCAGCCCCCTGGATTCATATTTGGGCTCACTATAAAAGCCCGAATTCGAACTTAATGCATTTCAGGCAAATTTCTTAAAAAATCTTCTCCAGATCCAGCAGGCAGAATCTTTTGATATTTGGTTTGCAACATTGTGGGGTGGATCTGATTCAAGTTTGTTCAAATCGGCCCCCTAGATTCATATTTGGGCTCACTATAGAAGCCCGAATTCAAACTTAATGCATTTCAGGCAAATTTCTTAAAAAATCTTCTTCTCCAGATTCAGCCGGCAGAATCTTTTGATATTTGGTATGCAACATTGTGGGGTGGATTTGATTCAAGTTTGTTCAAATCGGCCCCCTGGATTCATATTTGGGCTCACTATAGAAGCCCGAATTCGAACTTAGTGCATTTCAGGCAAATTTATTAAAAAATCTACTTCTCCAGATCCAGCAGGCAGAATCTTTTGATATTTGGGATGCAACATTGTGGGGCGGATCTGATTCAAGTTTGTTCAAATCGGCCCCCCTCGATTCATATTTGGGCTCATTATAGAAGCCCGAATTCGAACTTAGTGCATTTCAGGTAAATTTCTTAAAAAATCTACTTCTCCAGATCCAGCAGGCAGAATCTTTTGATATTTGGTATGCAACATTGTGGGGTGGATCTGATTCAAGTTTGTTCAAATCGGCCCCCTGGATTCATATTTGGGCTCACTATAGAAGCCCGAATTCGAACTTAATGCATTTCAGGCAAATTTCTTCAAAAATCTACTTCTCCTGATCCAGCAGGCAGAATCTTTTGATATTTGGTATGCAACATTGTGGGGTGGATCTGATTCAAGTTTGTTCAAATCGGCCCCCTGGATTCATATTTGGGCTCACTATAGAAGCCCGAATTCGAACTTAATGCATTTCAGGCAAATTTCTTAAAAAATCTTCTCCAGATCCAGCAGGCAGAATCTTTTGATATTTGGTTTGCAACATTGTGGGGTGGATCTGATTGAAGTTTGTTCAAATCGGCTCCCTAGATTCATATTTGGGCTCACTATAGAAGCCCGAATTCGAACTTAATGCATTTCAGGCAAATTTCTTAAAAAATCTTCTTCTCCAGATCCAGCCGGCAGAATCTTTTGATATTTGGCATGCAACATTGTGGTGTAGATCTGATTCAAGTTTGTTCAAATCGGCCCCCTGGGTTTATATTTGGGCTCAGTATAGAAGCTCGAATTCAAACTTAGTGCATTTCAGGCAAATTTCTTCAAAAATCTTCTTCTCCAGATCCAGCAGGCAGAATCTTTTTATATTTGGTATGCAACATTGTGGGGTGGATCTGATTCAAGTTTGTTCAAATCGGCCCCCTGGATTCATATTTGGGCTCACTATAGAAGCCCGAATTCGAACTTAATGCATTTCAGGCGAATTTCTTAAAAAATCTTCTCCAGATCCAGCAGGCAGAATCTTTTGATATTTGGTTTGCAACATTGTGGGGTGGATCTGATTCAAGCTTGTTCAAATCGGCCCCCTGGATTCATATTTGGGCTCACTATAGAAGCCCAAATTCGAACTTGGTGCATTTCAGGCAAATTTCTTAAAAAATCTTCTTCTCCAGATCCAGCAGGCAGAATCTTTTGATATTTAGTATGCAACATTGTGGGGTGGATCTGATTCAAGTTTGTTCAAATCGGCCCCCTGGGTTTATATTTGCGCTCACTATAGAAGCTCGAATTCGAACTTAGTGCATTTCAGGCAAATTTCTTAAAAAATCTTCTTCTCCAGATCCAGCAGGCAGAATCTTTTGATATTTGGGATGCAACATTGTGGGGCGGATCTGATTCAAGTTTGTTCAATACGGCCCCCTGGTTTCATATTTGGGCTCACTATAGAAGCCCGAATTCGAACTTCGTGCATTTCAGGCAAATTTCTTAAAAAATGTTCTTCTCCAGATCCAGCAGGCAGAATCTTTTGATATTTGGTATGCAACATTGTGGGGTGGTTCTGATTCAAGTTTGTTCAAATCGGCCCCCTGGATTTATATTTGGGCTCACTATAGATGCCCGAATTCGAACTTAATGCATTTCAGGCAAATTTCTTCAAAAATCTACTTCTCCAGATCCAGCAGGCAGAATCTTTTGATATTTGGTATGCAACATTGTGGGGTGGATCTGATTCAAGTTTGTTCAAATCGGCCCCCTGGATTCATATTTGGGCTCACTATAGAAGCCCGAATTCGAACTTAATGCATTTCAGGCAAATTTCTTCAAAAATCTTCTTCTCCAGATCCAGCAGGCAGAATCTTTTGATATTTGGGATGCAACATTGTGGGGCGGATCTGATTCAAGTTTGTTCAATACGGCCCCCTGGTTTCATATTTGGGCTCACTATAGAAGCCCGAATTCGAACTTCGTGCATTTCAGGCAAATTTCTTAAAAAATGTTCTTCTCCAGATCCAGCAGGCAGAATCTTTTGATATTTGGTATGCAACATTGTGGGGTGGTTCTGATTCAAGTTTGTTCAAATCGGCCCCCCTCGATTCATATTTGGGCTCATTATAGAAGCCCGAATTCGAACTTAGTGCATTTCAGGTAAATTTCTTAAAAAATCTACTTCTCCAGATCCAGCAGGCAGAATCTTTTGATATTTGGTATGCAACATTGTGGGGTGGATCTGATTCAAGTTTGTTCAAATCGGCCCCCTGGATTCATATTTGGGCTCACTATAGAAGCCCGAATTCGAACTTAATGCATTTCAGGCAAATTTCTTCAAAAATCTACTTCTCCTGATCCAGCAGGCAGAATCTTTTGATATTTGGTATGCAACATTGTGGGGTGGATCTGATTCAAGTTTGTTCAAATCGCCCCCCTGGATTCATATTTGGGCTCACTATAGAAGCCCGAATTCGAACTTAATGCATTTCAGGCAAATTTCTTAAAAAATCTTCTCCAGATCCAGCAGGCAGAATCTTTTGATATTTGGTTTGCAACATTGTGGGGTGGATCTGATTGAAGTTTGTTCAAATAGGCTCCCTAGATTCATATTTGGGCTCACTATAGAAGCCCGAATTCGAACTTAATGCATTTCAGGCAAATTTCTTAAAAAATCTTCTTCTCCAGATCCAGCCGGCAGAATCTTTTGATATTTGGCATGCAACATTGTGGTGTAGATCTGATTCAAGTTTGTTCAAATCGGCCCCCTGGGTTTATATTTGCGCTCACTATAGAAGCTCGAATTCGAACTTAGTGCATTTCAGGCAAATTTCTTAAAAAATCTTCTTCTCCAGATCCAGCAGGCAGAATCTTTTGATATTTGGGAAGCAACATTGTGGGGCGGATCTGATTCAAGTTTGTTCAATACGGCCCCCTGGTTTCATATTTGGGCTCACTATAGAAGCCCGAATTCGAACTTCGTGCATTTCAGGCAAATTTCTTAAAAAATGTTCTTCTCCAGATCCAGCAGGCAGAATCTTTTGATATTTGGTATGCAACATTGTGGGGTGGTTCTGATTCAAGTTTGTTCAAATCGGCCCCCTGGATTTATATTTGGGCTCACTATAGATGCCCGAATTCGAACTTAATGCATTTCAGGCAAATTTCTTCAAAAATCTACTTCTCCAGATCCAGCAGGCAGAATCTTTTGATATTTGGTATGCAACATTGTGGGGTGGATCTGATTCAAGTTTGTTCAAATCGGCCCCCTGGATTCATATTTGGGCTCACTATAGAAGCCCGAATTCGAACTTAATGCATTTCAGGCAAATTTCTTCAAAAATCTTCTTCTCCAGATCCAGCAGGCAGAATCTTTTGATATTTGGGATGCAACATTGTGGGGCGGATCTGATTCAAGTTTGTTCAATACGGCCCCCTGGTTTCATATTTGGGCTCACTATAGAAGCCCGAATTCGAACTTCGTGCATTTCAGGCAAATTTCTTAAAAAATGTTCTTCTCCAGATCCAGCAGGCAGAATCTTTTGATATTTGGTATGCAACATTGTGGGGTGGTTCTGATTCAAGTTTGTTCAAATCGGCCCCCCTCGATTCATATTTGGGCTCATTATAGAAGCCCGAATTCGAACTTAGTGCATTTCAGGTAAATTTCTTAAAAAATCTACTTCTCCAGATCCAGCAGGCAGAATCTTTTGATATTTGGTATGCAACATTGTGGGGTGGATCTGATTCAAGTTTGTTCAAATCGGCCCCCTGGATTCATATTTGGGCTCACTATAGAAGCCCGAATTCGAACTTAATGCATTTCAGGCAAATTTCTTCAAAAATCTACTTCTCCTGATCCAGCAGGCAGAATCTTTTGATATTTGGTATGCAACATTGTGGGGTGGATCTGATTCAAGTTTGTTCAAATCGCCCCCCTGGATTCATATTTGGGCTCACTATAGAAGCCCGAATTCGAACTTAATGCATTTCAGGCAAATTTCTTAAAAAATCTTCTCCAGATCCAGCAGGCAGAATCTTTTGATATTTGGTTTGCAACATTGTGGGGTGGATCTGATTGAAGTTTGTTCAAATAGGCTCCCTAGATTCATATTTGGGCTCACTATAGAAGCCCGAATTCGAACTTAATGCATTTCAGGCAAATTTCTTAAAAAATCTTCTTCTCCAGATCCAGCCGGCAGAATCTTTTGATATTTGGCATGCAACATTGTGGTGTAGATCTGATTCAAGTTTGTTCAAATCGGCCCCCTGGGTTTATATTTGGGCTCAGTATAGAAGCTCGAATTCAAACTTAGTGCATTTCAGGCAAATTTCTTCAAAAATCTTCTTCTCCAGATCCAGCAGGCAGAATCTTTTTATATTTGGTATGCAACATTGTGGGGTGGATCTGATTCAAGTTTGTTCAAATCGGCCCCCTGGATTCATATTTGGGCTCACTATAGAAGCCCGAATTCGAACTTAATGCATTTCAGGCGAATTTCTTAAAAAATCTTCTCCAGATCCAGCAGGCAGAATCTTTTGATATTTAGTTTGCAACATTTTGGGGTGGATCTGATTCAAGCTTGTTCAAATCGGCCCCCTGGATTCATATTTGGGCTCACTATAGAAGCCCAAATTCGAACTTGGTGCATTTCAGGCAAATTTCTTAAAAAATCTTCTTCTCCAGATCCAGCAGGCAGAATCTTTTGATATTTAGTATGCAACATTGTGGGGTGGATCTGATTCAAGTTTGTTCAAATCGGCCCCCTGGGTTTATATTTGCGCTCACTATAGAAGCTCGAATTCGAACTTAGTGCATTTCAGGCAAATTTCTTAAAAAATCTTCTTCTCCAGATCCAGCAGGCAGAATCTTTTGATATTTGGGATGCAACATTGTGGGGCGGATCTGATTCAAGTTTGTTCAATACGGCCCCCTGGTTTCATATTTGGGCTCACTATAGAAGCCCGAATTCGAACTTCGTGCATTTCAGGCAAATTTCTTAAAAAATGTTCTTCTCCAGATCCAGCAGGCAGAATCTTTTGATATTTGGTATGCAACATTGTGGGGTGGTTCTGATTCAAGTTTGTTCAAATCGGCCCCCTGGATTTATATTTGGGCTCACTATAGATGCCTGAATTCGAACTTAATGCATTTCAGGCAAATTTCTTCAAAAATCTACTTCTCCAGATCCAGCAGGCAGAATCTTTTGATATTTGGTATGCAACATTGTGGGGTGGATCTGATTCAAGTTTGTTCAAATCGGCCCCCTGGATTCATATTTGGGCTCACTATAGAAGCCCGAATTCGAACTTAATGCATTTCAGGCAAATTTCTTAAAAAATCTTCTTCTCCAGATCCAGCAGGCAGAATCTTTTGATATTTGGTTTGCAACATTGTGGGGTGGATCTGATTCAAGTTTGTTCAAATCGGCCCCCTAGATTCATATTTGGGCTCACTATAGAAGCCCGAATTCGAACTTAATGCATTTCAGGCAAATTTCTTAAAAAATCTTCTTCTCCAGATCCAGCCTGCAGAATCTTTTGATATTTGGTATGCAACATTGTGGGGTGGATTTGATTCAAGTTTGTTCAAATCGGCCCCCTGGATTCATATTTGGGCTCACTATAGAAGCCCGAATTCGAACTTAGTGCATTTCAGGCAAATTTCTTCAAAAATCTTCTTCTCCAGATCCAGCAGGCAGAATCTTTTGATATTTGGTATGCAACATTGTGGGGTGGATCTGATTCAAGTTTGTTCAAATCGGCCCCCTGGATTCGTATTTGGGCTCACTATAGAAGCCCGAATTCGAACTTAATGCATTTCAGGCGAATTTCTTTAAAAATCTTCTCCAGATCCAGCAGGCAGAATCTTTTGATATTTGGTTTGCAACATTGTGGGGTGGATCTGATTCAAGCTTGTTCACAACGGCCCCCCTGGATTCATATTTGGGCTCGCTATAGAAGCCCGAATTCGAACTTGGTGCATTTCAGGCAAATTTCTTAAAAAATCTTCCTCTCCAGATCCAGCAGGCAGAATCTTTTGATATTTTGTATGCAACATTGTGAGGTGGGTCTGATTCAAGTTTGTTCAAATCGGCCCCCTGGGTTTATATTTGGGCTCACTATAGAAGCTCGAATTCGAACTTAGTGCATTTCAGGCAAATTTCTTAAAAAATCTTCTTCTCCAGATCCCGCAGGCAGAATCTTTTGATATTTGGGATGCAACATTGTGGGGCGGATCTGATTCAAGTTTGTTCAAAACGGCCCCCTGGATTCATATTTGGGCTCACTATAGAAGCCCGAATTCGAACTTAGTGCATTTCAGGCAAATTTCTTAAAAAATGTTCTTCTCCAGATCCAGCAGGCAGAATCTTTTGATATTTGGTATGCAACATTGTGGGGTGGATCTGATTCAAGTTTGTTCAAATCGGCTCCCTGGATTCATATTTGGGCTCACTATAGAAGCCTGAATTCTAACTTGGTGCATTTCAGGCAAATTTCTTAAAAAATGTTCTTCTCCAGATCCAGCAGGCCGAATCTTTTGATATTTGGTATGCAACATTGTGGGGTGGATCTGATTCAAGTTTGTTCAAATCGGCCCCCTGGGTTTATATTTGGGCTCACTATAGAAGCTCGAATTCGAACTTAGTGCATTTCAGGCAAATTTCTTAAAAAATCTTCTTCTCCAGATCCAGCAGGCAGAATCTTTTGATATTTGGGATGCAACATTGTGGGGCGGATCTGATTCAAGTTTGTTCAAATCGGCCCCCTGGATTCATATTTGGGCTCACTATAGAAGCCCGAATTCGAACTTAGTGCATTTCAGGCAAATTTCTTAAAAAATGTTCTTCTCCAGATCCAGCAGGCAGAATCTTTTGATATTTGGTATGCAACATTGTGGGGTGGATCTGATTGAAGTTTGTTCAAATCGGCCCCCTGGGTTTACATTTGGGCTCAGTATAGCAGTTCGAATTCGAACTTAGTGCATTTCAGGCAAATTTCTTGAAAAATCTTCTTCTCAAGATCCAGCAGGCAGAATCTTTTGATATTTGGTATGCAACATTGTGGGGTGGATCTGATTCAAGTTTGTTCAAATCGGCTCCCTGGATTCATATTTGGGCTCTCTATAGAAGCCCGAATTCGAACTTAGTGCATTTCAGGCAAATTTTTTAAAAAATCTTCTTCTCCAGATTCAGCGGGCAGAATCTTTTGATATTTGGTATGCAACATTGTGGGGTGGATCTGATTCAAGTTTGTTCAGATCGGCTCCCTAGATTCATATTTGGGCTCACTATAGAAGCCCGAATTCGAACTTAGTGCATTTCAGGCAAATTTCTTTGAAAATCTTCCTCTCAAGATCCAGCAGGCAGAATCTTTTATATTGGGTATGCGCCATGCTTAGGGGGGTGAGATTCAAGTTTGTTCAAGTCAAGTCCCTAGGTTCATATTTGGGCTCACTGTGGTAGCCCGAAGTATAACTTAGTTCAAAATGAGGAATTTTCTTTAAAAATCTTCTTCTTCAGATCCAGCAGTCGGAATGATTTGGTGTGCAGCATCCTTGGGGGGGGGGGGGGGGGGGGGGGGGGGGGAGATTCAAGTTTGTTAAAGCCAAGTCCCTGGGTTCATATATGGGCTCCCTGTGGGAGCCCGAATTATAACTTAGTTCAATATGAGGAATATTCTTTTAAAATCTTCTTTTTTTTTTAGATCCACTGGTCAGAATCTTTGGATATTTGGTATAAGCTTTTCTTAGGAGGAGCAAATGCAACTTGTTGAAATCAATTCTCTGGGTTGATATTTAGGCTACCATGTCAGGTGAGCGCCCTCACGCCCCTTGGGGCCTCTTGTTTGTTAAGTGCTTCCCCTGGGAAGTGAAGCAGTGCTTGTCTTCTGTGGTATACAAGCTCTGCTTAACTGATAAAAAATGAACCTGTCACCAGTGCATGTGGTGGAAGGCCTCTGAAATGGGCAATATGGGTATATATGATTGATTAAACCATTGTGTAGAAATATGTGACCTTACACACCAATAAATAAATGAATAAATTTTGTTAAGTGCTTATAAAATGATTAGGCTCAGGCATGAAATTTAGCATCAGTCGGGAAACTGGAACCGGGAACCATTTCCCACCCCCACCCCCACCCCCACAAGTGGTATATAGTAAAAAGCAAGCCTGGAAATAAGCAATCTGTCATTTGCAGAATCAGCTCCCTAGAGGGTGACATTGCTGATGCTGTCCAATACAGTAGGGTAATTTATCTTCTGGGTACCTCTTTCTGTTTGGGCCTAAGACCTTGATTCAGATTGAGGTCCACAGAGGGTAAATTTAATGTTGCTACCCTGCTGTGGAGTGGCATCACCAAATTCCCCCTCTGGGAATCTCATTCTGCAGTTGACAGTCTGCTTATTTTCCTGGCTTGGTAAAGAGGGTCATATATTCATCTGTAACAACATATTTGCTGCTCTATCTCCACCAGGTTAACTCATGATTTCAGCTTCCCCTTTCTGATAGACTTTTTGTATGGTTTCTTTTTCTTTTTTTTTTCTTCTTTTTATTCTCCTGTCTTCTATACGCTTCCTTGTCTGCATGATGACTTGAAAACAAATTGTCCAATCTCTCACCGATTTTTGGCACACTGATAGACAGTTACAAGTACTCAGCCACCTATGTTTTTCAGATTCCTGGGGCATTAGGGGTGTCTGTAGCAGTGTTTGGAAAGTGGGTCATGCCCATATCTCTGGAATGGTATGACCTATGGACCTGGGTCCAACACCAAATGAGATGACATTTGACGGAGGTTCAAAATATGGGTCAAGATCAATGAGGTCATCCAGGTGTCATTGATTGAATTTTTCAGAATTCTTGAAAATCACATTTTTAGCTTGACAAAGTCAAGATCAGCTATTGCCATCACCCGTGCAGAAGTCTGTGAGTTTTACACCCTGTAGTTCTTGTCCAATCATCACAAAATTTCATATGGAAGTTTGAGGTCTTGTCTTGATGAGAATGTCCCTGTTTGGTCATGATTGGTCAAACATTATGGCTGTGAGAGCCCAAAAGACCTTTAGCACAGTCTACAGGTCGCATTTATGAAGGGATTTTATTGTATCTTGGTAGGATGACTTTTTCTCACGATCGGTCAACCATGACGGCTATGAGAGCCCAAAACCCAAAAACCTTTACCGCAGTTTACAGGTCATCGTTTTTATGAAGGGATTTCATTGTAACCTGGTAGGATGACTTCATATAATGTCTAGATGAGAACGTTCCCTTTTGGTCACAATCAGTCAACCTTGATGGCTGTGAGAGCCCAAAACCCAAAAACCTTTGGCACAGTCTACAGGTCATGTTTATGAAGGGATTTCATTGTAACTTAATAGGATGACTCCATATAATGTCTAGATGAGAATGTCCCCTTTTGGTCATGATTGGTCAACCATGTCGCCTGTGAGAGCCCAAAACCCAAAATTCTTTAACACATTCTACAGGTCATATTTATGAAAGGATTTCATTGTAACTTGGTAGGATAACTTGGTTTGATATCTAGATGAGTCTCTCCTATTTTGGTCATGATCGGTCTACCATGATCGCCGAACTGTCACATGAACTAGATTCCTTAGCAATGTCTACAAGTTGTATTTATGAAAGGATTTCATTGTAACTTGGTAGGATAACTAGTTTTGGAATGATTTTACTGTAACTTGGTAACTTTGGTTGATATATGTTAACTGTCAGGGCCACATCAAGCCAGGTCCTTAATTCTTTAGTACAGTCTGCACTCAAATCAAATTATTCTTATTGAAAACATAGCCTACAGGGAACAGAAATTAACATATTCTCAATTATCAAATTCTTGTGTTATTTCATAATCCTTTTATAAACATCGGAACATTATCTTCGTCATCAAACACTACACACAGTCAAGTTAAGCTACAGTGTCATTGACACTTTCATTTGACCCCCTAATGAATTCTCGAAGTTGATGCATGCATTTTTGCACTAATAAAGTGGGCGTGGCCAAAAATGTTGAAAGTGGGTCATGCTCATATCTCAAGTATGGTATGTCATATGGACCTGGGACCAACAGTAAATGGGTCGAAACTCGCTGGAGCTTCAAAATATGGGCCAAGGTCACTGAGATCCCCCATTGGTCATTGAGTGCATTTTTGCAGAATTGCTGGAAATCACATTTTTTTTAACCTGCTTATGCATTCCTGAAGTTCATACATGCATTTTTACATGAAAAATAGTAAAAAGTATCTATTACTGATTCCATTATAGAACACATTTACTGCTATGCACAGAAGTTATTTCCAGTTTCTTGAAAAATTGTATCTGCACCCTGTATGTAAATCTTTAAATGCTGTTTACGAAAACCTATTTCTGAATTCTTTAGAGATCTTTTAGTACTGAAAATAAGTCTCCATGAATTCTTTTTCTATATAATTTAGTTCTAATGTTTTCACCATTTTCATACAGACTCGAATTTACCGATTGCAGTAAATTCTGTTTCTCTAGTTTTTGGTACGCTTCTACCTTATAATTTTCAAATAATTTTACTTGTTGCAGTAAAAAGTAGCCTAATTGGAGCAGTAAAACACGAGCAGCCTGCTTACCCATTGGGTCTCAAGAAGAAAGGTAAAACTCGACCCCTAAAAACATCAACAGAAAAGGATGTAAAAACATCAGTAACAGACCATGAAGAAGTCGCATCTGAAGCATCAGCATCTGAATCGTCACATGAGTCTGGGACTGATGTGGAAGACAAGGTCAGTTATTTAATTCTAAGAGCATTGAAATCTTAGGTCATGTGGTCATTTAATAGCTCTTGCCCTGCCAAGTATTTTCTAGATACTTTTCATCAAATCTAGTCATGGTTGCTTCCAAGTAGCCATGACTAGTTTTGGTGAAAGATTCGTCTAAATTGAACTGCGGGAATAATTTTTGAAAAAAATTAATGCAATTTACATGGGGAAAAATATACTTATTTCAGTGGAAAGAGAAATCCTGTCTGGGTAGCAATATATGCAAGCAGCATGCAAGGAGTTAATTGAGTCTCCATATTATCAGCATTATTTATATATCCGCTAACTGGAGTTTTCTGTTGTCCAGGATTTTGTTTATACCGGTTAAATTCTGGTGCCATATTGACCCTGTTTCTTGCAGAGATACTAAATTTTGTATATACATCTTGGGAAGATGATGTGTTGCACACCATTGTCAGGTTACTTTGACCCTTATTTCATGGCTAACTGTACATGTAATTCCAATGTCAGATGACACAATAAGACAGAACAAGGGTGGAGTATGGGGGCTGGTTCACCATTCTGAGGTGGAGTTTTTCACACAACTTCGCCCAAGTGTCGTTGGTTCCTATCCCCATACTCTACTCAAATTGTGTTCTGTTTTATGTGATGATTAAACTTCAATTAACTCTTTACCCAATGTAACAGCAAAAATCGGCCAGCGCTATTCACAAAAATCGCCAATTAATTTTAATTATTTTTTTCATTTTTTTTCTCAAACACATAGGTTATTACTCCTCTTTGGAACCAGCTCGTTCCAATGAGGGGTCATAACCTATGTTTTTGAGACAAAAAAGAAAACAATTCGTTATTCAAGAATTTTGTTTGCAAAGTGTTGTCCGCTTTTCATGTTAGGTAATGGGTTAACCTTTTACCAAACTCGAAAAGTAGATGACACTTGCATACAAAATTCTTTAATAACTATATTCTCAGGCTTGTCATTATCAAAATTGAAGGAGGGCCATAATTGTCTCCCTAAAATGGGTCCAGGAGGGCCATTTTTGCTCCACCTGAATTCATCAAAGGAGGGCAACTGAGGTCGGGCCAATTCTTGAGTTGACACAAAGTTAGGTGAGCTTTGCCGATCAGTGATGTCCCGCAAATATCAAACAGTTTACCTTGGGTACCGACAAGAAATTTGGTGAAAAAAAAACAAAGAATACTACATACTGGTAAATATATTTGAAGAATTGTTACTCGATAAAGAAATATTTTGATATGCTGTTATTTCGAAAACTGAACATTTCCAAAAACGGGATTGTGAAAGCAAGAAAGGAAACCTGGAATCAGCTGTTCAAAACAGAGCTCTGCAAATCAAGGGAGAGTACTCAACACACGTGGGTGAAATGACGTGACACCTGGCAAATAAAATTAAAACAAAGCTGTTGTGGGGTGAAGCGTCCTGCATATTTTTTGTATTTAGCTGGATATATTAATTTAATATAAATAGCCTTCTGATACAAATTCATGGATAAGGCTTCAGTAGCCTTTATATGTAAAGGAATCCTCACATTGACAAAATGAGTGACATTTTACAGAATGAAATGTTGGTCACTTCGCTCATTTGCATACCAATTTTTATTGGAAATTGAATGTTTCGAAATTTTGTTGGGGTTCTGTGCATAATTCTTGACAGGCAAGTGGTGAGATTACATGCATGGGCACCTGCTCCCGGCCATTTGACGAAATATAGTGCTGAGAAAAAAATCCCCCCTCTCAATTTTAATTGGGGCTGTGTTAACATATTGGAGCTGATAAATATTTATCGCCCGCAATATTTTGCGTGAGGCGATCTTTTATGATCCGCAGAAATTTTATTTTAGGCGGGCCACTGTGGCAGCGGCCAATCGCCCGCCTCAAAATGACAAGCCTGTATTTTTCAGTTTTTGCGTCAACAACATAGATAATGACCCCTCATTGGAACAAGCTCAGTGAGGTCATTTCAATGAGGGGTCATGAGCTATGTTTTTTGAGACAAAAAATAATGTAAATTGAATGGTAATTTGTGTGAATAGCCCTGGCCGGTTTTGGTCCTGATGATGGGTAATGGGTTACGTGAATGAAGCTGATATTTTTAAAGAAAAAATATCACCTTTGTGGGCTGATAACTTGCTTGGCACTGTTTTGTGTTGAAGCATTTCATTCGCGTCATAACGTCACTCAGACTTGCAACATCTAGACATATGTGTTCTTACATTACTTTCTTTCACGTAATCCGGTTTCCATGCATGGTGTACCTGGCACATTTCCCAATGTCTGCATTGTATCGCATAACATTGAATATGTACAGCAATCGTGGTATGACAAGTTTAATTCATCAAGTTTTAAACGTGTTGAATTTAGGGCCCTGCAATTCACATATTTTCAATTTGAATCGAATCTTGAATAGAATCATGTCTATTATTCAAAATCGAATTGAACCTTGACTGGAATACATGCATCTTGAAGTCCAGACTGATAAAATATTCCAACTGCATCATCAAGGCATGCCTTTAACGAAGGCATGCCTTGATGATGTAGTTGGAATCTTATTCAGTAAGGATTTTTTATCAAAAACAGAAATGGGTGTGAGAATTCTGTACTGGGGGCCGGGGCACTAGCAACTGTGAGCTTATTGTCGATATTGCTTGGGAACTTTAAATTTGCTTTCGGCCGTGGTTTTGACTTGTGAAATTGGAATTAGCCTGGATGATGGCATGGGTACAGATGCTGTTTATGTCATTATAGTGGAAATTACACTCAGTCTTTATTTGCAACATTATTTATGTACAATTTCTATCTCAGCTGCATGATTTGTGGGATGACTATGAGGAACGATACCAAGCAAAGTTCCAGTCAAAAGATTTGAAGGAAAACAAATCAGATAGCCATTTTCAAATCGAACCAAATATTAATTTGAGATTCAAAATCAAATCAAAGCTTTGCAGGGATTTAATTGAATTATGCTAGTTGCACTGTGTATCATAGAATGTTGAGCATTGTAGAAGGTCACTGATTACAAGGCCAGATAAGCAGCAGAATACAGTCACATGGCAGACCTGTATTCAAAAAATAAACAAGAATGTCTGTACCACCTTTATCATGGAACATAATAATTGCACATCTCTTATGTTGAGCGATGTTAATTTACACATGATGAACCATATGGTAGGTTTCATACAAGTTTCACATGAACTCTTTATCTAGCACAACGACCATAGCAGGTCAGCACATTTGCCAAGAATCTCTATTCAGAGAGCAAAGGGTTAAATTAATTTTGCCCCGAAGCAGTTAATCTTTTACCCAATGCAGAAGATACAAAAATGTATTATTTTAAAAATGTTCTCAAAATTTCAACAACACCATATCACGTAATCCCCTCATTGGAACATGCTCAACAAGCTTGTTTGTATGAGGGATCACATGATATGGTTTTGTTGAATTGTTTGAAAAATAATTTTTTTTCATCTGCTGAATTTGTATATTACGCGCGCAGATGCATCCCACTCGTTGGGTAAAGACTTTCCTCAAAAACATAGTTTATGACTTTGATTTTTAGACTAAAATTGAAAAGATAATTAAATTTGCATGATAATTTTTGTGAATAGAGCTGACAGAATGCTCCGGTATGTTAGTTAACCCTTTACCTTACGAATCGTCTGCATCCACCTGCATAATTTGCAAATTGAGCAGTTGAAAAAAATTAATTTTTCCTAATATTTAAAAAAAAGGCATATCATGTGACCCATCATTGGAACGAGCTCGTTCCAATGAGGAGTCACATGATGTGGTTTTGTTGAATTTTTTTTTAAAAATTTAAAAAAATAGTAATTAAAATAATAAATTTTGATATCATCTGTGTTGGGTAATGGGTTAAAGGATTAATATTTAAGTCTGCAGACTTATTTACAGCTGAAAGGTATCAATGGAAACATTCAGAGCTCAGATTCTTTGTCGCATTCTCTTTCACTTCTGGATCTAAAAGCTGTATTACCAAGTATACCAGAGCATCCAGAACAGCCAAAAACATCCAGAAGTAGAGGAACACCCAGTACATCTCGTCAAGGTACCAGCTCACAAAACAATTTGAAGAGAGATATAAAGAGTTCAAGACAGCTTGAGGACAGTACAAAAATTGATTTGAATTTTTCAAACAGCAGTGGAGTGTTGCACAATGTTTCCAATAGATTTGGCAGTAGCATTGCACATAGAAATCAGAGTCCTGTTGTTTCAAATTTTCATGGTAGAGTGGAAACAAATGTGACATCACCTGCTTCAGAGCTAAATATTTTTGCAAGCAAGCACCTTGTTTTTACTAAAGATGAGAAAGCTGTGAAGCAGAAGGACAAAAATGGGGAGCTTAAGAAAGTTGGAGGATGTAACACTGAAGTTGGAATGAATGATGTGAAACAAAAGGGCACATACAATTTTCCCCAAATAATTGATGAGAAAGTTCATGGTATCAACAGTAATTCTATGGATTTGACCAATATGAATTTTAATGAAGCTTGTGCCAGTAGCTATGGTTGTAAAGAGGTTGATGAAATCAAAACAGATGGTAATCATTCTGGACTGACAGAAATTGCTCTTCATCCTTTGGGTATGCCTTATAATAATGATGATACCCACAATTCTTCATCGTCACAAAGAATTAATAATGCTCAAAATGATGTTACTACATACAGCATGGTTGAATTAGATATAAATGAAAATGATAGTGGGAGATATTCTACTATAAATCAGGAAGACAGTGATAATCTGTCAGAAGAGTATTGTACTTCTGAAAATGATACTGTTTCCATCAGTGAATTCGGAACAAAAGAGAGTATGCATCAGATTTTAGATGATAAACTTGAGACTAGTCACACAAACAGTGAATGTTTTATTCATAGCATTCAAAGTGAAACAAATTTTCAAACAAATAAGAATAAATTTAACATGAAAACAACTCGTATTATGAATAGTGAAACAAAAAGACTTGAAAACAATGTCAAATGGATCAAAGAATCTCCAAAAATCGAAGATCCAAAAATCAAAGACGTAAATGAAAAACAAAAGGTACATTCAGAATGTTTGGATAGTGATACTGAATTAAAGTATCCTGATACAGTGTTGTATAGCTGTGATGATATAGTAATCGTAATAGACGAGAGAACAGACATGAACAACTATGCTGAAAAAGAAGCCATTAACTTAACTCAAGCAGATGATAACAATGTTCATCTCCAGAATGAAAGTAAAACGTTTGCCCCAATAAATATTACTGAGATAAATACTTCTAGTGTGAGCAAAAGTGAACATAATTATATGAAGCAAGAAAAGGTAATAAAGAAGGCCAGACATGATGGTGAGAATACTAGTGAAAATGAACTTAAAACAGTCAGTTACAAAAACAGATCTAAAGTTACTGGTGAAAACACAACCAAAACTGATGGAGAAAGAATTGATGTAGCCATACTTGATGAGCAGACATACATGAATCGAAATGAGGGCAATCATATCAAGAGCAACAATATTAAGGAATCTGATTCTGCTTCATTGCTGTATCAAAAGGAAAAAGGAGTAGACTATATTGTTAAAAACAGAATCAATAATTGGATTATGGACACATCTCTTACAAGAAATTCCTCCGAATTAAGTAACTCAATAGTAGATGCTTCTCCTGTCATAGAGAACAAAACAAGCCGTGAGCTGACCTTTACAAGTTTTATTGAGTCATGTAATACTCTAAGTACGAGACGGACATCCTCTGCTCGTTTTCCTTCATCACGAAATTATCCAAGGATGATGAGTAGTTTGTATATGAACAGTAATGGAATCAGTAGTTTCTCTTTGACAAATTCTGTTTGGAGTGGGAAATCAAGTGACATTTTTGGAATTAAAGGTGAAACAAAGCCCCTGTACTCCAAGTATGTGGATGGTGAAGTTTCGAGAGTCGAGGTATTGTTTGATCTGATTTAGTTTGGTGTGCAGTGTTGTGCTCAAACAGAATGCTAAATCCCTTTGCACTTTGCATCAAGGTATGATGTCATGATACTACTGTCATTTAACTCTGTATCCAACATGCGGGATATCAAAGTTTGTTTATTTTAACTGTTTTTTTTTAATTTTAAAAAAATTTCTACAAAAGCGTATCATGTGACCCCTCATTGAAACGAATTCGATGAGTTAATTGAAATGAGAGGTCACATGATATGTTCTTGTTGAAATTTTGGAAATTTTTTTTTTCAATTGCTTAATTTGTAAATTACGCAGGTGGGTGTGGCTGATTTGTTAGGTAAAGGGTTATCTCTTTGCCTAACATGACTAATGGATGGTGCTCACAGGAAAAGCTCCTTGAATAACTAAAAAGTTTCATTTTGTTGTCCCACAAAGCAAACCTTTTGATCCAACTGGAATGAGTCCTTTAAGATTCTGCGAATGAGAGATCACAAGCAATGTTTGGGAGGCAATAAAAGAAAATTTTCAGTAATTAACCCTTTACCCAACAAATAGCCCGCATAATATACAAATTCAGCAGCTGAAAAAACATTATTTTTCAAAAAAATTTTAACAAAACCATATCATGTGACCCCTCTTTGGAACGAGCTCATTGAGCTCGTTCCAAAGAGGGGTCACATGATATGGTTTTGTTGAAATCTTTTTTTAGAATTTAAAAAATGATATTTAAAATAATAAATTTTTAAATCATCTGCATTGGATAAAGGGTTAACCCTTTTCCTAACACAGTATTTTTAAAAAATGTTTCGAAAACAAATTTCACAATTTTTCAATAAAACCATACAAATGTGGATATCATCAGAACCAGCTCTGCAAGCTAGTCCTAATGATATCCATATTTGTATGATTTTATTGAGAAACGTCAAGAGATATTTTAGGCTATGGTAAACTTATTCTGGTTAATTGTCTGGCCGCTTTGTGGCTGCTATGTTAGGTAAAGGATTGAAAGGAAAACATAAGTGTCCCCAGCTAGTGATGTTAGGGAACGGGGTAAATTAGTTTGGCTACATCTTTACTAGGTGTATAGGTCACCAATAATTGTATGGGAACTATACTTTTTGTTGATTTACAGCATGTGCAAAAACTGGTTTAAAATTGTAAGTGCAAACCTAAGACAGAGTCATTGACATCACGAAGATGACCAATGGGAAGGGATGTAAACCTGATTTGTTCCCACAGCGATGGCTTAAGACCCAAATACACCATCTAGGCATGCCTTCTATGAATTTATTTTTGATGTATAAGATATACATGTAGTAGTGATGATACAATAACTTATTCATTTAACATGTTCCGTACTGATAATCCAAATTGAGCATGCTTCCCCTGCCCCCCCCCCCCCACCCCCACCCCCAGCAGCATGATCCAGGAACTGCAGTCCTCCACTTTTATGATTGACTGAGTGTGACTCTAGTCCAGGTATCAGATCTAGCCTCCTAAAAAAGTGCATGATTACAAACAAGAGTAAGTCAATATCTTAGTCTCCAATCTAGATGAAAATGTCTCCACTGGAAAAATTATTGGCACATGTCACACATCCCTAATCTCCCCTTAGTGATGTCCTTGGGCTTGATTTCCATAGAAGGGGACAGGTTATCCCCTCAATGGAACCATGTCCCTAGGCAACTTTTCCTTTATCCAAGATATACCTTGGAATAACATGTATATTACAGGAAATATAGCTTTGATGGGGCAACAAATCTCACAAGTTGAGACTGCTATAGAAATAATTGTTGTATGCAATCAGCATAAAACTTGACGTGTTGAAGGGTCATAATTGTGTGATTGCATGTAACAATCACCGTTTTGTTTTCAATATTCATCTTTTCAGGTATTTGATATCAGAAAAGAAGTGGATTGTATAAAATTGAGCAGTTTGTGGACATTGCATGTTCAAATAGTCAGCACTCTAGAAGATACTGTTGTGCCAGGATAGGGTGTATTAGACTGGCAACACAAAACTTGTTTTATTTTCTCAAATCTTTAATTTTCCCCATGGCCATGGACCTGATTCCAACATTTTTTTTCTGACCTTAAACTCTGTGTGTTAGTCCAGAAATTATTTTGTAACCTTAAAATTTAAACAAAAAAACATTGTTGAAAATATCTGATGAATACTCCTCACGTTTTGTTCCCTTCTGGAGTAAAGGATCTCTGATTAATTCTTCAAGGTTGTTGTAAAGCAGCCAACACCTGATGCAGTGGGAAAATGTCAAAAACAAATGTAGTTAGAAATCAGTGTGATGAGGAAAGATCTATTCAGGGATGTAGGAGTGTGATGAGTTACAGGGAGCCTGTTCATTCCCCTTCCAACTTTTTCCAGAAATAGTTGAAGATAGAGAGAAGGAGAGAGAGAGAGATATTTCAAGCTAGTGTTATCTTTACCAGGATATTTTTACACAGTAATTCCATCACTGGAGAATCAAGGTGTGTGTGTGTGTGGGGGAGAGGGTGCATGTCATCACGATTCTAATGCAATCCCCAGAAACTTTTTGGTTCCCATCATTGCAATTTTATTGGGAACTAGCGGGCACACCCATCACAGGACTGAAAGACCTGCCCATGCGATGGAAAATTGTTGCATTGCATATCAAGGGAGATAATCAAAGCTTGAATTTCTAGCTGGATGGCATCACAGACTTCCTATTTATATAATAGATCAGCAGAAAGGGGGAGTGCACAAACTCTTCAGAAGTGACCAAAGATTTGTCTCTTCTGTGGCCTTTGAAGTAAAGAAAGGTGTACATTTTTGGGTCCGTTTTCAACTAATTTTCTCATTGGACCAAAACATTGTTGGGGAAATATGTAAACTGTGGATCCCAAAATGTGCACTCTTCTCAATTTTGAAGTATGATAGTCCCAAACAGAGCTTGTGTATTATATTCCAACTATGCTGCTCAGATACTACTGTTAAATATCAGTGTATAGATCCCCCTTCTATGATCATGCCATTCCCATGGGAACCCCAGGAAGTGAAGCAGTGTTTGGTTACTATGGTAAACAAACTCTGTTTTACTGGTAAAATAAGACTCAGTAACCAATGCCTGCGGTGGAAGTCCTTTAACCCATTATCTAACATGAAAAGCAGATGACTCTTGCAAAAAAGATTACTGAATAACTAATATTTTTATACTGTACCAATGACCCAGACATAGCTGGTGCTAACTCTTAAAATATAGGGCCAAACACAAATTTTGCCCCCCAATCCCCAAAATTTGCATCTAAAACTAAAGAAAACATGTCCTGAAAGGCCCTCCACACTTCGCCCCTACTGCGCATGCGCAGTGTCAAGGACGTTCCGAAATTGGCGCCATTAATTATTCTAAGTTTGGCCCTTCATCAGTTAACATCTGACTGATCTTTGTGCTTATAAATCTCAGTTTAAATGATGCCAGACACATAAATATTAGTGAAATGGTGATTCTAAGGAGGATAGAGAAGGAGGAGAGGAAAAGAATGTGTGACAGAATATTATCAGGGCTGTAACTTAAAAATTTTTAATGAAATTATGTTAAGTTACCTATTTTCAAGGCAGCAGCCATTTTGTTGTCATTCTGATTATTTAGTTACACTGTTTTTTAAGTGTTTTCCTCTCTCCCTGTCCTTTAAGTTCCCCCTTGCTATTCTCCCATGCTTTTGGCATAGTTTTTGTAATTATTATTACTAAATTTTCTTGGGAGTTTTAGCTGAATAACAGAATGAATTCTGTTCTTTCCCCATGTTTACGTCTTCACCTACGGGTGGTTAGGCGTTGTGTTCTGCATCTACCATCTGATGTTCTGCAGTTTCTTCCCTGGAAGTCTCTGTTTTGCATCAGATAGTGTATTTTTGGTAACTGATTTCGGGCCTGGGTGCCTGGAGTCTTATTTTAGTGTTTTTACACTCATTGTTTACATTTACAACAGCCCTCTGTGTGAGGGGGGGATTTCTAAAAAATAATATCTTGATGTTATTTTAATCATAACTAGATACATTATTATTGTTCGTAAGTGTTGAATAAATTGTTTAAAATATTTTTAAAATTTTTGTCCACACTTAGGCTTGGGATCCATTGGGGCTCAACGTTACTTTTCAGAAACTTGGGCTGTTCTGAAAAAATATTTTTTCAAAATATTTTGATTTCAATTATTTTTTCTATATTAATGGATCATATTATTATGTATTTTGATTGCCAGGGGTTAGTGCGAGTACCAGGACTTGTTTTCTTTTCACATTGAAAGGATATTGATCAATTGTTTTAAGAGGAAGTCTTCCTCTGACTTTATTATCATTCTATATGTGGTCAGTGTACTCGCATTAACTCCTGTTCTGTATCCTATGATTTCGATGACAATATGGGAAGCGTATGTCACGGTATGTTGTTGGGGATTTGGACACTCTGGTCCTTTCCCCGCAGGGTCACTCTACTTTATCAATTTCTATTTCAGACGATCAAGATTAGGGTGATGTATCTGTGATGTCTTCCAACAGTGTGCCTCCGTCGTCACAATTAATGAAGGGCTAGCGGAAAAGTGCTCATGTAAATACGCCAATTGCCTAAGAGGACCCTAGTAGGTTCGACGGCCTTTGACGTCCGCTAGCTCGCCCGGTGTAGCGTCCATTCACCGAATGGTTCGGCAGCCGGGTTCGTCCGTTGCGGTCTAGAAGGAATTTTGGGGTGATGCGAGCACTATAAATTAACCTAATGCACACCCAGTGACGGCGGATCGGAGGGAGAACGCAGGAAGCCTTTTAGTCCGGTTCATAGGTCGTTCCGGTCCATCCGGACGGCAAGCGAGAGAGGCCCCTCTCTCGTTCAACAACATCTGGCCCCAGATGTTTTGGTACAAAATCTGTCGCAAGCGGAGCATACGTCCGTCGCTCGGGACGCTCCGTTGTATAGGCAGTCCGCTGAGACTGCTAAGGCTTCCTCTTCTCGTCAGCGCACGCGACCGCACCTTGGCTGCGTGACCGCCGATATATTACCAGCTTCGCCGATCAAGGATTCTTCGACGACCAGGTCACACCATCCGGTAGCCAGGGACACGAGGCCTGCAGACTCCGGCCGTTCGCATAGGAAGTGTGCGGGAGTCAACGTACACGGAGCTTCCGGCGGCAATGCATCGTAAGACCGCTACTGCACAGGCCTCGGGAACGGACGTGCTTTCCTTAATAGCACAGTTTATCGCAGCATCCCAGTATCAACTGAATCTGTCGCATATATTTTATCCGACGATGCTGGGTCGGGACGCTCCGCGGAAACGGGTACGGACGTCCGAAAGTTTCATCCGGTCCGACGGGATACCGAAAGGGATTCGGAGGATTTCGAGCTTTCCCTTTCGGAACAACATATGCTGTTGTGTATGTCATCTGACTTGGTCTTCTACAGCTTCTTTCGTCGGACCAGAATGCTGCGATGCCGGATAAGAAACTGATAGCGTCGGTGGAATTAGAAATTTTTGGTTCGGTTCAGGGACATCGTCCCTCAGTTCCGACATAGTCCAATAATGTCACACAAACTCTCGAATTATTGAACGACGCTATATATATTATTATTTTATGCTTGCTAACCAAGCATTTCTGGTTTCTTGTTCGAAGAGTTATGGAGATGTCTTTCAAAAGTGTGCCTCTGTCATCATAGTTAATGAAGAGTTAGCGACAATAAGTGCTCATGGAATATGTCTATCGCCTACGGAGTGACATTCGCTAGCTCACCCGGTGTAGCGTACATTCATCGAATGGTTCGGCTGCCGGGTTCGTCCGTTGCGGTCTAGGAAGGAGATTTGGGTGATGCGAGCACTTTAATTACTTTAGTACTCACCCAGTGATGGCAGATTGAGGACAGATCGGAGGAAGCCTGTTAGTCCGGTTCCTGGCTTGTCCAGGTCCGTCCGGGCTGTGAGCGAGAGAGGTCCCTCTCTCGCCCAACAACATAGGGGACCGCATGTTGTGGTTCAGATATTTTACATTCGGAGCATATGTCCGTTGGTCGGGACGCTCTGTTATATTGACAGTCCGAGAGACTGTCTTTAATGCTTCCTCATCCTCACAGCAGGGCACACTACCGCACATTGGCTACGTGACCTCGAGTATCCGATCAGTTTCGGCATTCAGTGATTCCATGGCGAATAGGTCGCGCCATCCGGTAGCCAAGGGACACGAGGCCTATACACTCCGTTCGCTCGCATATTGGTAGTATGCACGGGGTAACGATCACTGAGCTTCCAGCGGCAATGCATCGTAAGACCGCTTCTCCTCAGGCCTCAGTGACGGACGTGCTATCCGAGTTAGCACAGTTGTTTCGCAGCATCCCAGCAATTGACAGTTTCTCGGTCGAATCAGGAATTATCCGACGGCGCTGGGTCGGTGCGGTCCACGGTTGCATCAGGTACGGACGACCGAACGCTTTATAGGGTCCGACAGGATGGCGAAAGGGATTCGAAAGATTTCGAGTTTTCCCTTTAGTAGTATCGGAAGATGCCTTTCATATCTTCTGGCATTATCTTCCAGTGATTATTATTTCGGACTTCATTGCTGCGATCTTGGATAAGAGAGTTTATAGCGTCATTGGACTCGGATTTTTCGATCGGTTCAGGGACATTGTCCCTGACTTACCGACGCAGTCCAATATTGTCATTACAACATGTGTTTTATTTTTCGACGCTATATATATATATATACAAGCCTGCTACTAAGCATGATAGTTTAGTTTCTTGTCCGCGTTGCTCATTTCTGCCATTTTATCATTTATACAAATAGTTTATTTTGGCAGAGCAGGGCATACCAAGAGTTCATATGCGTCTAGACGGTGTGATTAAAGACTGCATATATTCTTTTTCGCCGTTTATGTCTTTTCCATTTTCAATGTTGGGAACGACATTATGTATAGTAGACTTAACTTAGACGCTTTATTATACGTAATCCGCCTTACTGAGGCGTTATCATTACGTCTTCAAGAAAAGATTTACGGGATATTATTCTCAATGTAATTTCTTTTGAGGGCAGTAGTTTGTTCACGTATAACTCCACCCTTCAGTGGCTGATTGGAGTTAGTTAGACGTGAAGCAGCCCTAGCTACATCCACACGCGTGGATAGTAAGGTTAAGAACTCTCTCAGAGTCGCTTCGTTCTCGGAGGAGCTTCTCTTCGACGGCAACTTTTCGGCAAGCCATGAATTGCTCGATTTACACGTTCTCTTGTCTATCTAGTGTTACAAGAGATTCAGACTGGGGCAAACATTCGGTGGTTGACTCAGAGAGTGCCGCCGCAGTTGCCGGACCCGAGTGTGGCTGTTATGACGGTTGCCAGTCAAACAGATTGGGATATAATACTGATCCCTACAGATTCGAAGTGCCAGGGTCTTTGGGTTCCGCAGTCTTTTAGCAATCAGTTTTCTTCTGCGGAATAATGTTTTTTAGGCTTGCTTTATGTCATTGCATGAACATTATTCAGAAACGCATGCCCAAATTCCTGTCCTTTAATTCGACAGTAGTGGCGTATCTCCGGAACCAGGGAGGCACTCTTTCGTTTCCGTTATTCAATTTAATGGAAAGAATCCGTCTGTTGGTTATAGTACACCAAGTTCAGTTTTGGTCCGTCATATTCCGGGTCGTCTGATTGTTTTATCGGACTCCCGTTCTCTTACGGGTCGCTTGTTGCTGTCAGAATGGACTCTCAACAAACAAGTATTCAATCAGATTTGCTATCTATGGGAGCGCCCAATGATGATTTATTTATGACACAGCTTGCTAATCAATTGCAGACGTATGTGTTGGCTTGTCCAGATCTCTGAGCTAATATTGTTAACGCTCTATTGATCTATAGGACGGAATGATAGGATACGCGTATCCTCCGGCGCTGTTGTTTTAGCAGGTATTGCTAAGATAAACAACCACAATACATTTCTGTTGATAGCATCTCTATCTTCACAGAGATCATGAGTAATTTACTCTCTTGTCTACTGTGGGTCTTAACGTGAAATCTTCCTCTATGTGAGGATCTTTTTCACTGGGTAAATCGTGTCATCTTTATCACAACCCGCAAGGTCGCAACCTTCATGTATTCCGTTGTGTGGTCCGTATTGCATTGTAAGCACTGTACTGGACGAGCTTTGGACGCGATTTCTTACTATAGGAGATCCTCTTCTTCGCTATTCTATGCGGCTAAAGTGGAGGCTCTTCCGTCGTGGTGTAGGGATCATTATGTTCATATTGTTGATCCCTCCATACTACTCATTGCTATTTTTTAGTATACTTGTTTCACAAGATCTACTGCAGCCTGTTATTATTTAGGTTATAGGTTTATGTTACCTCATACCTATGCACTCTACGATAGTTTACAATTGAGTCTTTTGTCTCTTTATCTAAGTCAGTTAGTAACTTTTTGATAAATAGACTTAGAATCTTTAGATTAAATTCCTATACGGATTTTAACTTCGGTTCTTATTTAGCTAAGTAATCTTTTGAGCCTCTGGAAACAGTAGTTTTCAAATTCTGACATTTTAGACAGTAATTCTGTTGGTTTCTCTTTTACTGTAGAGTCAGTGAGTTTCATGCACTATCGATGGATGATTTTCACTTTCATAGTTTCGGAATCAATACTTCCGTTACTATTTAGGTTGGATTGTTGCATAAGAGTTAGGCTCCTATTATCCGGAACCTATTATTTTAAGGTCCTTCCGTCTTCGTATGGGCATAGGCCTTTACTCTTTCCGGGTACAGTTTAGGTATTTATAAACAGATATCTGTTTATTACAAAGGGCGTAAGCTTCTTCTGTCTTTGATGTCTAGTAGAAGGACGTTACGCTCCATTTTATTGTTAATGGATTCTATTAACTATCGGTACTGCTTATGGTATATCATTGACTTAGCAGTTGTGCTCAAGATTTCGGCTCATGAAGTAAGAGTTCTTCTACTTCTTGGGCTTACATTAATAGTGTCGCTATTATAGATTTTTGAAGGCCGCTCATTGCGCTCAGCCATCCACATTCATGAATTTTATCTCAGAAATATCGAGTCCATTTCTGGAGGCCTCTATTGTTAGGTCTATTATCTACTGCTCAGAATGTCCTTCACTTAACAGTTGCTACTATAGCTAGGTAGCCTGTCTGTTTCGGCAGTGTCTCCGTTCGGCTGCCCTCTTCGCTCTGGGCTATATGACCCAGGGCAAGAAAAAAGGGGGGGGGGGGGGAGTGTGTTCCCTTGGGTCACCTGTTTTACTATGAAAACAAGGGGATACCTCCTCCGGAGTTAGTAATTCTGAGCTGTTATTGGGATGGTTGTTTAGTGAGAAGTTTAGGTTTTTAAAATTCATTCAAGTCTTAGTTTTTAAAGTATAGCTTTTGAATATTGCATATGTCAACGGACATGATTATGCAATCCTCAGACACTTTTAGGAGTATAAGAGTCTCTATTCTCTAGACTTACTTTATTTATTGGCTTACTTTAAAAATTATTAGTATAAGGATTATATTGGATATTAATAGAGTACATGGATGTATGAAGCTCAATTTTGGAAGGTGTTGTATCTTTCTAATTTATCATAAATAAGAAAGATACATGTAAGGCCTATTACTTCTTTTTCCCTACAGGGGATGACTCTATTTTATTTTATTGAGCGTATTCCATTTTGCTCTATGTCCTTGGCCCTCCAGCCTTTTTACTATTCAGCTATGTCTGGGTCATTGGTACAGTATAAAAATGTTAAAAAATTTATAGTAATTTATATATTTTTTATACTTACCAATGACCCAGACGGGGATGGCCCTCCCAGGAGTTGGGAACTCTTGCCTCCCCGCTGAGTACATAGCGCTTACCAGGCACTGGTTATTAGAATGATTAATGGCGCCAATTTCGGAACGTCCTTGACACTGCGCATGCGCAGTAGGGGCGAAGTGTGGAGGGCCTTTCAGGACATGTTTTCTTTAGTTTTAGATGCAAATTTGGGGGATTGGGGGGCAAAATTTGTGTTTGGCCCTATATTTTAAGAGTTAGCACCAGCTATGTCTGGGTCATTGGTAAGTATAAAAAATATATAAATTACTATAAATTTTTTAACTTTTTTCATTTTTTGTGTCAAAACATAGCTTATGACCCCTCATTGGAACGAGCTTGGTGAGCTTGTCCCAATGAGGGGTCATAGGCTATGTTTTGGGGACAAAAAAATGAAAAAATTGTGAATAGCGCTGGCCGGTTTTGGTTGTTACATTGGGTAAAGGGTTAAAATAGGAAACATGGGTATCAACAATTGGTTGGACTTGACTTTATATCAATGTTGTGGTCATGATTAGCCATTGTGCAGAAATATGTGACCTTAAACACCAATAAATAAATAAATACCACCCCTGTACTTGCTTCCTATACCCTGAATCTAATTTAGCGAGTTTTTTTTCTTCTTTTTTTAATTAAGAACCAGGATTACTCCACCTTCTACAAGTAAGGAGTTAAGTATCAGATATCATTTTTGCACCTGCTTATTTATTAAATTGTTTAATCACTAACATAACAAGATAATGTATAATGTTTATCATTGATGAAGGGTTTCATAAAATGTGTGTATTTTGGATTCCACAATTTTCATCCCAAAAGTTTCCCCACAGGAACCCAATACCAATGGAGTGGAACACAGCTTGTTTGCAGCAGTACAGATAAAATAGAACCCAATAATCAAAGCCTATACAGCGGGTAGCATACATCATTCAAAATGCAAGTTCGTTACAGACAGAAATAGAATTTTGAAAAATACAATTATACCACTACACTGCCAGGTCTTTTAACCCTTTACCTAACATGAAAAGCAGACGACAGTTGCAAAAAAGATTCTTGAATAACTAAATTTTTTCATTTTTTGTCTCAAAAACATAGGTTATGACCCCTCGTTGGAACGAGCTCGACGAGCTCGTTCCAACGAGGGGTCATAACCTATGTTTTTGAGACAAAAAATGAAAATATTTTGAAAATTAATTGGCGATTTTTGAGAATAGCGCTGGCCGGTTTTGGCCGTTACGTTGGGTAAAGGGTTAAGATGCTAATGAGCAGTTTCGATCATATATCGCAGGTAGAGAATACAATTCTTGAAAATACAATTGTACCCATAAATTGCTACACTTGTTAACCCTCTGTAATCTGATATCAAAATAGTGAAATTGCAAGCATAACACTTTTCCCATTATGCAACTTTTAACCAATAATTTTGTTTGACAGAGCTCAACGAATTGGATAAATCCAGAGTTGAATTATGGATAAAATTTGCATGTTGAAATTTTGACCTCAGTGTACAAAGATTTAGCCCATTACCAAATGAATCGGCAGCATCCGCCCACATAATATACAAATTCAACAACAGAAAAAATGTTTTTCAAAAAAGTTCAAGAAAGCCATGTCATGTGACCCTCTCATTGGAACGAGTTCATTAAGCTTGTTCCATTGAGGGTCAAATGATATGGGTTTGTTGAAATTTTTGAAAAATTTGGAAAAATGATACATTAGAGCCCACTTAATTGGATATCTCTAAACTGAATAACCCTGTGAATTGAATATAATTTCCCAACACCAAACCATTTGCCATACCTCCAGTACAAATTTGACCTGTTAATTGAATATAGGTTGTAGAGTAATCTCCTGTCAATTGAATAAAAAAAATCTTGTAACCTGTCGAGAAATTAACCTGACTTTCCAAAGTTTTCCTTGGATTATAGACCTATTTGGCCTCAGTACATCCAATACAGGCATTTAATCTATTATATCTTGTTTGACAGAGCTCATGGAGCTCTTGTCAAACAACAGTGACGCATGGGAAAGGTGCGCGATTGCTCTCGCACACCATCGCTCGCGCAAAAATTGTCCAAGGTGTGCGAATAATTGCCCGCCTCTATTCTTGGGAGTGTTTTCATCGTTTTGAGTTGCGTCAACAGAAACATTCAATTAAGTTTTGATGTTGGGAAATTTTTAAGAATCATTTTCAATTTGAAGCGTTTAAAATACAATTCCAATCAATTTCCTTTTCCGTCGTTATGAATATGACACACAGTCGTTCGCTTATACATCCACACGCAGCACGCTAACAGTAAGTGGGTTGTACGTTAACAACTCGCCCAGAGCTTACTCCCGCCACAAAACGAACACGCATATTCAGATAAAAAAAACGGTGGCCATTCTGAGATCTGAGAAACGTTTAATGCTTCCGTATTTTTTTTATAAAAGACATGTGGAATGTTGCTCCGTTCCTTGTTTTCTTTTTATGCACGTGACACCTGTCGCTCCAGTTCACCAGTGACACGAATTAATGTGCCCGATTTGGAATTTACGCATCCATTTTCCACGATTTTAATAATCTGCCATTTAAAATCCATAACTAATTTTAGTGGTTTACATATATTTTCACCGTCAAAATTTCCATCCGTGTTCAGTTGTACTCATACATTTGTTTCAAAGGACGCTTGTCAATTGAAGTTAAACATTGAAATTAACACTCAATTAAATTTACTTGCCTCACAGTTATTACTCTCGCAAACTTTATTTGAGGTGAGCGATTTTCCACTTGCCTCCATTTTGCTCCCATTTGTCACTGAAACAAGATATAATAGAATAAATACTAAGTTTATCTCTAGAATATAGGAAATTGACACAATCCCTGTTAATTGAATACTCCTGTCAATTGAATAATTTTCACTGGCAAAGTAACTATTCAATTAACAGGGTTCCACTATATTTAAAATAAATTTTGATATCTCATGCATTGGGTAAATGATTAAAATACCATTGATTCAATTTAGTCATTTGTATATACAGTGGAACCCTGTTAATTGAATAGCCACTTTGCAAGTGAAAATTATTCGATTAACAGGAGTATTCAATTAACAGGGAGTGTGTCACTTTCCTGTATTCTAGAGATAAACTTAGCATATATTCTGTTACATCTTGTTTGACAGAGCTCCATGTGCTCTCTCAAACAAGATATAACAGACTAAATGCCTGCATTGGATATAGTGAGGCCAAATTTGGCAATATACAAGGATAATTAAATGATTATCAGGGTAATTTTTCGACATATTTTTTATTCAATTAACAGGAGTTTACTCTGTATCCCATGTGCAATTAACAGGGAAAATTTGTAGTGCAGGTATGATAAATGGTGTTGTGTTTGGAAATTATATTCAGTTAACAGGGATATTCAATTAAAAGATATCCAATTAAGTGGGTTCCATTGTACTAGCTGCACCTTGACAAAACTTTACTTTATCTCAATATTGCAGTCACAATTAGCCATTGTGCAAAAATATGTGACCAAAATAAACAACAACAGATAATAAATAAATAATATACAATTGTCAAGTAAAATATGTACTGAAAGTATTGTATATGTTTTGTATATGTTGTGTGGAGTTAGTATGTTGGGGAGCTGACAGTTGCTCGCCATTGCTCGGTGGTTCTCTCCGGGTACTCCGGCTTCCTCCACCCGTAAAACTGTCACGGTCATGATTAGCCATTGCGCATAAATATGTGACCTTAAACACCAATAAATAAATAAATAAATTTGTATATGTTGGAAGTTATATAGAGAGTAATCGCTTGACTGGACTTGTTCCGTGAAATAATTCATGAGAGGTGAGGGACGTTCAAACACGAGTGTGTGAATGCGCACGAGTGTTTTACAACATAGTCCCTCGCCTCGAATGAATTATTTCACGTAACCAGTCCAGTCAAGCGATTACTCTGTTTATTACTTTTCATTATTAACAATAATTATATTATTTAACCCCTTACCTAACGTAACAGCCAAAACCGGCCAGAGCTATTCTCAAAAATCGCCAATTTTTTGTCTCTAATCATAGGTTATGACCCCTCATTGGAACGAGCTAATCGAGCACATTCCAATGAGGGGTCATAATCTATGTTTTTGAGACAAAAAATGAAAAAAATTAGTTGCTGAAGAATTTTTTTTGCAAGTGTCGTCTGCATTTCATGTTAGGTAAAGGGTTAAAAAACTAAACAATGAAGTCCTCATTACATCAAGGGCACAGAATCTTTGTTTGCGTGCACGGATGCATGACACAATTGTTGATTGCATAATTCACTTGTGAAGTTATCGTTTATAATCAAACCCGGAAATCACAGTAAATCAAACTTTGGAAAGAAATAAATTCAATTAATAGGATTATTCAATTAACAGATATGCATTTAAGTGGGCTGCACTGTACATACAACAGCTTTGTCCAGCTTTGTTAGAGTATTAGTGTGAAGAAAGGTTTGTACAAACAAGTGTTTGGTTTGGTTTGGTTTTATTCTCATCTTTTCATTACTTTTACTTTATTTACAGATGTAAAGTTTTGAAGAAACTGTTTATGTAAAAAGTTGTGTCACATGTTATTACTAACTTGTATTTACTGATTTTGGTCTTACATAGTGTTTTTATATGAACTAACCATTTACTAACCTTATTGACTGGTTCAGTGTTATCTATACTGGTCTGATTGAAGAGGTTTATGGTATCTTTGCTCTTGCTGATAAATGTTATATGACTAATTATAGAGAGATATTGTTTAATTTTTTTCATTAGTACATGAAATAACATCACATTATCTGACCCTTTTTCTTACCATTAAACTCCTACTTTAAAAATGGTAAAGCCCGATCAATCAATATCATTGCAGAAGTAGCTCCAGATTATGCAGTTATATTCTTGTGTAGCCAGATAATTATCAACAGTGACTCACGAGATGAGGAATAAAATAAAAACACTTAAAAAAATCCTCCCCCATGCAAACCTCTGGAAGTGGAGCAGTGAGATTAATATGATCCCCAATGAGTCTGGAGTTGGGATGGGGAAATCTCACCCGAGGGGCAAGATATTTGAACCAGACCCGAGGATTGCCGAGGGTCTGGTTCAAATATCTTGCCTGAGCGTGAGATTTCCCCATTCCCACCTTCAGACTCATCGAGGATGATCTTTCTCCCCCCACATGAGGATTACATCATTATAGATAATTGGCAGTCACGTGCTGACATACCCAGTTTATCAAGTTGTAGTCCTTTCGAAAACGAACAATTTCATCGGAAAGATCATACAGAAGTTAGGTATATACCATAGGTATATACTAAAAAATTCATTTGTAACACTGTCCGTTAAGAGGTTAATGAATTTGCACATGTCAAACTCTTATGTAAAGGGCTTTGTGAGATTATTGATCGATCGATAAATTCGTGCAGTGATATTATTAAATCTGCAGAGAAACATGGGGTTGAAACAAATCAACATTGTTGATTTTGAATGGCACGTGGATTACATGCGTGAAATCATGAAGCCATTTTGTTTATTTACAATTGTGCAGATGATGATGAAATAGTTCCCGCAACCTAATAAAATATGCAAATGAGTGTCACGTGGGGTGGGTGGGATAGAAATATCCCACCCTGTTGTCTCACCCGGAACAAGCGTATGTTTCACATATAGTGGGGGGAGAAAAACATGTTCTGCTCTACAGGTAGAGTTGTTAAAGTCCTTCATTTCATGGTCTTAGAAATATGGTAACATTTTTTGTCCATACAAACATAACATTTTGTGTCATTACTCAAACATTGAGAGTCTACTTGAATATCTTTTGCTAAGGTAATAGACTAGAATGGGGGAAAGTCTATAAACATAGGATGGGTCTCTTCATCCACTAATTTTTAGCTAAACTTAACATCATCAAGTATGAGCTCTTGGGATGGGTTTCAGTCCGTCATCCATCCATATGTCCCTCTGTCCATCCACAATTCCTTTAGCCCACCCTACAGGACATAGCTCTCACCCGATCGGTTCCAAATATCATATGTGGCTTTGAGCCAATGTTTAGATGGGCAATGTTGAATTTTTCTGAATTTCATTGAAAAACATGGCCACCAGCAGCCATCCTGGATTGGTTACATAAATTGTCAACAATTCTATCAGCACACCCTAAAGGCCACATTTCTCTCCCAATGTCACGATTAGCCATTGTGCATAAGTATGTGACCTTAAATAAATAAATAAATAAATAAATAAATAATTCTCTCCCAATCTTTTTCAAATTTCATATGTAGCTTTGGTGTCATATCTAGATTGGAGCTATCAAATTTTTCTGAATTTTGTTTAAAAACATGGCCTCCAGCAGCCATCTTGGATTTGGGATATAAATTGTCAACAATTCCATTAGCACACCTTGCAGGCCACATCTCTCAACTGATTTTTTCAAATTTTGTATGTAGCTTTGGTGTGATATCTACATGGGAGTTATCAAATTTTTCTGAATATCGTTGAAAAACATGGTTGCCATCGGCCATCTTTGATTTGGCATATAAACTGTCAACAATTCCATTAGTATTCCCTACAGGTCCCATCCCTCACCTGAGCTTTTTAAGATTTCATATATAGCTTTGGTGTGATGTCATTTCTGTAGAAAATTGATAGAATGACTTGGCATTACTAGAGCTTTCTATTTAGTTCATTCTCTTCTGCGGTGTCATTGACACTTTCATTACCTTGTTGAACTTTGAAGCCTCATGTAGGAACCCCAGGCTGTGGAGCAGTGCTTGTTTACTGTTGTAAACAAGTTCTGTTTTACTGGTAAAATAGGACACACAACCATTATGCCTGGGGTGGAAGTCCTCTAATCTGGGCAACATAGGTATAAACGATTGGCTAAACTTGACTTTGTACTTAATTTACACTCATGCTATAGCCATAGATGCTGAAAGTGACCTTAAACACCAATAAATAAATAAATATAAAAAAAATTATTTCTTCATGCTTTGAAATACTACTTTATGGAGCGGTTAGTCTGCATTGTTTTAACAACGTAATTCAAAGCCCCCATTTTTCTATCCCTTTTTTGAACTTGTTCTCAGTTTAGAGTGAAATTTTGTAAACTCATTGAGTCAATTACTTCTGCACTTTTGGCTCAGGTTCAGTTATAATATGCTGCATTTGTTTCATTAATCTGGGTTTTTGCAAAAATATGGAAATTTGTGTCGGTCTGGAAAAGGTTGTGTAAAGTATGGAAAGAATGTAAGTTAAGCCTCGAGGGTATCGAAAAAGTATGGGAAATAATTGTTTGAACAAACTAACCCTGTCCATAGTTATGTTGAAATTTCAAAATTCCAGCCTTACTTTTTCCACAATACAACAAGGAATTTAACCAATTCAGTCATGTTTGACAGAGCACGAGCTCTGTCAAACAAGACTTAATAGGATATATTCCTAGTTGCATTGTGGGAAAAAATATCTTACTTGAAAGTTTCTTATTTGACATTTGGGTGGAGAGGGTTAAGATGCTTTGAAAAAAAAACCCTCATTATAATTCTAAGTACATTAACCCTTTTACCTAACAAATCGACTGCATCCGCCTGCGTAGTTTGCAATTCAGCAGTTGGAAAAATATTGATTTTCTGAAAATTACAACAAAACTATATCATGTGACCCCTGATTGGAACGAGCTTATTCCAATGAGTTGTCACATGATATGGTTTTGTTGGAATATTTTGAAACAATAATATTTAAAATCACAAATTTTGATATCATCTGAGTTGGGTAAAGGATTAATAGTCTTTGTCTACTCAAACAAACTGCTTTGCTGAATCACTTGAGTATGAAGAAATGATATTCTTGCAAAAATATTTAAAAAATCAAAAATGTTAATTACCTCATTTTATCATATGACTATGACATTTTTACCCTAAATATCACTACTGTTTGACGATGTTTTCCAAACTGTTGTATCACACCGGGTGAGATTTTTTCGGATCAAAAGTCCATATCACACTCTTACGGAAATCAAAAATCCATATCACACTCCCACGGAAATATCCGAGAGTTTCCGTGAATAGTTTTCGTAACTAGGGAAGTCGTTGTTGTTTCGTCTGCTGGGAAGAATCTGGGTATCTAATTTATAACGGCCAGTGAATCGAAGTGAGCAAATTATGTTACTATTTGCGTGTCATATGATAAACATATCATCATAACAATGTGTTGATCCGTGTTATCGCATCACGTCTTGTTGAGGTGGCCAGATTTTCGGATCACACGAGCTGCCTGCGGCAGCTCATGTGATCCGAAAATCTGGCCACCTCAACTTAACGTGATACGACGACACGAATCAACACACTGTTATGATACTATCTATTTATTGACTGTTTTTATTGTGCACCAGATAGGGAGGCATCTTAAATCTGAATTGTCCATCCATTTGTCCATCCACAGGTCTGTCCAGGTTTAGCAGAGGTAGATCCATCCATCTGTCCAACTTGATTTGTCCGACCAATGCCATAACTCTATATAATGCTTAGGTGGATTTCCATGAAACTTTACACATGGGTAAAGGCCAATGGAATGTCTTTTGCACAGCAACACCATACTCAAGTGGCGAAGGTCAAGTCCACAGGAATGGGAAAACTTAATTCTCTCACAGACTGTTTTTGTCCGTCCAGAGCCATAATTCTATCTATAATGCTTGATTGACAAAGTTGTCGTCTGCTTACACACTTTCGTCATTTACAGTCCCTGTGTGCAGAGTTTTATTTTTTAAATGGTTAATCTGTATGAGTTAACCCGTTATCCAAGAATTTTTTTTTTTTTAAATAAACTAATTTCCACTCATGGAGGGGAAATTTTATCTCTATTTTCCAATAAAACCATTCAGATATCATCAAAAGAACTTGCACATTACAGTACAAGTCGAAATAATTTGTAACATAACTGCAATAAACTAAGTATACTGCTGCTTGTGCACTGATAAGACCAGAATCAGATATCATTTTCTGGAAAGCTTTCTGTGAAAGGTTTCCAGAAAATGATGTTAATTTCTGGTCTTATCTGTGTAGGAAGGGAAAGATACATAGTTTATAGCAGTTATCCTACAACTTTATTTTAACTTGTACTGTATGCCAATTCAAGTGACATCCATATGTGTATGGTTCTGTTGAGAAAAAAAACATTAGTGGTTTTATTGTCCTTATTTCCATTTTCTCAATAGAGTTTTTGGCTGCTATGTTCAGTTGTTGTATTTTATTAAATTCAAAACCGTATGGACTCTAGAGAGCAGCAAATTCAACACAAAACTTTCTTTCATTCCAGTATTATATGCCATTTGTCAATAGTTCAGGGGCGACCATGGCTGGGCAGTCCCCATTAATCTTGTCTTAAAAATTTTCCCACAGTCACATTTTTGGCAATTTGAAGTACTCGAATGAGTATTGAAAATATGCCTACATGTCTGGAAAAAGTATAGAACGTTTTTTCTTGACAGGTGTAATAACCCTGATTAATTTCACTATAGACTGTGGACTTGGAGATCAGTAAGAAAAAGAACATTTTTTTTAAGGTCAACAGTTGGGTTAATCCTTTGCCCAACTTAACCAATACTGGCCAGCGCTATTCACAAAAATTGCAATCCAGTTTTCATTATTTTTTTTCATTTTTTGCATCGAAAACATAGCTTATGGCCTCTCTCTTGATCTCATTCCAATGAGGGGGTCATAAGTTATGTTTTTGACGCAAAAATGAAAACAAAATTAGTTATTCAGTAATTTTGTTTGCAAGTGTTATCTGCTTTTTATGTTAGGTAAAGGGTTAACACACCATATTTTTGATCTGCAGAAACTTTGTGGTGGTCATGGTATAGTCATACATATTGAAAGTGACATTTAACCCAAATAAATGTAAATGCAGCAGTTAGCTGGCTGGTTTTTATACAGTTATTACACTCACGAAAAGTGGGGATTATTTCTCCCAATTTGCATCGTGAAGAAATCCATCCACTTAGAATAAGAATCATGCCCAAACTGAACCAGTAGACAGTTTCTCATGTAAATTACAGTGAGAGCGGGTTATCAATAAAACTCGATTTCTTTTATGGCAAAAAAATGCAAGTAATGTTTCAGCTAATGGACCTCCAGGTTCAACCCCCTCTCCTCACACTATAAACTTAGCACTTAAAGTAACACTTTGTCAGTAATGACTACAGAGTTCCTACTTGGAGCAGTTATGCGTTAGCCTACCATGTATAGCAGACAACACTTATGAAAGAATGTCCCATCGGTACATAAACTGAAGGGGTTAATGTGATATCCTTAGGTTTCTAATTTTATCTTGATCGGTCAAGACACGACTGAGACTATAGCCTTCAAACAAATATAGAGAAACATTCAGTTTTATATGATAAGATGACTTCTTATTGGAATGAGCTACACAGGCTCATTCCATTTGGGGGGTCATAATCTATATTTGGGATGTAATAGTGGGGAAAATAAAATTTAATGTCATTTTCATCTGACGAGTGCTGATCCATGCATATGTCATTTGCCTAATGCATCAGCCATTTCTATCCTGCGCTGTACTTTTAACTTCTAAAATATAGCTTTCGACACCCCATTGAATGAGTTCATACACAGAACGACATGTGCATGTGAATGGGTTAATCAATGATTGCCAGCACATATGGATAAAACTAGAGGTCTGCAGCCTCTCTTTTTATCTATCCACGCTGGCATGAGTGCCCTATAGATTACTCCATTCACCCGGCAGTGTCGTTCTAGGTTTATTACATGCCTTCACATCTGTAAAAATAATTATTCGAAGGAGACTCAGCAATTCATTTGACAACTACATGTATCAACAAAAGGAACACATTTTATCGCCAACCAAATTAGCACACCGTATTTACTCTATGTATTGGGACACTCTTTGATTTGGGACACACATTTTTTCCAGAAAACTATATTTTTTTTATGCTCCAAAGTTTGGGACATTCAGGAGATTTGTTTCCAGTTGGCCCATCGCTAGTAGCAGACGACACTCATAAAAAAAAATTCTTGAGTTACTAAAAATTTTCATTTTTTGCTTCCAAAACATAGCTTATGATTCCTCATTGAAACGAGCGCAATGCGCTGGTTCCAATGAAGGATCATAAGCTATGTTTTGGAAGCAAAAAATGAAAATATAAAAAAAAATTGGACGGTGATTTTCGTATATAGTGATGGAAAACGAATCACACACAACTTTATTCAGCATCAAATCAAGACCAGACTCTGTTCTTTCCCCATTTTCTAAGAATTGGGACACCTGTGAAAATAATTATTTTTAGCTGTCCCAATACATAGAGCAAATACGGTACTCATACTCTCCTTCTTCTGGATATTCATTATCCCATTCATATATCGACTCTATTTCTTCATCGCTATTTTCGTACACATTAAACTTGCCATATCCAGCCATATCTTTCAATTTTGAACATTTTATTTAGTTATTTCGCATTCAGTTCACTTTCGGGTTATCAATCGGCTGCTCAATGATTTCTGTTCGGCATGTGTGCAGAATAGATTTTCATAGAATAGGCATGTAATAAAGTAAGTTTTCTTCATTGTAGGGTTATAAGGTATGTTTTTCTTGTTATTTAGAAAACCATAGTGTGTCATTTTTGAGTTGTATTAGGTTAAAGATTAACCCTTCATCTAACCTGTCTTATAGATCTTTTTTAAACCTTTATTCACAGTATATCAATTACATATAAAGTACAGTAGGTAAACTAAACAATTCATTTTAACATACTTTGATATACTGCAAGGAAGCGACATAGCAAAGTTAGCTGTCTTCCTGTCGCCCCTGATCTGATGAAAGTTGCAAATAAAAAATAATATTATATCTCAAAATCATTACTTTCTCTACCAATAGATCAAATCCACCGGTATAATTTATAAATTGAGAGTGAACAAAAATTATTTTTCAAAATTGCAGCAAAATCATATGGAACCCCTCATTGGAACATGCTCATCGAGCTCATTGCAATGAATGAGTCTCACGATATGGTTTTGTTAAATTTTTGAAAAATTTGAAGAAAAAAAATATGTATAATTAAAAAAACAAATTTTTCTATCATGCACATTGGGTAAAGTGTTAAATGTATCTCACAATGGGGGATCCCTGGAACTGGATCATTGCTTGACAAGCCTGGAAATAAGCAATCTGTCATTTGCAGAATGAGGTCTCCAGAGGGTGAATTTGCACAATGCAATTCCATCCCTAGGGCTAGAACCCCCAATTTATCCTCTAGGTACCTCTTTCTGTTTAGTCCTGAGAAATTGATTCAGACTGAGGTTCACAGAGGGTAAATTTAGTAATGCCACCCTACAATGCATGGTAGCATCACCAAATTCACCCTCTGTGGCCCCCATTCTGCAGATGATAGTCTGCTTATTTCCAGGCTTGGTGCTTGATTGCTTTGGTAACAAGCTCCATTTTACTGATATAATCAAATTGGTAACCTTTACCTGAAGTAAAAGTTCTCTAAAATGTGTAGCATAAGTACATACATTATTGCTGACCTTACCTTATATTCATGTTGTGGTCATCATATAGCCAAAGATGTTAAAAGTCAGTGTTTAGTCCATGGAAATTTGGAAGGGACATTTTGTGGGACTAAGGATCCACAGGTTGCCAAAACATATCAATTTTGAGAAAATCGTGTTAAGAATCCAAGGACCCCCAAAGATCAGTGGTGCATAACAATTTGCCATACACCACAGATCTAACTGAGATCCATGGAATAGAGTGGTACCTAACAATTTACCATACAACACAGATCAAAATGAGATCCCCGGAATAGAGTAAGTTAAACCTTTACCTTATGTGTATGGGAGTAAGGTGACTGTGGTTAGAGCAATGGACTTTAAACCAAAGTCGGCAAATCAATCTTGTCCATCAGTAACTGCATTTTGTCTTTGGGCAGGACACTTAATATTGATTGCCAACATGGGGAAATGATTACACTGTGTACTGAAACGTATTGAATGTCAATGGTGCACTTGTCTTCAACTGCTGCTAACTCTGCTCATGAAATTGTGGAATAACTAAGAATTATCATACAGTTTGCTGTTCCAACCAACTGAAATATCCTGGACCATTGTTTCTTACAAGTACCATAACCATTAATTGTCACAGGCCTTTCATTTTCAGAAGAGTGATTTATTCTCTCTCCTACTGCTCACCTTAAAAAAATTAAGGAAGGCAAAAACTAGCCATCCTGGTCTTAGAAAATAATGATTACCTGTTCCTAAAACCCACATCTTTTCAGATCTCTGCTATGTTAGTGGTCCTTGTAAGATGGCCACACTGCCCCTCCCACACCTCCGGGCCTTGCTGAGGCCCGGTGGTATGGGAGGGGCTGTGTAGCCATCTCACAGAGGCTACCTTGTTTGCAGCACCAAATAAAATGTACAAATCCCATAAGGCAGAATTCATTAATAGTAAACTTTGTTTTGCCACTTTTTGTTTTTGTAAGCTTGAGGAGAGCTGCTCCCGCCCCCCTCAGGCCATGCGAGGGGGGCAATTTTTAACCATCCTGCATTTTTGAGAATGCCAGGACTGTTGTCAATGCAAAAAATTGTTTTTATGCCACCCGACTTAAGTGATTGAAGTGTGCGTGTGTCCATCCGTGTGTTTGTGTCCGAGCCAATAACTCGAAAACTCTTAGGGCCACAGTCATCAAACTTCAAACAATTATAAAGGACCATGGGAGGATGTGCCACACACCATAGCTGGGTTCGTACCTTCAAAGGTCACAGTCACATTTCAAGGACACACTAAAAATCGGTCAATATTCGTGTCTCGGCCATAACTCAGAAACGAATCATAGTACAATTGTTAAACTTTTTACAAATGTTAAGGACGGTCAGAAGGTGTGTCGCGTATAATAGTTTCCACCGCATCTGCAAGGTGAAGGTCACAATTGACCTTCATATGTTCAGGGTCACAAATCGTGTCTCAAGCATAGCTCCAAAACTATTAGGGCTACAATCATCTAACTTCACTCAATTATAAAGGACAATGGGTGGATGTGTCACACACCACAGCCAGGTCCGTAAGGTCAAGGTGGGGGGGGGGGGGGGGGGGGCATGTGTTACCTTAGTAAGATTTTTCTTGTTCAATCAAGAATTGATTTGACGAAATCTTTAATGATATTACAATACTGTTAAACGACTGTTTGAAAACACAATACTTGTGACTGAAGACTCACCATGGCTGTACTTTTATTATTACTCTGCATTGTTCCTTCATTTATGTTAATATCTTGATGTTTTCAAGGCAAAATAAATATTTTCTGATTGGAATATCTAGAACTGTAGCATGCATGAAAGAATATTGATATATCTTTGAGAATAAAGGGTTACAACAAATTAAATGAAGTCTGCATGGAAACTCCAAGAAAAGTGAATAAACAAACAGCCATAACAACATTGAATTCTTAACAGAATTAGGCAGGTAACCTGAGGTCGCAGGTCTATCAACCGGGAGTTTTACCACCTGTTTTGCATTGAAAATGAGACAGTAATTCGGTCTCTCAGAGGTCTTGAGTTAAACTCCATGAAAGTGACCGCAAACAAACAAACTGGAGTAACCATTATTTCTTTTTAATGCTTCTGTACTAAGAGAAATTGCAGTTGTTTCCCTTGGTATGTTTCACAATGCACAAATACAATTGATACTATTAATTGAGGCTTTTTTTTATCATTTCATTTTTATTTTTCCTTTTCCATATTCCAGGAATCAGAAATTACAGTTAAGCGTCGCTATGGGGAGGTAGATCGAGATTTGTTGAGAAGACTTTTGGAGAATGATTGGTTTATTCTGCCACATGATATTGATGATGTGTCTGTTACATTGGATGAGTTAATGCAAAAGTTGTACAACATTATGCGTGGTTGTATGGGTGAGGTCCACAGACAGGTGTGTGAATATCTTGTTGAAATAAAGCGGTAAGTATTGAATTTCTAGGAAAGTCTCATTATCATCTCCAGACTTGGGACCAGCATTTCCAATTAGTGTGATGTGGAGTACAAGAGTATGGCTGTATTGAAATTTCAGGTTCGGTACATTGTATTGATATTTTGGAGGTGATTTCTGTTAGTATCAGTGTGGAATTTGATAGTGACATGAAACCAATTCTGATACAGTGGAGCCCACTTAACTGGATACTTCTTAATTGTATATCCCTGTTAATTGAATATAATTTCCCAACACAAAACCATTTATCATACCTCCAGTACAAATTTGACCTGTTAATTGAATATAGGTTATAGAGTAACCTCCTGTTAATTGAATAAAAAATCATGTAACATGCCAAAAAATTACCCCGACTCTCCCCAGTTTTTCTTTGTTTATAGACCTATTTGGCTTCAGTACATCCAGTACAAGCATTTAATCTATTATATTTTGTTTGACAGAGCTCAAGGAGCTCTGTCAAACAAGATATAATAGGATAAATGCTAAGTTTATCTCTAGAATACAGGAAAGTGACAATCCCTGTTTATTGGATACTCCTGTTAATTGAATAATTTTCATTGGCAAAAATGGCTATTCAATTAACAGGGTTTCACTGTACTAAACTTTATGGTATACAGCCCAGATCTTGGTCACCGGTCTATTAACAGTCAGAGTCTGAGACTAAGAATGTTCATAATCAACTCTCGGTTGATTTGTATGGTAAGAAATTGCATAATTACCGAATCAGCTCATCGTTTTACCATGTGTTTTATCTTTAGCTAATACAGTGGAACTGTGTTAATTGACTAACCACTTTGCCAATGAAAATTATTCAATTAACAGGAGTATTCAATTAACAGGGATTATGTCACTTTCCTGTATTCTCGAGATGAACTTAGAATTTATTCTGTTGTATCTTGTTTGACAGAGATCCGCGAGCTCTGTCAAATAAGATATAATAAATTAAATGCCTGTATTGGATGTATTGAGGCCAAATAGGTCTGTAAACAAAGGAAAACTGGGGAGAGTCAAGGTAATTTCTTGACAGGTTGCAAGATTTTTATTTAATTAACAGGAGTTTACTCTATAACCTATATTCAATTAACAGGTCAAATTAAGTGTGGTAAATGATTTTGTGTCGAGAAATTATATTCAATTAAGAGGGTTATTCAGTTAAGAGATATCCAATTAACTGGGCTCCACTGTAGCAGGAATATTTTACATAACTGAAATTTCAGTATTTGGAATTCCTTTGGTAGAATATTGATTCCATAGGGTATAGATGGTATACCACTCAGCTCTATTGGGTACAAACATTTTTTGTAGTGTTTGTAAGGTACCACAAGCTAGGAGGTCAGACTTAATCTTCCAGAAAGAGGATTGTCAGCTGAACAGGCCTTTAGATTACTCTAATTTGGAAACAATGGCATGGCAAATACAGATCCACCATATTTTGGCCAGTAGGAGAAAACAATTCTGGTATTTTTATCTTTTTGGTGTTTCTTAATACTTAACAGCTTTTAAGCCCTGCCCCTCCCCCAACCTCCCTTTAGATTCATAGTTTACAACCTCCTGTTATAAGGCTTTACCATTATTATTGGTTCTCCTCTTTGAGTTAAATTTTACTCATGAAGATTTCTGAGTTTTCGGGTGTCAGGCAAAAATCATATTGGTATGTAATAAAGCATGACATTTATAGGAACTCCATAAATATTGAATATATTAATCTCAAGTAGTACATGCTCATACAGAATTTGCCAGTGAAAAGCCATTTGTGTCGACAGTGTCGTTTATGATTAAACTGGTCGTAATACATTACCTTAAGACTAGCTCAATCGAATGAACTGGTCTTATAGATTCAAAGATTCTATAGTGCAGAGTAATGAAGTTCCATGATAAGATAGTAGATCTCGATAGATATCAAGTTTTCCGATAACTTACCTACTGTACATACATAGGACATTACGAAGTTGTGAATGCATTTGTCATTTATCGTGGAAGGATAGAACAAGAGGCGCAGTCTTGAGACCTGTTTTTCTGTGATAGCATGAGTGCCATATTGATGAATGCATTCACACATCATGGCATTCTGTGTTTATTACATGCCTCCATGACAGAGGAATCATCCATTAATTTCACAATTTGATCTTATTTGTAGAATTGGACAGTTCTGAATAGTGTGACAGATCGATATGTAAACTAAAAAATATAAATGAAAATTGTGTCCAAATAGGTTATTTATTTGTATTTTTAAGAAATTAGCTGCCATTATCTGAGAGATATTCGCTTCAGAGTCAGAACTTGAGTGTTATAAAATCACTCCCCATTTATAAAATAAGTTTAATTCCATTAACTTTGGTGGATCTGAACAAAAACAATTTCCAGTTGACATTCGATTTATCGGCTGTCACCACAGCTTCCCACTTGATCTAAGTCAGAATGTGATGTTTTGATTGGCTGATTATGAAAATAGGCAGAGTTAAGTTCATTTGATGGATCCATGATGTCAGGTGGAAAAATAGTCCATCAGTGGAAATCCACATGGTAGGGCCCTGCGACTCACACAATTTTTATTTGAATTGAATCTCAAATTGAATCAGGTCTCTTTTTCAAAATCAAATCAAACCTCAAATTGAATCATCTTAACCCTTTACCCAACGTAATGGCCAAAACCTGCCAGCACTATTCTCAAAAATCGCCAATTAATTTTCATTATTTTTTCATTTTTTGTCTCAAAAACATAGGTTATGACCCCTCGTTGGAACGAGCTCGTTCCAACGAGGGGTCATAACCTATGTTTTTGAGACAAAAAATGAAAAAAATTAGTTTTTCAAGAATTTTTTTTGCAAGTGTCGTCTGCTTTCCATGTTAGGTAAAGGGTTAAAGATAACCGATGGGGGTTGCGGTGCTATAAACCTGATTTTTTTCTGACTGTGGTGGCCGATAAAGTGATCCAACTACACAATCAAGGGCATGACTTGAAGATGTAGTTAGAATATTACCCTATAAGGATTATGCATCGTCGACATTGCTTTGAAACCTTAAGTTTGCATTTAATCGTGATAGGGACTAGTGATATTGGAATTAGCATGGGTGGTGACATGAGTGCAGGTATTATTTATATTAATGTGGTGGAAGTTACACTCAGTCTTTTATTTCATTATTTACCGGTATGTACATTTTCCATCTGAACTATGTGTTTTGTGAGACGATGAAGATGACTAATACCAAGTTATATTCTTATGAAAAAGATTTGAGATGAAACAAATCGCGCAGCCGATTTTGAATTGAACCTTATATCAACTTAACCCTTTACCCAACGTAACGGCCAAAACCGGCCAGCGCTATTTTCAAAAATTGCCAATTAATTTTCATTGTTTTTCATTTTTTGTCTCAAAAACATAGGTTATGACCCATCGTTAGAACGAGCTCGTAGAGATCGTTCCAACGAGGGGTCATAACCTATGTTTTTGAGACAAAAAATGAAAAAAATTAATTATACAAGAATTTTGTTTGCAAGTGTCGTCTGCTTTTCATGTTAGGTAAAGGGTTAACCCTTTGAACCCTAGCGGCCATTCTAACGGCCAGCAACATGATATGTCACAACGTCTTTAAACAGGATGGCTGTTCAGTAAATGTCTGGGGTAGGCCAATCAATATTTTCAACGTGCAGCCCCGAGGCTACCCTAAATAATGAATATGGACTCTTCTAATTGCTGCCATTTGACTGGCATGGAAGATACCACAAGAGTTCAAAGGGTTAATATTCGAAATCAATTCAAATCTCAACATTTTGCAGGGCCCTCCTGAATGGAATACGTGTTCTGTACAGATTTGTAAATGTGGAACTGGAGGACAAGTAATAGGCATGTAATAAAGTCTTTCATTCATTTTGTTTAACCTTTTATTCATTTGTGTAGATAGCTTTTCTGGTGGTTGGACAAGATCTAAAAAATTTTGACAGCAATACACAGCAGAGAAATGTGTTATAAGATGATGTAACCAACTCAGGTTTGAAAAAAAAATTCACAAGTGTCTAAATGGCATAACTTCTTGAGACTCATTCTTAGCAATCATTTTCCATCTGTCTGTCCAGTGGATATGGCATTGGACTTCAAACCAAAAGGTCCACATTCAGTTCCCATGAGGGGTTACTGCATTTGTGTCCTTGGGTTAGGCATTTCATCACAAATACCCATGTGGTAGCTTGCTGGGCTGTGTACTAAGGCATATTGCACTTGTCTTCAACCAATGCTAACACTGCTTGTGTGGAGTTAGTACATTGGAGAGTCTGGCATTGCTCATCATTGCTCTGTAGTTCTCTTCAGGTACTCCCGCTTCCTTCACTCGTAAAACTGTCCTTCACGAGGTGACCCTGACTGTCGAAAGTGTCATTAAACCCCATTAAATAACTCTCTACATCGATCTGCCTGTCAGTCCATATTTCTATCGTTAACTTATTGTTTCCAGATGACTGCTTGTGTTAATTATCACATCCACTCCAAATTCGAATGTGCGGATCAAATTCATATTTGACATTAGACATTACCTTATCAACTTGTTGTTCCTTTTTTCTTGGAATTTCAAATAATTTAGGTTTATGGATGATAACTTCAGCTATATTTGACACAGCCAGTCTAATCCTTTACCCAACCTGAAAAGCAGGCGGCAGTTGCAAACAAAATTCTTGAATAACTAATTTTTTTCATTTTTTGTCTCAAAAACATAGCTTATGACCCCTCATTGCAACGAGCTCGTTGCGCTCGTTCCAATGAGGGGTCATAACCTATGTTTTTGAGACAAAAAATGAAATAATAGTGAAAATTAATTGGCGATTTTTTGTGAATAGCGCTGGCCGGTTTGGGCCGTTACGTTGGGTAAAGGGTTAATAGAGACTACAAAGACTGGAGTGAACATGATTTCATTTGACTTGTGTTTGTTATAAAACTTACTACATGTATAGAACCAGTTCAGCTGTCCGAATGTTGTGGTTGCTGTTCAGACAACTTTACTAGGAGTATACATGTACTTGCTTTTGTATTAATGTTCTTAGTTCAATTTGAAGGTAATTTTTTTCATTCCTCGTATGTTCTTCGAAATAAATTCCCACAAGACTTCGGGATGTGAATTTTCCCAATGGCTTGGGGCCCCCAGACTGTTTCCCAGAGAGTGTAGAAGAATCCCAGCCCTAGCCAGAATTATTCTCAAAAATCACCATTCAAATTTTATTATACCAAATGTGGTCTATAGAGTCATCACCCTGTATGTACAGTATGGCTGGCGTGGACTGGTTACTTCCCACAGGTAGGCAATATTTCCACGGACACAATAATATTAGAGTCCAAACACTTATTAGTGGAATAATCATTAAAAATTAAATTAATGAAGCACCGGGTACAACCTGGTGCTTCATTAATTAAAATTTTGTTGATGATCATTTTCTATTACCTGGTAAATGCATACATGGACATCACTGCTCACATGTGGATTACGACCAATCCATTGGGACTGTACTCTTCATGCAACTCTATCTGTCTTTCTATTGTCATCCATCCATCCATTTATCCATCTGTCAAACAGTCCGTCCACAACTCTTCTACATTTAGAAAATGAATTTGATGAAACTTCTTGAACCTGACCAGAGATGGATTGTAAAACACCTCTGACATCCATGAATTGTTTTTCATGAAACTCTATAAACATGATATACACACAAGTGGACATGTGCATATTTCCAAACTTTTAATCCTGAAAATTTTGTCCAGGTTATTGTCCCATGAAATTAGATTTAATTTAGATTTCTCTACGAAATTCTTGTGTATTCACTTTTACCAACATTTTTTAACTGATTTTGAATTTTTTAACTGATTTTGATGAAACTAACAAACAAACATATGGACAACCCAAAACTTTTGCAATGTTTGCCACCAAATGATCTCCCATTGGTCTGTCGGTGCCTTCTAACCAAAAATGATTTCTGTACAATAAAAGTTGTAAATGATCAATTTTGATTTGTGTCAGTAGCAAATGGATGTTTTTGATATCCCACTCTGCCTCCCAATTGACCCAGTTAATCCTTTACCCAACATAATAGCCCAAACCACCGAATGCTAATCACAATAATCACCATTTAATTTTCATTATTTTTGTCAAAAAACATAGCTTATGACCCCTCATTGGAATGAGCTCATTGAGCTCATTCCAATGAAGGGTCATAAGCTATGTTTTTGATGAAAAAAATTGTTTAAGGATTTTGTTTGCAGTGTGGGAATGCTGTGAAGTGGAGCAGTTCTTGTTGACTGTGATAAACAACTTCTCCTTTATTAGCTCGCCTGACTTTCAGTCAGGGGAGCTATAGTGATCACTCACCATCCGTCGTCTGTGAACATGGTGTTTGCGTCTTCTCCTCCCAAACCGCTGAACCAGTTTAATTGATATTTGAGATAATAGTTTGTTATGACATCACATTTTGATGTTGTTCAAATCAAGTTTGCCTCAACCCTCAGTAGGGCCACACCCAAAAAGTGCGCTTAAATCTTAAAAAATCTTCTTCTCACAAACCAGACTTGATATTTGGTGTGCAGCTTCCTTTTGAGGTGTAGACTCAGATTTGTTCAAGAAAAGTTTGAGGAGCTATATTTGCCTTCGTTATGGGAGGGGCAAGAATCTTTGCCCTGCCCAAAATTTCTATTTTCCAAACCGAGTGGCAGATTTGAACCAAATTTCACATGCTGGCTTATTGGGTCATAAGTACTTAATTTATGCAAAAAAAAATTTACGTTGCCCCATGGGAACCGCAGGAGCTATAAATAGAAAAAATTAAAATGCTCATATCTCGAAAACTACACGGTACTGAGAATTCTTATTTGGTGTGAAGCTTTTTTAGGACCAATAGAATGGAATGGCAAGAGGGGGGGGGGGGGGGGAGAGATTCAAGTCTGTTGAAGCTAAGTCCCTATGTTCATACTTGGGCTAATTATAACTTAGTTCAATATGAGGAATTTTTCTTTAACAATCTTCTTCGGATCCAGCAGTCGGAATGTTTTGAAATTTGGTATACAGCATCCGTAGGAGGGTAAAATCCAAGTTTGTTGAAGCCAAGTCTCTGGGTTCATATTTGGGCTCCCTATGGGAGCCCAAATTATAACTTAGTGCAATATGAGGAATTTTTCTTTAAAAATTTTCTTCAGATTCAGTGGTTGGAATGTTTTGATATTTGGCATGCAGCATCCTTAGGGGGGTGGGGGGGGGGGGGTGAGATTTAAGTTTGTGCAAGCCAAGTCCCTGGATTCATATTTGGGCTCACTGTGAGAGCCTGAATTATAACTTAGTTCAAAATGAGGAATTTTCTTTAAAAATCTTCTTCTTCAGATCCAGCAGTCAGAATGCTTTGATATTTGGTATGCAGCATCCTTAGGGGGGTAAGATTCCAGTTTGTTCTAGCCAAGTCCTTGGGTCTCAGTTCAATATAGGGAATATTCTTCAAAATTCTTCTTCACATTCACCAGTCAGAATCTTTTGATATTTGGTATACAGCATCCCACTGGAGGTGAGATTCAAGTTTTTCAAGCCAAGTCCCTGGGTTCATATTTATTTGGGCTCCCTGTGGGAGCCCGAATTATTACTTAGTAGTTCAATATGAGAAATATTCTTTAAAAATCTTCTTTTTTTTTAGATCCACTGGTCAGAATTTTTGGATTTTTGGTATAAACTTTTCTTAGGAGGGGCAGATGCTACTTGTTGAAATCAATTCCCATGATTGATATTTAGGCTACCTCATAAGTATAAAAATTTGCTAAACTTGATTTCATACCTATACTGCAGTCATGGTATGGCCATAGATAATGAAATGAACCTTAAACACCAATAAATGCATAATTGATGTAATAATCATTGATTTGAATGGTTTTGTGTTCAAAGAGATTAAATAATTTTGTATTGAATTTGCAGAGATTATGGTATACCAGAAAGTTATAACGAGAAGTTTGTCGACCTGTTAACAGAACAACTTTCTCATGATGACCCACAGATTCGTGTAAACTGCGTAAAAACAGTGGCAGTGATTGGAGATAACAAAAAGAAAATTCTGCAAGCTATCCTACCATCTTTATTGGATGAAGATGTGAGTCATCTTTTCAGGAACTATGTACAAATTTAAGACATGGTATAATGAAGCCCACTTAAACCGTTACCCAACTGGCCAGCTCTATTCACAAAATCGTTATTCAGTTTTCATTATTTATTTTATTTTTTATCTCAAAAATATAGCTTATGACCCATAATTGTGCGGGTGCCCTTTAGTGATCAGCTTGTCAGTCTGTCTATTTGTTCGTCTGTTTTGTCTGTCCCATGTTGTCCGCAATTTTTTCAGCTATCAATCGAAATATTGAAATGATTTTTATGTCCCCTGCCTCTTTGAGGAGGGGGCATTATGTCCAGCATCCGTCGTCCATCCATTAACTGTTTGCATTCTGGCAATTAACTAAAGTTCTTCCAATCAGATCTTTACCAATCTTCATATGTGGGTTAGATATGATGAGTGGAAGAAGCTTATTTATTTTGACCATGATGTTCCAAAGGTCACAGTGACCTCCAATGTTAAATACACTTGAAATTGGTTTCCACTCGATAACTAAAGTTCTACCAACTGGATCTTTACCAAGCTTCATATGTGGGTTAGGTATGATGAGTGAAAGAGGCCTATTTATTTTGACTGTGGTGTGCCAAAGGTCAAGGTCACAGTGACCGCCAATGTAATACACTTGAAATTGGTTTCTGCTCTACAACTAAAGTTCTACCAACTGGATCTTTACCAAACATCCTATGTGGGTTAGGTATGATGAGTGGAAGAAGCCCATTTATTTTGACCATGTTGTGCCAAAGGTCAGTGTCACAATGACCTCCAATGTTAAATACACTTGAAAATGGTTTCCACTCTAAAGTTCTGAAAGACTGATCTTGTTTTTTTGTAGTTCTATTCATGATATTATAGGAGGGGGCATATGCCACGCTTCACGTTGTTCTTGTTTGATTTTTTTTTCCTAGTGGGTACCAACAGATCAAGATTCAGTTCGATTCTGCTCAGTTGATTTATTACAGAATTATTGGCCTTCAACTTTGGAATTCGACTATAAATAGGTTTTCCACATTTTTTTTCAGCTATGAATGGAAATATTGAAATGAGTTTTTTGTATGTATCTTCCTGATGGGTAGTTGCAGATCAAGTTTCAATTCCATTACACTCAGCTGGTTTATTACAGAGTTATTGCCTTTGAACTTGAAAATTTGACAGTTTTAACAGGTTTTCCACATTTTTTTCAATGTGGATTGAAATATTGAACGATTTTTTGTATGCAGCTTTCTGATGACCTCTTACAGGTCAAGTTTCAATTCCATTCTACTTGTATGGTTTATTACAGAGTTATTGACCTTGTACTTGGGAATTCAATTGTTTTAACAGGTTTTCCTCACTTTTGTCAGTTATGGATGGAACTATTGAAATAATTTTTTGTATGTAGCTTCCTGATGGGTACCTCCACCTCAAAGTTTAATTTCATTCCAATTTTTAGTTTAACTTGACAAAGTCAAGATAAGCTATTGCCATCATGCGTGCAGAAGTCTGTCTGTCTGTCTGTCTGTCTGTCTGTCTGTCTGTCTGTCTGTCTGTCTGTCTGTCTGTCTGTCTGTCTGTCTGTCTGTCTGTCTGTCTGTCTGTCTGTCTGTCTGTCTGTCTGTCTGTCTGTCTGTCTGTCTGTCTGTCTGTCTGTCTGTTCACATTTTCTTTGGCACAGGCTACACCCAGTTGTTCTTGTCCGATCATCACAGAATTTCATTGCAGGTTCGAGGTCATGTCTAGCTCAGAGATGAGAATGTCCCCTTTTGGTCGCGATCGGTCAACCATGATGGCTGTGAGAGCCTGAAACTCGAAAACCTTTCACACTGTCAACAGGTCATATTTATGGAGGGATTTCATTATAATTTGGTAGGATGACTCTGTATAATGTTTAGATAAGAACATCCCTTTTTGGTAATGATCGATCATCCGTGATGGCTATGAGAGCCCGAAAACCTTTATCACAGTCTAGGGGTCATATTTATGAAGGGATTTCATTGTAACGTGGTAGGATGACTCTGTATAATGACTAGATGAGAACAGAGAACATCCCCTTTTGGTCGCGATCGGTCAACCGTAATGGCTGCAAGAGTCCGAAATCCGAAAACCTTTAACACAATCTACAGGTCGTATTTATGAAGGGATTTCATTGTAACTTGGTAGGATGACTCTGTATAATATCTAGATGAGAACATCCCCTTTTGGTCATGATCGATCAACCGTGACAGCTGCAAGAGTCCAAAATCCGAAAGCCTTTAGCACAGTCTACAGGTCGTATTTATGAAGGGATTTCATTGTAACTTGGTAGGATGACTCTGTATAAGGTCTAGATGAAAACATTCATTTTTTGTTGGGTTCAGTCAACCGTGATGCCCGCAGGGGCATGCTACCTAGATTCCTTTAGCAGAGTCTACAGCTTGCATTTACAAAGGGATATCATTGCAAATTTGTAGGATGGCTCAGTATAATGTGTAGATGAGAACGTCCTATTTTGGTCTTGATAGTCAACCGTGATGGCCACACAGGCACATGAACTAGATTTGTTTAGCACAGTCTACAGTTCATATTTATGAAGCGATTTTATTGTAACTTGGAAGGATAACTTGGTATGATGTCTATATGAGACTGTCCTATTTTGGTCACAATCAGTCGGCCAGTACCGCCGCCTGGTCACGTGACCTAGCTTCCTTTAGCACTGTTTACAGGTTGCTTTTACAAAGGGATTTCATTGTAACTTGGTAGGATAAATTGGTATGATATCTAGATGAGACTCCTATTTTGGTCATGATCGGCCAACCATGATCGCCAAACCATCACATGACCTAGATTTCTTTAGCAAAGTCTACGAGTTATATATATGAAGGGATTTCATTGTATCTTGGTAGGATGACTCGTTTTGGAATAATTTTATTGTAACTTGGTAACTTTGGTTGACATACATTAACTGTGAGGGCCACATTAACCCAGGCCTGAATTCTTTAGTACAGTCTTCACTTCAAATTATTCTTAGAAAACATAGCATATAGGGAACATAAATTAACATATTCTCAATTATCACGATTCTTGTCTTATTTCATAATCCTTTCATAAACATTGAACATTATCCATTTCATCAAACACTGCATGCAGTCAAGTTAAGCTACAGTGTCATTGACACTTTCAGTTTGTTTATCGAAGAGCGATTGCCCTTAAACTTGGAAATTTCACATATCAGCTGTGGTTATAGCTGCTCACCCATCGTACAGACTGCAGTTTTTTTAAATTTTACTGGAAAACAAGACTTCATTATAACTATCTCTTTTATATGATAATATAATAACGATATAAATACTCTGGACCATGGAACCCAAAACATCTATTTGGTACATCATTTCACTGGCCTCTTAAAACAGTTGGTCTCTCAAGGAAGGTTTTACTGTACTGTATACTGTTTGAATTGCAAACCATTTTATATGTGGGGCCCACAGTGATGGCTCCCATCACTTTGCATCTAGCTTTCGTGGAAATCCTGGAAAAGCTTGAAAATGCTCCATCCATGTCTGAAAACTCCTGTCTGGTGTGAATGTACCCTGTTAAGATGAAACTTCAATGGTGATTGATTAGTAGGTTGAAAGTTTGACACTTACTTGCTACTGCTTTATGGTTCTCTCCAAGTACCACAACTATAAATAAATAAATAAATATATTAATATAATAATAATCTTCAGGATAGATTTGGGCTTGAAAACCTAGCTTATGACACCTCATTGAATGAGCTCATTGAGATTCTTCCAGTGAGAGGTTATAAGCTATGTTTTGTAATTGGTTAAGTGCTAGAAGCCATTATCATTGCACTATTGAAAAGTGCTGAAAGCCATTTCAGTGGTTTTACATTTGACGTATTAGCTTGGGGTTTTCTCAGCAATAAAATTAAAACATTCATATGAAGTGGTTATTTTACAATTTATTGTAGAGTGCTGGCATCCACTCGCCATGAAATTGTAATAAAACTAAAACTATTTATTAACATGATCTACTAAACATGGGCTCTCCTTGCTGGTAGCATTGTTTCTTTATTAAAATAAACCCTCATGTCACAAATCACTTTTGAAAAATAATTTTGAATCCTACCTGTTAACTCTTTGCACACTGATGTAAAAATGCCAAAATGTATAGCAGCATATTTTCCCATGATGCAACTAGGTATTTAACCCATTATCCCTTAACTCTTAGAAAACGTGAGTCGAGTTTTCTTGCCTGTGATGTAATATGGCAGGTAATCTGGCTGTGACGGTTCGGCTATCTTTGGGCTGGGGGAGAATTAAACACTGAGCAGCTGCTTCTAGTCAAGTGTCATCTGCATGAATAGGTAGACGACACTTGACTAGAAGCACCTGCTTACTGTAAGTTTTTCACCGTATGTCTTGTTCAATAAATTCATTATGATTTTCCGGCTTCTAGGAGTTAAAACACTGGTTGTATCTTCCATGTCAGTTCAATAGCAACAATTGGAAGAGTCCATATTCATTATTTGGGGGTAGAAAATTAATATGTTCAATGTGCAGCCTTGAAAATATTGATTATTATACCCCCCGCAAACAAAGTTTGGGGGGGGGGGGGTATATAGGAATCACCCTGACCGTCCGTCTGTCCATCCTTATAAGCGCAACTCCTTCTAAACCGTTCGAAGAATTTTCATGAAACTTTACACAATGGAAGAACTCCATATGAAGATGTGCATGAAGCAATATAATTCCGTTCTGACAGGTGCGGGGGGTATCACTTTGTGAGCTTGCTCACAGTACCTCTAGTTTTACCCCAAACATTCACTTAGCAGACATCCTACTTAATGAAATTATGACTCATCATGTTCCTGAACCAGAAAAATGACCTCTTGGGTCCAAGGGGTTAATCTTGTTGAACAGATCTCAATGAGATTAATCAAACAGGACTGAATTAAATTCCAAGGTACATAATCGGGAAAAGTTGCAGGCTGAGAAATCTGTTATTTCAACCTCTGTGGAAAGAAGGTTAAGCCTTAAGTTCCCAGACAGCCACAAACTGCTACTTTTATATTGCTTTGAAAAAGTTGCTTCAAGTGTACCTTTCCTTGAAGACTGCTGGTAACAGGGGTTCCCGTGGGGGCCTTGAAATCCTGGAAAATCGATCAGGAGGCCATCAAAACCTTGAATATTCCCTAATTAAAAGCGCTGACAAAGGGTGTAATCATAACTACATAGTTTTATATGCTAGACTGTACAAGCAGCCAACAGTGAAGTAAAAACACTGTTAATTTATCTGCACCACCTCCTGCAGGAACCCCGGGAAGTGTGAAGCAGTGCTTGTTAACTATGGTAAACAAGCTCTTTTCACTGGTAAAATAGGACCGAGTCACGAATGCTTGGGGTGTGAGTCCTCTAAAATAGGCAGCATGGGGTATAAACGATTGACTGACCTTGACTTTATCTCCATGTTGTGGTCATGATGAGCCGTTGTGCAAAAGTATGTGACCTTAAACACCAATAAATAAATAAATTTATCTGCACCTGTGTACAAGTATATGTGATAGTTCCTATAGTAAAATTAAACTGATCATTTAAGGGTTAAGTAAGTAGAAATGGAATTTGTTAGTTTTTCAAAGGGACCAATTTGCAGCTGTCGTCTTCTACTCGTGTTAAGTAAAGAGTTAATCAGGGTTTGTCATATAAAGCAAATGAAGCATGCATTGTTGTCATACTTATATTTTCAATATGGTGTATTGTAAGGCAGGAAATGTTCATGTCTTGTTTCTTTCCAGTCACTGGTAAAAGAGGAAGCAATCAATGCACTTCATGATCTGACTGGATTCCAAGACAAAGATGATCTGTTGCTTCTCTTAGATGAGATTGGGATTACACGAAAGACTGACATTAAAGACGCAGAGGTAAATTTATTAAAGAAAAAAGAAATAAATTATCTTGCTTTATCGGAGTATGAATGTGGGATAAGATATGTTACCCAAGGTAACCCCTGGAAGTGCAGCAGTGCTTGTTTACTTTCATAAAGGTTTGCTGTACTGGTAAAATATGATCTCTTAACTAATGCCCAGAAAAAAATGCAGGCTCACAAATCTGTTATTTCAACATTAGTGTCCTCCATGGGAACCCCAGGAAGTGAAGAAGTGCTTGTTTACTGTGGAAAACAAATTCTGTTTTACTGGTAAAATAGTACAAAGTCACCAATGTTTGGGGTGGAAGTCCTCTGAAATGGGCAACATGGGCATAAAGCCCTCTAAAATGGGCAGCAAAGGAATGAGTGATTAGTTAAACTTGACTTCATGTTTATGTTGTGGCCATGATATAGCCATAGGTGGTGAAAGTAAACTCAAACACTAAATAATAAATATGCGATGTGTTGAGTGGCATAAAGTGCCGCACATTTCATATTAAACTTAACATACATACATCATACATCTTAACTGCTAGAAGCCACTATCAGGGCTTTCAAAAACATGAGGGTACCAGAGCAAAAGCCAACATTTTCCTTACTTATATTTCATACTCAATCAAACACAAATAATGGGGGGGTGGGGCGGGGGGGCTCAAGGATTGACGGTGCATCCTATGGAGATGGATTGCTTAATGTAGACTCATTCTTGCACTCTGTTTATATTGTGTTCTGTTCAAGATGAGCACTTCAGGCCATGTGGGGCCTCTTGTTATTAGAAATTATTGGAGAGTGCCTATGGGCACTCTTCAATAATTTGTAATGAAATGAATTTTGAATTTAGACCACCAAAAATAATCTAGTCTTCAACCAGTTAACATGCCTCATTTCACATTTATACTCCAATAAAGTGACAGATTATTTAGTTCGGTTCTTTTAATTTTACTTTGAGAAGGTGTTTACCTAATTTACTTGTTTATTTTTTGCAAATTGTGCATAAATAGATGCATAATCTGGTCCACTTACAATTTGTAAAATGTCCCCAAATTCTTCTGTGAGAGTGCCAGCTGAAGCACAGTTAACCCCTGCCTACATACACATACACAAGGACCATTCCAGTCTTGGAGATTGGAATGTAAGTCATTACCTGTACACAGACAAAGGTGATGAATTTTAGATCACCTCAGGGTGTACTTTTGCTCCAAAAGCTCATTGAAACTTTTATTCTTTAAATAATTTCATCAAATCTAGTCATGGCTGCTAAATGGCATCCATGACTAGATTTGATGGAAAAATCATAAAAGTTTTTACTCAAGAAATCATTGGTCACAAAGTTAAACTTTTTAGGTGAAAATTTGGTTGAAAGTGCCAACATTATACTTCTTTAACCCGCTGATTATTTTAAAAATATTTTTATCAAATCCTGTCATGGCTGCTACACAGCATCCATGACGAGATTTGAGGAAAAAATCATACAAACTAAACTCGAGAAAACTTTCTCCCCCACTGCATGTGTAACATACGTGTGTCCCAGGTGAGATAGCACGGAGAGACAGATGTATCCCACCCCACTCATGTGACGTTTTACATGTATAATGTTATTATGATGTTATGCATGACGTATCAGTTTCTTGGTATCAACTAATTCATATTGACATCATCGGAATGCAGTGTGATCAAAGTTCGATGCTCCAAAACTCTCCTACCCTGAAGCTGCCACCATTCCTATTCAATTTCGTGGTATATACCTTTGGTATATACATAACTTGTGCATGCTCTTTCCGATGGTGTCATCAGTTTCTCAAAACAACGAATACAAAATGAGTTGATTGAATGAGTATGTGACTCCCGATTACCTCTGCTAACGTAATCGCTGCATGGTGGGGGGAGAAAAATCATCCTCGATGAGTCTGAAGGTGGGAATGGGGAAATCTCACCCTCGGGGCAAGATATTTGAACCAGACCCTCGGCAAGCCTTGGGTCTTGCCCCTCAGGTGAGATTTCCCCATCCCACCTCCAGACTCATCAGGGATCATAATAATCCTTCTACTTACACTAGTATCAAGGGAATTGGCTATCCTGGCTGGGAATAGTTTTGCCAGCTGCATGTGAGGAGTTTAAAGCACGTCAAATTCTACAATTACTGCTGAGACCCATTGACTTATATTAGGGCTCAAATTCTCAAACTTAAACCCTCTATTCACTAATGTCAAAATTTCAGATAACAATATTTCCAATAATGCAACTTGAAATTTAACCAATTCAGTATTGTTTGACAGAGCTCATCGAGCTCTGTTAACCCTTTATCCAATGTAACGGCCAAAACCGGCCAGCTCTATTCACAAAAATCACCAATTAATTTTCATTATTTTTTTCATTTTTTGTCTCAAAAACATTGGTTATGACCCTCTTTGGAACAAGCTTGTTCCAGTGAGGGGTCATAATCTATGTTTTTGAGACAAAAAATGAAAAAAATAGTTATTCAAGACTTTTATTTGCAAATGTCGTCTGCTTTTCATGTTAGGTAAAGGGTTAAACAAGATTGAACCAGTTAAATTCCTATATCCATTACAGGAAATATTTGCTGTCTGTAAGGCCACACAAAGTTGATCTTCTGTCTCTCAGGCCATTATTTGTGAAATTGCATGTGGGCGAGCGTTTTTTTATTTTATTTTTTATATCTGTAATTATTTCTTTGCCATCAAAAGTTCATGGTCTTGGTTTATGTTTTAGGCCTCATAATCTACAGAATAGCATGGGAGGTGGTGTATTTTGTTCCTTGAGAGCAAGAAGGCTTTGCAATGCTAAAGCATTGCAAAGCCTTCTTGCTCTCAAGGGACAAATTTATCAATGTTTTTAACTTGGGTAAAATATCAGACATAAACCATTTAATTATTATTTTTTTAAAGTTTACATTGGTTATAAAAAGAGAGCATGCGTCAGCCAAAAGGTCCATGCGGGAGGGCCTGGTTATAAAAAGAGAGCATGCGTCAGCCAAAAGGTCCATGCGGGAGGGCCTGAGAAACAGATTTTTAATTTTTTTAAGCCTAATTATAATATTTTGACATCAGTGTGCAAGGGTAATGTCAAAATTTCAAGCGACTATATTATATCGGAAAATTATTGGGAAAAATTGCTTCATGGAATGTCAGTATAATCAAATATTTCAAAAAAAGTTTGACTCTTTTTTGGTAAACGATAACTGAGTGTTTTGTGAATTGTTTCAAACTTGTTTATGTTTGCTTGAATTACAGGTGTTTGAGTTTTATATATGTACATCCATCCACCTATCAAAATATCTCTCAAAACATTCTTGTTAGCTCAACTTTCATGCAGTCAAATTTGAGGTTATGTCATGGCCTGTCATCTGTCCATCCATCTGTCTGTCTGTCTGTCTGTCTGTCCATCCATCAACAATTCAATACGGTTTGGGCTAGAGGCCATATTTATGAACCAATCTTTACGATACTTCTTGGGTACCTTTGTTATCACCATGGGACGAGAACGAGTGTTTTTGGGTGTGATCCAAAATTTAAGATGGCCACAGAACTTATGCATGTAATTTCTGATTTGAATAAATTTTTGTTTGAATGTTTAGTAACATGGAATACATCACATATAATACAGGTTTTTCTCTCGTGCCGAAATTATGCAAATTAGATGAACTTTGATTCTTTCAATGCTGCTTATACACAGTTAGTACACATGTCAATACAGCTCGGGCGAGGGGCTGTATTTATGAACCGATCTTCACAAAACTTCTTGGGTACCATTGTTATCATCTTGGGACGAGAATGCGTGTTTTTTGGGTGTGGTCCAAAATTCAAGATGGCTGCCAGTTGCTATTCTGTACCAAAATTAGGTACAATCATTTTTTTGTACAGAACTTCTATCTGAAGGTTCTGATTTGAATGTTTAGTAACATGGAATATATCACATATAATACAGGGTTTTTCTTGTGACGAAATTATGCAATTTAGATGAACTTTGATTTATTCAGTGCTACTTATACACAATAAGAGCACATGTCAATACGGCTCGGGCTAGAGGCTGTATTTATGAACCGATCTTCACAAAACTTCTTGGGTACTCTTGTTATCACCTTGGGAGGAGAACAAGTGTTTTTGTGTGCAGTCCAAAATTCAAGATGGCTGCCGGCGGCCATTTTATATCGATATTAGGTGCAATCAGTTTTTGTACAGAACTTTACATGTACCTTTGTTATCAGGTCATTACCTATATGCGAGTCATTGCTGTTTCACATACTATACATGTACATGTCTTACACAAGTTGAGCTACAGTGTCATTGACACTTTCATTTAAATATTTAATGTTTTAAATCAAAACATATGGTTCCTTGAAAATATTTTTGATTCTTAAATTCTCTTATTTTGTTTTAATTCAAATTTTGACAATTCGTAGGGAGTTGATATGCATCAAAATAGTACTAATATTTCAGAAAAACTATATTATGTGAGCCCTCAGTAAAATGAGCTCAATGAGCTCTTTCCACTGAGGGGGCCACATGGTGTGGTTTTGTTAAAATCTTCAGAAAAATCATTTTCATCTCACCTGACTACAAGTCAAGGGGAGCTTAAGTGATCACTTTCTGTTTGGCTTCCATCCAGCATCTGTCTGGCGTGAACTTTATATGTACTGCATATTTAGGGAGGTTAGTTTGAAGTTTGTTCAAAACAAGTCCATGGAATTCTGTTTAAATTGGTGTAATATGAGGAATATTCTTTAAAAATTGTCATCTTCGGATCTATCAGTCAGAATCTTTGGATATTGGATATGTAGCATCCTAAGTGGTTGAGATTCAAGTTTGTTCAAACCAAGTCCCTTGGTTCATTTTTTTGGCTCACTGTGGGAACCCAAATTTTATCTCTGTCCAATATGACAAATGTATTTTTAAAATCTTCTTCTTGGGATCTATGTTTGATCTTTTGATTATTGGTATAGAACATCCTTTGGAGGGTCAGATTCAGATTTGTTCAAATCAAGTCCCTGGGCTCATATATGGGCTCCCTCTGTGAACTTGGAACTTTAACTTAGTGCAATATGAGGAATATTTTTTAAAAATCTTCTTCAGATCTGCCAGACAGAATCTTTTGATATTTGATATGCAACATCCTCAGGAGGTTCAGATTCAAGTTTGTTCAAACCTTATGGGAGTGGGGTCCGATTCCAATTTGTCCCAATCAAGTCCCTTGGTTCATATTTGGGCTCCCTATGGAAACCTAAATTTTAACCTAGTGCAATATGGGGAAATTGCTTTAACCCTTTACCCAATGCAGACGATATCAAAATTTATTAATTTAAATATCATTTTTAAAAATTTCATCACAACCATATCATGTGACCCCTCGACGAGCACATTCCAAAGAGGGTTCACATGATATAGTTTTGTTGACATTTTTAAAAAAATAATATTTTTTCAGCTGCTGAATCTGCATATTACATGGGTGGATGCGGGCAGTTTGTTGGGTAAAGGGTTAAAAATCTCCTTCGGATCCATCAGGTTAACTGGGTGATTTTTTTTCTTTTTGCTTCATAATGAGTTTTGAAGGGGGTTGGGTGATTTTATGCAAAAAAACCCAAATAAAACAATTCACCCAACAGACCCTTCCCCCTACGTCCACTCCCCTAACTAAATTAGATTAATTATATTAACATGTAGATGCTGAATGTGACTTTACATCCTTCTTATGTTTTATCAGGTGAATGATTAAGGCCCCTTGGGGTCTATTGTTTTTTAACTACTCAATTTGAAAATTACATGGGTGGAAGTTGCACATTTATTAAGTAAAGGGTTAATGATAGTACAGTTCCTTTGCTGTTGAATAGCATAGGTCTAGACTTGGTGTGAATGTATGTCTGCAGCATGAGTTGCTTTACTGATAACTGTTTAAAAAAAAAAATTGTTTTCAAAATGTAGCTTTTGACTCTCATCACAGTCAACTTTGAGTTTGTAGCAATGGGGTTTGACATGCTATGATTTTGAAATCATAGAAATTATTTATGCAAAATCTGGTCAAATTTTGTAAACCCTTTACCCAACACAGGCGATATCAAAATTTATTATTTTAAATATCATTTTTTTAAATTTTTAAAAATATTTCGACAAAACCATATCATGTGACCCCTCATTGGAACGAGCTCAATGAGCTCGCTCCAATGAGGGGTCACATGATATGGTTTTGTCGAAATATTTTGAAAAATTTAATTTTTTCAACTCCTCAATTTGCATATTACGGGGGCGGATGCGGGCGATTCGTCAGGTAAAGGGTTAAATAAATTTTATTTGTTGAGTAGAAACCTTATATTTTATATTTTTAGGTTTTGATGAGGTGTTGAATTAAATGTGGCTTTTCAAACTTTAATTTAAACTTTTAATTTAATAACCAATTGGCATTTGTTTTTTTCAGAAAATTCTTCTTGAAAAACTGTCTGAGAAACTGGATATTTCTGATACTACAGATAGTTTGAATCGTATAAATCAGTGGATTGCTGAAAGTGTTCCAGGTGTATTCGAGGTGAGTTGAGATATAACCATACCTGGAAATAACCTGCAAATGACTGTGATAAATAATCTGCAAATGACTGGAAATAGGGTGTCATTCTGTATAAGGTTTTTGGGATTGTTTGTGGAAGAAATTAATGTTTTTTTTTAATAAAAATAGACCACAATGGGTTTAAGCCTAACACTTATGCAATTAACACAGTTGATGTTTGTAGTAAAGGAATGGTAATTAGTTCAAATGTGGCAATTATTCAAGTTACATGCAGTTAAGTGGGGCTAAAAAGGTTTAGAAATTATTTGGTCAGTATCACGGAAAAATGATTTGATCATATTATCTTGCCATAGCTTATATGCACCTCACTTATATAATTAAAACAAGTAACAAAATAATTTAATTTTGGTATAAATTCAATTCAAAAAGTTCTAAAGTAATATTGAACAAAGAGGAAGATAACAAGAAAAAAATATTGAATACAAACAAACCAATTTGTATGCTCCACCAAGCCATTGTTGCAAATTGTAAAGCAAGAAAGATCACAAATGTAACAGTGGGAATAAAGGACATAAAATATCCCTGTAGTGTAGTTCAACCCTTCACTAACGAATGAGCTGCATCCACTCCCATAATTTAAAAAGTGAGTGGTTGAAAAAAAAATTACTCTTTAAAAAATTTCAACAAATCATCAGTGTGATGCCTCATTGGAATAAACTCATCGAACACGTTCCAATCAGGGGTCACATGATATGGTTTCGAGACATTTTTTTAAAAATTGTAAAAATATAATTGCAATAATAAATTTTGATTTCGTGTTCACTGTGTTACTTGTTAAGCCATTACATATAGCAATAGCCAAATACGACGACAGGTATTTACCCAAAAATGCTATTTAAATATTATTTTTTCTCTAATTTTCTCTCCAATACATCACTAATGACCCCTCCATCATACAAGCTGATGGAGTGTGTGCCAGTGAAGAATTATAAGTCATCTTTGAGACAAAAAATTAATTTCGTTTTCTTATTTTACCCTTAAAGGACAAATTCTCTTCTACTACCAACAACAGAACATTTGCCCAAGAAGTAGTCTTTAGGTAAAATAATAAGTCATATTCCAAGTACCTTGGTAGTTGTTTCTAGACAAGTCTTGGAAGTCAATCCCTTCCTAGAAACTAAAACAAAGCCATAAAATGCAGACTGCCAAAGTGTATCAAAAATGTTTAAAAATCTCCTGAGCTTGGCTTTACTGGTATATAACCTGGTGTATCAAGATCCTCTGAAGTAGCCACCACAGGGTCAAAGGATTGGCTAAATTTTTTACTTCAAATATCCCTGTTAATTGAATAGCCACTTTGCGAACAAAAAATATTCAGTTAACCTTTACCTAACACAATATTAAAAAAAAAAAATTTAACCTTTTTTGAAAAGAAATTTAATAATTTTTCAATAAAACCATACAAATATTGATATCATTAATATCCATATTTGTATGGTTTTAATGCAAAACTTCCAAGATATTTTAGGCTGTGGTAGGCTTATCCTGGTTAATTTTCTGACCATTTTTGGCTGCTGTATTTAGGTAAAAGGTTAACAAGAGTATTTAATTAACAGGATTAATAGAAATTTGTTAAATTTTCTCTTATTTAGTCATAAACTGAGTATGTAATACATTGTATCCTTTTTGACAAAGCTCATGTAGCTCTGTCAAAAAAGATATAAAAGACTACATGCTTGTAATGAATGAACCAAAGAAGATAAATGTATTGAATTTGTTAGTAATATCAAATTAATTCTTTGATGGATCTCAGGTTCCGCTCCACAGTTTTCAAGGCCTTATCAAATATGATGCGCCATGTGCTCTATTTCACTGCCAATAAAGCCAGACTCATTTTCATTACCCCTGACATGAACAGTACGTGGAGAGTGTATTACCACTAAATCACCCGCAGAGTGGAGATTCCACCCAAGTAATAATTGCGAATTTGTTGCAAAGCATAACAATCACAAGCAAAGTTCCAGCCAATGGACCTCCGGGGAGCATTGTGGCTCAGTGGTAGACTGTTGGACTTCTATGCTAGAGGTCCCAAGTTTGATCCCCGTCCGGGACGACCCACGTTGTGTCCATGGGCTAGGCTCTTTATCCCAGTAGCCCGCATGAGGGTATGATGACGCCGTGTACTAAAGCATACTGCACGTTGATGGTGCACATGTCTTCAGCTGCTGTAACCCTGCTTGAGCAGAGCTTGAACAGAGTTAGAATGTTGAGGAGCTGACAGTTGCTCGTCGATGCTCGGTGGTTCTCTCTGGGTACTCCGGCTTCCTCCACCCATAAAACTGTCATGGTCACGATTAGCCATTGTGCATAAGTATGTGACCTTAAACATCAATAAATAAATAAATAAATAATGGACCTCCGGGCTAAACCCGGAGGTCTATTGGCTGTAACATTGCTAGTGTTTTTGCCCATATGTACAGAATTTGAAAGTGATACTTTGTGTGATAACTCCACTTTGTGGGTTATTTTGTGACAATCCACTCTCCACGAACTGTATATATACATTTTCTAAATTGGCTGAAACTAGTGAATACAGCCTGATAAGATAAAACTGTTACATGTAATTGTAGGAGGCATAACTTACTGTACAACTTGAAGCCCTGACCTGAAAATTTGAATGAAAAATTGCCAAAACCAGTCATTTTCAGGCACTTGGCAGCCACAAAAGCAGAATTTTCCCAGCTTCAGCACCCACCCAGCCCTGGAGCATATTTCCAATTACTAAAAAGAGAGTTAAAAAAAATTCTGTGTTTCCATCTCATTTGTTGGCTACACACCTGTAAACAATCTCGTTTAAAAATGACGTCTGAAAAGCAGGCCTCATTTTCTGAGCCACTGTTTCACAGAAATTCCATGCTGTCATTACACTATGCATCAGGCTTCCATCCAATGACCAAAGCATTAAAGTCTACTTGCCAAAAAGTAGTCTCATGCTTTCAAATACCTAACACTAAATATATAGACCAAATTTATGTGGGGTCAGATTCAGGATGGGCCTTTTATTTAAAAATTCTCCTGTGTGCAGAAATACGAAACTGTGGAGTGGAACCTTCGAACATTTCCTACCATAATCAAGGATTTTTCCCAGTCGGAATAATGGAAGGTTGAGCAGTGCTTGTTTACTGTGGTAAACAAGTTTTGCTTTACTGGTAAAATAGGACCCAGTAACCAATGCCTGCAGTTCAAGTTATCTCAAAGTTGGTAGTGCAGGATGTTGGACGTAGTCCAATCACTTTTGGATTGCCTCAGAAACAGGTGTTTAATCAATTATATCTTGTTTGACAGAGCTCCTCGAACTCTGTCAAATAAGAGATAATAGGATAAATGCTCAGTTTATCTCTAGAATACAGGAAAGTAACCATTTTCCTGTCAATTGAATACACCTGTTAACTGAATATTTTTTACTGGCAAAATGGCTATTCAATTAACAGGGTTCCACTGTATTGGAGCCATGATATGGTCATAGATGCTGTAAAAGACATTAAGTACCATTAAATAATTAACCCTTTACCCAACGTAACGGCAAAAACCGGCCAGCGCTATTCTCAAAAATCGCAATTTAATTTTCATTATTTTTTCATTTTTTGTCTCAAAAACATAGGTTATGACCCCTCGTTGGAACGAGCTCGTCGAGCTCGTTCCAACGAAGGGTCATAACCTATGTTTTTGAGACAAAAAATGAAAAAAATTGGTTATTCAAGATTTTTTTTTTGCAAGTGTCGTCTGCTTTTCATGTTAGGTAAAGGGTTAAATAAATAAATAACAGGAATTTGCTCTTGAACCCTTTACCCAACCTAACTGCCAAAACCGGTCAGCGCTATTTACAAAAATCACCATACAATTTTCATTATTTTTTTCATTTTTTGTCTCAGAAACATAGGTTATAACCCTCTTTGGAATGAGCTCATTGAACTTGTTCCAATGAGGGGTCATAATCTATGTTTTTGAGACGAAAAATGAAAAAAGTTTGCTATTCAAGAATTTTGTTTGCCAGTGTTGTCTGCTTTTCATGTTAGGTAAAGGGTTAACCTATTTGCAATAAACAGGTCAAATTTGTCCTGATGGTATGGTACATGATTTGGTGTATGGAAGTTATATGCAATTACTTCTTTATCTAATTTACATGAGGGGGGGGGGTGCAGTGGCTCAGGAGGTAGAGGTGCAGGCTGCAATCCGAGCTGTCCTTGGTTCGAATCCCACCTGCGGCAACCATGTTGTGTCCTTGGGCAAGACACTTCACCCCCATTGTCCATGTGTGGGCACGGTGGCGTTATGTACTAAGGCATACTGCACATCAGTGGTGCACCTGTCTTCAACCAATGCTAACCCTGCTTGTGTAGAGTTAGTATGTTGGGGAGCTGACAGCTGCTCGGTGGTTCTCTCTAAGTACTCTGGCTTCCTCCACCCATAAAACTGTCATGGCCATGATTAGCCATTGTGCAGAAATGTGTGTCATTAAACACCAATGAATAAATAATAATATAAATATAAATATATAATTTACATGAAAAGCAGAAGACAGTTGCAAAATGTTTTCCAACAACTCAAAAATTTCATTTTGTGCCTCAAAAATATAGCCTATGACCCCTCATTGGAAAAAGATTAAGGGTAGCATAAGCTATATTTTGGAAGGAGAAGTAAAAAAATTGAATGATGATTTTTGTGAATAGGCTTATAGCACTGACAGATGTGAGAATTAGGTTAGGTAGGCAGTTAAATGGGCAGCATAGATATAAAGAATTGGCTAAACTTTTTACTGTAGTTCATATATTTGTTGATTGCCAGTTTCACCATCAATTCTGAATGTGACCTTAACTCTTTGCCTGCTTCAGGCAGATTTTCTCACCAGCTTATGACCCCTTATTGGAATGAGCTCATTGAGCTTGTTCCAATGAGGGGTCAATAGCTATGTTTGTAACGCAAAAAATTTAAAAAAAAATTCTCACCCACTTTAACCCTTTATCTAACACGAAAGGCAGACGACACTTGCAAACAAAATTTTTACATAATTTTTTTTCATATTTTGCATTACAAACATAGCTTATGACCCCTTATTGGAAGGAGCTCATTGAGCAGTCTGCTTATCAATGATTTCTTGCTGCCACACTCCATTGAACTATGAAGAGCAATGGGCCTTTGTCAGGTGAGCAATTCAAGCCCTTTACGGGATCTTTTCAGGGTCCCCACTCTAATGAATAGGCCTTGATATTTGGCCTCTTCCTTGAAAAGTTCTTAAATTTGTTTCTATCCTTGAAAAGTACTTGCGTTTCCACCACTAACATGAAAAGTTCTTAAATTCACTTTTCTCTTGTGTTCCAGATAAAAGTACAGGTGGGAACAAAAGTATGGGGTGGAACATTTATCAATTCATTGAGTGGGTGAGGGAGTAATGCTAGTTAACTTTATCTAAAAGCCAACTTATTTTCCAGTATTGCAGTTAGTTTTATTAAAGAAAACTAATAGGCATTTACGGATTGTGATTACAACAATGAATACACCATGTTAAACAAAAGACTATCACACCATCTAGTGAAGATTTTCTGATTTGAAGATCTACCTGTTGGAAAGGCAATTTTAATAAACATACAGGCCCAAATAAGGTGCATACAGAGTGGAAAAATTCCCCAAAATTAATAAACATACATGTATGTTTTTTAGGAACACAAGAGTACTTGTAGAAAACCTACACAATTGGCAAGGAATCACATCTCTTTGATCTCTATCTTGTTCATTGACTGCCACAAGGTGCCATGCACAAAATTGGCCAGGAATCACAGCTCTGTGATCTCTATATTGTCCCTTGATGGCTACAAGGTGCTCTGCACAAAATTGGTCAGGAATCACATCTCTTTGATCTCTATATTGCCCCTTGTTTGCTACAAGGTGCCATCTGCAGTGCTTCAGCATTGCAGATGGCACCTTATTGCACTGAAGGGAAGATATATATTTGGCCAGTTGGGATTCCAGAAATCAGTTCTCCGAGACTGTAATTCTTTATGTTGTTCATTGTGTTGTTATTTATTTATTGGGGTTTTAACGACACTTTTGACAGCCAGGGTCACATTGTGTAGGACAGTATAATGAGTGGAGGAAGCTTGAGTGCCCAGAGAGAACCTCCACACAAGTAGGGTTAGCATTGGTTGAAGACAACTCTGTTCTTGTTCTTACTCTCATGGGCATATGAACCCTGTATTTTGATGTTTTAAAGAAACTCAATCTAGAATGGTTATTTTTCAGGAAGATGCTGCTGAGGATAAATCAAAAAAGCGCAGTGATTCTATAGGTGTCAGTAAGGAAGAAAGTAGTGTATCTCAGAAGAGAAAAGGTGTGTGCATTCATATTCTAAATGCTTTACTTAATACAAAAGGCAGATGACACTTGCAAACAAAATTCTTGAAAAACTAATGTTTTTTGCATCAAAAATCACTGAGGGGTCTTAAGCTTTGTTGTTGAAACAAAAAATGAAGAAATAATGGTGATTTTTGTAAATAGCACTGGCTGGTGTAGTCTATTACCTTAGGGAAAGGGCTAAAGAAACTTTATTTACAGTAGAGCACACACAGAATTATTTGGCACTTAACCCTTGACCTAACATGAAAAGGAGATGACACTTGCAAACAAAAATATTGAATAACTAATTTTTTCATTTTTTGCATCAAAAACATAGCTTATGAGCTAGTCCAATGAGGAGTGATAAGCTATGTTTTTAAGGCAAAAAATGAAAAAAATATTGAACATTGAATGGCAACTTTTGTGAATAGCACTGGCCACGTTCGACCGTTACAATTGGTAAAGGGTTAACCACCAAGTGCATGGACATCAGTCCTCACTTATTTTTACCAGTCCAGTAGAAATTTGATGATGCAACAGCAAATTTGTACATATGGACCACCAGGTAAACTACCCGGTTGTCCATTATGTGCAAAGCAAATTTGCTGTTGAGACCTCAGGTTTCAACTAGAATTGCAGTTAACCAGCAGTGTACTGGAAGCCCATATTTGGACTTTAATGTGAAGAGCAAGTACCCATCTTAAGTGCCAAGAGACACTCTCCCATAAATTGTAACAAGGCAAAGATATATAAATAAATTGATCACCAAAAATAATTTACCTCTTCACCAGTTAAGGCAGGGTTCTACCTACAGTACTGAGTGGTGGTTCAGAGTGTCCTGCACTTTTTTCTTTCTGACCACCACTTTGGGAAAAATAATGCCCTTTTAACCACCACCAACTCTGCAAGTTTCCTTATTTTGCTCATATTTATATTTTGAGGAGACCTTTGGCCTGCTATTGTTTGGCACTCAGAACCCTATTAAGGGTAAAGAAATATGTCTCACCACTCTGTGTTCAAATACCTAAATCACTTTGTAAGCCATTACAAGCCAATAAAAGGAGTCAACGAGGGGGGTTCAGTTTCAGTGATGGAATGCCTGAGAATCAAAACCTTTTTTTGAGGGCCAAAACTATGCTTTTGAGGCAAAAAATGAAAAAATAAGTAAAAATATTAATAGCACTGGCAAGTTCTGTCCATTACTTTAGGTAAAAGATCAAGTTGGGCCTACAGTACTAACAATGTTAGCAGGAAATAGCAAGACTACAACATTTTACCTTTCTTGATTGATGTATATTTATTTGTAAGTGTTTGCATCAAATCATGGTAAAAATACATTGTCTGTTTATTATAATTGTTCTGTAAGCATTCAGTATACTATGTTCTGCAGAAAATAAACTGAGATGTTATGTGGGATTGTATTTATTTTTCACAAAAAGTACCCAAATAAAACAACTGAACACAAATGTATTGATTTGATATATTTTGTAAACTGGTTGAGTTCTAAATCTTTCTTTGTTGCCAAAATTTGTTCACATGTCTTTGCCTTGTTAAAATTTATGGGACAGCCCAGTGGCTCACTGGTTATGACACTAGTTTTCAAACCGAAAGGTCCACTGTTCGATCCCTACCAGGGGTAACTGCATTGTGTTCTTTGGCTACTTAATCCCGATTGGCCATGTGGTCCATGGTGTACCGAGGCATAGTGCACATTCATCATGCAATTGTCTTCAACCAATTGTTACCCTGCTTGTGTGGAGTTAGTACGTTGCAGAGCCTGACAGTTGCTCACCAGTGGTTCTCTCCAGGTACTTTGGTTTCCTCCACCTGTAAAACTGTCTGACCCTGGCCATCCAAAGTGTCATTAAATCTCATTAAATAAATAAACAAATAAATAAATGGGAGAGTGCTAATAGGCACATGATGATTTGGATAGAAACATCTCTGCTTATCATATTCAAGAAGTAAAATAGAAGTAGCCATTTATTTGAAAACAAACCACTTCTATGCTCAATCTGCTTTGGAAATAAGAACATTTTCCTCAAATTTTGATTCTCAGAATTCTTTATCATCATTTATTTTCATTATCATTAACCCTTTGCACATTGATTTAACCCTTTACCCAACATAACGCCCAAAACCGGCCAGCCCTATTCTCAAAAATCGCCAATTAATCTTCAAAATATTTTCATTTTTTGTCTCAAAAACATAAGTTATGACCCCTCGTTGGAACGAGCTCATCGAGCTTGTTCCAACGAGGGGTCATAACCTATGTTTTGAGACAAAAAATGAAAAAAAATTAGTTATTCAAGAATTTTTTTTGCAAGTGCCGTCTGCTTTTCATGTTAGGTAAAGGGTTAAAATACCAAAATTTCAATCAGCTAAATTTTCCTGTTATACAACAAGGAGTTTAGTGAATTCAATCTTGAATGGTAGAGTTCAATGGGAATTGATTAAATTCCTAAATGCATTATGGGAAACATTTGCAGGTTGAAATTTTAATATTTCAACATCAGTGTGGAGAGGATTAACACTTTTCTAATTTAATAACTGTAATTGGCCAGTACTGTTCTCAAAAATCGAATTTATATTTAAGTATTTTTTTAGTTTTTCCTCCAAAACACTTAAGATCCTCATTGGAATGAGCTTGCCATAAGCTATGTTTTTTTAGTTTAAAAACAAAAATTTTTACTTATGGCTATAAAAAAAGTATTCTTGTTTCTCGGACACCACCATCATCATCATTGAAAATCTGCCTCATTACTCTTTTTTTAACCTGGTCTTTGAAATCTATTCAGGTACACTATTTTGCACTTGTTGGACTTAAAAGGTAACTAACTATATCTTGTTTGAGCTTGCTGAGTTCAGTCAAATAAGATATGGTTAAATTTGCTGCTGAGGTATGGGAAATTTTCACTGCCGTAAATATTGGTTCCCCCCCCCCCCCCCCTCCCCAGAATAGTCTTAAGGTGTTGAATTAACAATTCCAACTCTTTTCAAGGACCGTTTTGTGGAATAACCAAAAAAAAAATATAGATCCTCCCTCCCTCATAAAATTAATGGAAAATTGCTTGAGAAACAAATTTATGGTATCACAGAACTAAATATTTTCCCATAGGCGACCATTATAACGTTCAGGCAGAAAAAAGTATGATCGCATCACTTTAATTTTGGCATTCAAATATCTCTGTCAAGTATAACCCTTTAGACAACTTTTTCTGATCTGAAAACAGGGGGGCATGCAACAAATAAGAGAGAAAAACTGACACAAAGGGAAGTACTGATTACGTGCACATATTTTTCTGGGAATTCCCTACAAAAACACACAAAAAGTAAATTGTATTTTTTACGTCCAAAAGTCATCAAATCACCCTCTTTTTTATCAGGAATATTCAACAATAATGCAAGATGTCAATAAAATGTTTCAAACGTTTATTGAAACAATGGATTTTCCCAAGGCTGTTTATTTTTAGAGATTGCATCATTTCCGAGTGCAACATTTTCAGGCGGTTCACTCTAATTTCAATATTTAGTTCCGCGATACCTTTATATGCTCAGACGTAAAATGGCAGTGGGCATTCAGTGTTACCCTTGTCCATCTGCCTTTCCATCATTCTGAAATAACAGTTTTCCGTTTTTTTTCTCGCCATACATTCAGACAATTGGATGCTTTCTGATATGTGGGTTTGTCATGGTTACCTAAAAATTGAGTTTGTGTTCCATTGTGGTCGGATGATTTTTCACACTGTTATTGACCTTAAACAAAGTTTATAATGTGAAAACTTAGAGAATTGGTTTTCCAGACTTTTTTTTTTTGCTTGCGTGGACATATGTGTCATAATAACACATCTGGTTTTTAATAGGCCTGTTTAAGAAATTATTTTTGTGAGTGGTGTATTCAAGATCTGTTAGGTATGAGTTGATGAGAAAAAAAAGTGTTTTTGAGAATATTTAAAAAAAATATTTGTCTCTTCCTATACAAGAGTAACATCGATTACTTTGAATACAGTTCAGGTCTTAGGGGTTTCATCAACAAAGATTATAAAAAACATTGTTTCAAACTTTTCAGAGTCTCTAGATAAGTCAAGAACAGTCACCAGAATGAGGAGAGAATCATCAGATGAAACCCAAGGAAAGCATGTGTCACCTGTGTCCCCTTTTACTGACAAACTCAGGTACTTGAATGTTACTTTTTACCCCCGAACTGATAGGAATTGGGAGATATCCTTTTGTCCAATTGTATAACAAAGATTAAGAAAACAGTTAATTGACATAAGAACTGAAATTTCTTATTTGTTGTTCTATCGGAGTATGAATGTGGTGTGGGCATGTTAAGTCGTATGAAGTGCATTGCACTTCATACAAAATTTAACACGTCCATCCCACATTCATACTCGAAAAATGATAGATAGTTCACTTCAGTTATTATAATTTAATTCAGAGGATTTTCTTTCAATTATAATGTATCTCATTAAAGCAAATTAAACAAGAAAAGCATCGCAAAGTGATTCCAATCCCCCCACTCCCTGCAAACAAACATATTTGAAACCAGTCACAATCAGGCCAGGCCCCATAAAAGTTACATTTTTTAACAAAGGGCAATAACTCCCATAATTTTATTCGGATATTGCTGGTCATCGAACTTGCCATAGACAATGTTGCTATAGAGACATATACCAAAAAGAATTGAAATTTGGTAACTATTGTTCAAATTATGCCAAAAACAAAGTTCCGATGGATGGACAGACAGATGGATAGACATCTTTGCTATATCCCTCCCTTGCGGGGAGATAATTATCACCAAATGCCAAGAAACTTTAACACAAAGGTGAATTTTGACAAGAGGAATTACATTTTGGAGTGACCAAAAATGACCACCATTGACCATTTTGTTCCAAAAGTAGCACTAATACTTTTTATGCTTCCTGAAAATTTTGTGGGGAAGCATATAGTTATTGCTTTGTCGATTGATCTGCCCATCTGTATGACCATTCATTAAGTCATCCAACAAAGTTGGAATAACTTATTGAGATCGTTGGCCAGTATTCAACCTTTAATAATTTTACGTCATTTCTAACATTTTTTCTTTACATTTTAATATCTACGCCTATATCGGTCCTTCCTCTTTCAAAATTTGTAAATATCATCTCCAACAAAAACCATATCTAAAAATATGGGGCCATCATAGGAAATTCTGAAGCATTCTGGACGAATCTTCTGGTGACGTTATTGACTTCATTGTCACCATTAATTAAATGTCTGCCGATATTCATGAAATTTGAGTTATGTTTTAGAAATCCAAAAATTAAGATACACTTGTTTTTTAGTTTTCAAATATTTCACAAGTTTCATTGAAATCCTTGAAAAAAAAAAGCTTGTGCTACAGGTTTCCAGGAATTTATAGAGGATACAGTTATGAAAATTCTCAACCATATTTATGGTTATCTGCAGATTTGCAGTTCGATTTTTTTCATTTCAAATTGTGAGACTCAAGGTCAGCTATGCCAATTTTACATTTTTAGGCTCACCAATGATAGTTGTGTGAGCCTATGGCATAGCCCTCATGTCGGCATCAGCGTCAGCATCCAGATTCATATATTTTGAACTTTTGTGTGCAGGTTTTGATTTTTTTTTTTATTTTGCTCTTTTTTTCTGTCAGCATACTTTTCAGAGATAGTAATATTTTATTCAACCCTTTCCATGCTTAGTTACTTGAATTTTGGACTTTTGTGTACAGGTTTTTGACTTTTGTGTGCAGGTTTTGATATTTGTCTTTCGTTTCTTCCAAGGAGAAATTTACCTTGCAGTATATTGCCATGGTTCCAGTTTTATGTTAGAATGCTTCTTAGGGCCATTTTTTTCATTTCAAATTGTGACACTCAATGTCAGCTATGCCAATTTTACATTTTTGGCTCACCAATGATAGTTGTGTGAGCCTATGGCATAGCCCTCATGTCTGCGTCAGCGTCGGCATCCAGATTCATACATTTTGAACTTTTGTGTGCGGGTTTTGATTTTTTTTTTTTTATGTCAGCATGCTTTTCAAAGATAATAATATTTTATTCAACCCTTTCCATGCTTATTTACTTGAATTTTGGACTTTTGTGTACAGGTTTTTGACTTTTGTGTGCAGGTTTTGATATTTGTCTTTCTTTTCTTCCAAGGAGAAATTTACCTTGCAGTATATTGTCATGGTTCCAGTTTTTTGTTAGAATGCTTCTTAGGGTCAGTATTATATTATTAACCCTTTCCCTACTTATTTACCTTAATTTTTTACTTGTGTGTGCATGTTTTTGACTTTTGTGTACAGGTTTTGATATTTTTTTGGCTCACCAATGATAGTTGTGTGAGCCTATGGCATAGTCCTCATGTCGGCGTCATCTGCGTCGGCGTCTGGATTCATTCATTTTGAACTTTTGTGTGCAGGTTTTGAATTTTTTTTTTTTTTTTTTTTTTGCTTTTTTTTTATGTCAGCAAGCTTTTCAGGGATAGTAATATTTTATTCAACCCTTTCCATGCTTAGTTACTTGTATTTTGGACTTTGTGTACAGGTTTTTGACTTGTCTGTGCAGGTTTTTGACTTTTGTATAGGTTTTGAAATTTTGTCTTCCAAGTGGAGTTTTACCTTACTGGCATATTGCCATGGTGGTTACCTTAACACTTCAGGGTATTTTTCGCAATTTCAACCCTTTGAAACAAATGTGATACTTTTTTTTTACTTTTATGTGCAGGTTTTGAGGTTTGTCTTTCTTTTCGTCCAAGTGGCGACTTACCTTGTAGCATATTGCCATGGTTCCTATTTTATGTTAGGATGCTTCTTGGAGCTAGTATTATATTATTTTACCCTTTAGCTGCTTATTTACCTTAATTTTGGACTTTTGTGTGCAGGTTTTTGACTTTTGAGTACAGGTTTTGATATTTTTTTTAAGTGGACTTTTACCTCACTGGCATATTGCCATGGTGGTTACTGTAACATTTTCAGGATATTTTTCTAAATTTTAACCCTTTGAAACAAATGTGATACTTTTTTGACTTTTATGTGCAGGTTTTGAGGTTTTTCTTTCTTTTCTTCCAAGTGGATATTTTTCAGGTAGAGTTTCACCTTACTGGCATATTGCGATGGTGGTTACTGTGACATTATCTGGGTATTTTTCTCAATTTTAACCCATTGAAACAAATGTGATGCTTTTTTTTTTACTTTTATGTGCAGGTTTTGAGGTTTTTCTTTCTTTTCTTCCAAGTGGATATTTTTCAGGTAGAGTTTCACCTTACTGGCATATTGTCATGGTGGTTACTGTGACATTATCAGGGTATTTTTCTCAATTTTAACCCATTGAAACAAATGTGACGCTCTTTTTTTTTACTTTTATGTGTAAGTTTTGAGGTTTGTCTTTTTTTTCTTCAAAGTGGAGACTTACCTTGTAGCATATTGCCATGGTTCCTATTTTATGTTAGCATGCTTCTTGGGGCTATTATTGTATTATTTAACCCTTTAGCTGTTTATTTACTTTAATTTTGGACTTTTGTGTGCAGGTTTTGGACCTTTTTTTTACTCCAGCCACCCCTTTACATTGGCCACCTGCTGGTGAGCCACAGGGTACTGATACCCCCTCTAGTTTAAGTGGAGTTTTACCTCACTGGCATATTGCCATGGTGGTTATTTTCAGGGTATTTTTCTAAATTTTAACCCTTTGAAACAAATGTGATACTTTTTTGACTTTTATGTGCAGGTTTTGAGGTTTTTCTTTTTCTTCCAAGTGGATATTTTTTAGGTAGAGTTTCACCTTACTGGCATATTGCCATGGTGGTTACTGTGACATTATCAGGGTATTTTTCTCAATTTTAACCCATTGAAACAAATGTGATACTTTTTTTATACTTTTATGTGAAGACTTTGAGGTTTGTCTTTCTTTTCTTCAAAGTGGAGACTTACCTTGTAGCATATTGCCAAGGTTCCTATTTTATGTTAGCATGCTTCTTGGGGCAATTATTATATTATTTAACCCTTTAGCTGCTTATTAGTCCCCTATCGGCATCGCCGGAGGGGACTATAGGTTTGCACTCTGTCCATCTGTCAGTCTGTAGGTCTGTTAGTCTGTCAGTCTGTCAGTCACACTTTAGTTTTCCGGAGTTTTTTTTGGAAACGCTTCAATGGAATGATTTCATTTTTGGTAAACTACTATAGAACGATGACTTACAGATCAAGTTTGAGTTTCATGCTGATTGCCTTATTCTTGTGTGAGTTATGGCCTTTGGAAATATGGAAAAGCGCCAAAATATCAGTTTTCCAGACTTTTTCTGGAAACGCTTCAACGGAATGATTTCATTTTTGGTAACCTACTATAGAACCATGACTTACAGATCAAGTTTCATTTACACTCTGTCCATCCATCCATCAGTCTGTCAGTCAGTCTGTCAGTCATACTTTAGTTTTCCAGACTTTTTTTGGAAACGCTTCAACGGAATGATTTCATTTTTGGTAACCTACTATAGAATGATGACTTACAGATCAAATTTTATTTGCACTCTGTCTATCCATCAGTCTGTCCATCAGTCAGTCTTGTCAGTCATACTTTAGTTTTCCAGACTTTTTTTGGAAATGCTTCAACCAAATGATTTCATTCTTGGTAACCTACTATAGAACGATGACTTACAGATCAAGTTTGAGTTTCATGCTGATTGCATTATTCTTGTGTGAGTTATGGCCCTTAGAAATATGGAAAAGCACCAAAATATCAGTTTTCTGGACTTTTTTTGGAAATGATTCAATGGAATTCATGCTGATCACATCTAGGTTATAACATTTGTATAATTATTATTGCTCATAAGTCCGGTAGGGGACATTGTATTGCTTCAGCGATACATGCGCTCTTATTTACTTTAATTTTGGACTTTTGTGTGCAGGTTTTGGACTTTTTCTTTTTTTTTTACTTCAGCCACCCCTTTACATTGGCCACCTGTTGGTGAGCCACAGGGTACTGATACCCCCTCTAGTTATCTATACTTTTATTTTCAACCTCATTTTAAGCCTTAGCCTTTCAAAATTTGGGGAATATAATCTTCGCAAATAAAGCTCTCTAAAATGTCATGCCATCCTTGGAAAATCTCAGTTGTTATACCTACCAGAATGCTGAGCTGATGTCTTAGAGTGTCATAGGATCAAAAAATAAAATGCATTAGATTTTTCTGAAATTTTAGTATGTTATAGAGGTAAAAAAAATTAGGAGATAGCTGTATTTCTTTGTTTTTAGATTTTACACCATTTTGACATTTTTTCATCACTTTGAAGTTTAGCCTATTTTTCTCTATTCTTAACAGCCTAACACTGTTGAGTCCAGTTGTGCCCTATTAATACAGCATACACTTATGAAACATACTACACATATTTGTGGTCATATTAAGTTGTTAACCCTTATTTTTTCATTTGAATTTGACACACCTGGTGCCAGCGATGCCAGTTTTACATCTTTTTCTATACCTTTTATTTTCAACCTCATTTTCAGCCTTAGCCATTCCAATTTTCTATAATCTCCACAAAAAAACACAACTAAAATATGGGGCCATCCTTGGAAATTCTCAACCGTTATACCTGAATGCTGAGGTGGCATCACAGAGGGTCATATTGTCAAAAAGTAAAATGTGTCGTTTTTTCTGAAATTTTAGTAAGTTGTAGAGCTCAGAAAATTAAGAGACAGTTGTTTTTTTTCTTTTTGATTTGCAGCCATTTTGATGTTTTTACTACACTTCAAAGTTTAGTGTATTTTTTACATATTTTCAGGGTATGCTTTATTTTGTGGCGTAGTATGTAACAGGGTGACAGATACCTTCCCCTCATTGTTGGGTGCTTCAGCATTGGCTGTGCTTTGTTGGATGACTTCTGAAAATTCGCTTTGCGATTTCAAAACCATCTAGTGTGTTATGACTTTGTTTCAGTCCATAAAAATTGATTTTACAGGTCTTGTTCACATTTCACACAAACAAATGATTTGACGTATCGTTCACACCCCATGGGCAAAGATTGCCCCTGACTAAATGATGTGTCATTACTTTGACTCAAGTTCATAATTCCAAGGTCACCAACCACTCATGCGTTCTTCTGATCCAGGCCATAACAAATGAATCACTAGTCAGATCTTGCACATACCTCACACAATTCTTGCACTCTACTAGGGGTTGTTTCTTGACCGTAACCCAAGGTCATAATTCCAAGGAGAAGGTTACAGACTGATTGTCCATTCTAACTTTTCCTGGTCCAAATAAATGATTCCATAAGCATAGTACACACTTCAGACAATGCTTGCTCATGACCATCACTGAAGGTCATAACTCCAAGATGAAGTGGTCACAGATCAGTCATCCATTCTAACTCTGTCCACTTTTGTACATAAAAATGATTCAATGGACAGATTTTTCTCGAAGTTGTGACATGACCATCATGTTCCTGTCATTTAACAACTCCAAAATAAAAATTGTATGCATGCTCTTATACAGTCTGTTTTCACTGAAATTTTGATAGCTACACTTGTTTGGTAGAGTTTGTTCTACTAGCTACTGCTGTCATGGCTTATCTTTTGGGCAACAAGCTCTGTTTTACTGGTAAAATAGACCCATTCACCAATGTTTGGGGCAGAAGTGATCTAAAATGGGCAACATGGGTACAAACGATTGAGCAGACTTGACTTTATCTCCATGTTGCATTCTCTGTTAGCCATTGTGCAGAAGTATATTACCTTAAACACCAATAAATAAATTATTTTTTGGGCTCATATTTAGGGAGTATCCATCAGCTGTGCTGATATTTCTTGTTGAGCAAAAACCTGTAAACAATAGTTTGGATTTGGATTACTTTGGGTATGGAAAACAGTTTGTGTAATGCACACAACATACTCTACATTTTTTTCACTTGTGCTTAACTTATGTAATTTTGCCAGCTGTTCTAGTTTTTAAAACTGTCAAATCACCCATTGGCAAAAATGTCTGATGTTGATATCAGGTAAGTTCATTTTTAATCTTTATGTCCTCAGATTTATTTTACGATAATAACTACTGTAAATATTGTACACAACAGAAGATGACTTGACAGTGTTTCTACATCATTGTTTTCTGCATCCATAGTTATCCAACAATGATGTAAAAACAATGTCAAGATAAATGCAGCCTACCAGTTGGGTTCTCAAGGAAAAATGTACTTTTTCAAACAATATAAAAGTGGCATTTTGTGGCTGTTTGTGGATGTAGGGGTTAAGCCTGAATTTATCAAGTTTTATTGATTTTTAAAATGCAGTCTACCATTTGAATTCTCAAGGAAAAGTACACTTTTTCAAACAATATAAAAGTGGCAGTTTGTGACTGTCTGGGGACTTAGGGGTTAGGCCTGAATTTATGAAGTTGTATTGATATTCTATTACTAATTGCAATTACCCTAGTTCTTCAACATTATGAAACTAAGGCCTATAAAAAAATTTCTTGTTTCTCAGGCAGTTTTTCCTCAATTTTATGATGAGGGAGGCTTTTTTTCTTTTCTTTTTTTATATTTACAAAACAGCTTTGAAAATAGATGGATTCAGAAATTTAACTACTTACAATATCATTTGGAAAACCAATGTTTTCAGCAGTGAAAATTTCCTGTAATGTAGTTGAAAATTTAACCAACTATATCTTGTTTGACAGAGCTCTGTGAGGTGACGAGGGAGGTGGCTGATAAACGAGAATTGTTTTGTTAAGAGCCTCATTTCTGAAAGATTAGTATTTACCTCTTAACCTACTGAGTATTTTCAAGATATTTTTCATCAGATTTACTCATAGCTGCTATGAAGCAGCCATGACTTGATTTGATGGAAAGTCCATGAAAAATTGCATTCAATTTACAGGGGGAAAATTGGATTAATTGTTCCAGATTATCTACTACTCAAAGTTTGCTAAGCACCAAATATTTGACACAGCATTGTGAAACTTGCTTGTGACATATTTGCGATATTTTTGGTGGATATAATTGAGGAATGTATTAAGATGGTCCCCAGTGTTTACATTAGCTCTCTTGATAGGCAGATTTTTTATGACAGTCATGGAAAGCATGTACCCCTTGATTTTCATGATGTTTTCGTGTACTGTCTACATGTACATGACATGTGTAGGGTATTCAATCTTCATTTCAACACAAACCCTTGTGATTTAATGATTGAGTATGGCAAATGCAAATGTAAGAAGACATTTGTCTGAAGCAGAAATGTGGTGGACTGTAGGGATGGTGGAGCAAGGGGCTACCCATCGTCAGGTAGGCGAAGCCCTTGTTGTGCACCATATGGTGATCACCAGAGCCTGGGCAAGATTTCAGCAGTATGGCACACCAGTAAGACGGCATGGTGGTGGCAGAGACTGGGCAACATCTGTAGCTGAAGACCGGTTTTTGATCATTCAGGTCCCTGGGAACCGCTTTGCCACAGCAACCCAGTTTTGCTGTGACCTTCAGAATGCATCCGGGGTAAATGTTTCGATGCAGACTATCCGGGCAAGGTTGCACAAAGGTGATCTCTGATTGAGAAGACCATGTATTCGCATTCCGCTGTCCCAGAACCACCGCCTGGCACGATATGAATGGGCCATGGACCACGTTGGATGGGCCAGAGAAGATTGGCAAACTGTCCTTTTTACAGATGAGTCAAGGTACTGCACATTCTAGGGTATGGAGAAGACCAGGAGAGCTATTATATGCAGCCAACATTGCTGAGCATGACTGCTATGGTGGAGAATCAATCATGGTCTGGGGTGGCATCAGCTGGGATGGACGTACAGACCTCTGTGTCCTTGAACATGGTACATTGACTGCACAACAGTATTTTGATGAGATCCTGGATGTCCACGTCAGATTGTATGCAGGTGCAGTGGGTGATAGATTCATTCTGATGGACGATAATGCCTGTCCTCATGTTGCCCATGCTGTTGGAGAGTACTGACAGCGGGAGGGGATTGAGCGTATGGACTGGCCAGCAAGATCCCCTGACCTCAATCCAATCGAACATGTCTGGAATGAGTTGAAGCTTGCAATTTCAGCCCGTCCAGTCCAGCCAAGAAGTGTCCAAAAGCTTGGTGCCATGCTGATCCAAGAATGGAACAACATCCCACAAAGGACCACCAGGAACCTGATTGGGAGCATGAGAATGCATTGTCAAGCTGTAATTAACAGTAATGGGTCTCATACTCGATATTGAAGCCATACCAGTTTGCTCCGTCAACTTTTTGGCATATTGAAAAATTTCCTCTTTTACCAATAATATCCATTTTCCATGGTTATCGTATTCAAAAGCTAAAAAATAATGTCAAACACAAATAAAATCTTAATTTCTGTACTTAAATCATTAAAGATATAATTAAATAAAAAATATATACACTTTTCATAACAATATTTCAACTAAAACGTAAAACAGGTAGTTGGATGTACTTGTTGCTTAGCAAACTTTGAGTAGTATATTATGCTTATTCAGAGACAAGAAAAATAATGCCGTAGGCAGGAATATCCACCACCAGCTTGCAAGGAGTTAATTATATTATTACTTCATTTAGATATTTGTATTTTTTCCCCAAAAGGAATAATGTATACTTTATTAGGAGAGGCTAATCTGTCAGTTGAATTTTCAACAACCTCTCTTAATTCTAAATATGACTTCATCTCTTGCAATTGTAGAACCGATGAAAGTGTTGCTTCTCTTAGTGGAGTTGGAAGCAGGAATTCAACGTAAGTACACTGCTTTTAATTGTTTGTGTCATCTAGACTGTGAGAAAGTGTTGTTTTAATATTGTTGAATAATGTTTAGTTCAGAATTCTTTTTGCTCCACAGTTTTTGAACAGGTGAGCAGAATGTTTTTAATTTTTATTTCATTTTTTGCAAAAAAATTGATCACAATCAGCTTTAACCTTGTACCCAATGCACTCAATATCAAAAATTTGTTATTTTGAATAATTTTTTAAAAATTCCGACCCTCTCGTCAAGCTTGTTCTAATGACATGATATCATTTGTGTTTGAAATTTTTTAAAACAAAATTCTTTTTCAGCTGCTCAATTCATAAATTATGCTGATGAGTGTGGCCATTTCATTAGGTAAATGGGTTAACTCTTGATCTGCTGAGTATTTTCTGGAATTTCTCATTGAAAAAAAGCGGTACGGTACCTCTATCTGGTATATAATAGATTTGGTCAATATTTGGTATGTGAGCACTTCTTAACAATGTTTTGGTAAAGTTTGAAAATCATTATAGTTTGACCATACTGAGTGGAGTTATGGCCCTTAATTAGTTAATTTTTGCCAGTTTTCAGCTCATTAGCATGATAACTTGACAGGGTTCCCGCAGGTCCTTGGATTCAAGGAATGGCCTTAAATTCAACAAAGTGTGGTTCAAGTACTTGAAATCCTGGAAAATGGTCAAGAGAGCCTTGAAAATCCTTAAATTTTTGTGAAATAAAAATGCGCCGACGATATCGGTAATTAACAGCTTCCAATCATTTCTGGTTTTACAGTAACCGCAGACAAGATATAAATAGCTCAGTTAGAGCAAATTCAATAACCTTCAAGGCAGGGCAATGCATTACGCATTCTCATTGGACGTCATTTCTTATCAACCTACCCTACAATTGTTTACTACAGGCTTGCACTGCAGTGGAAGTCACTAACTCGGAAAATATACTCTCTATTTTGATCTTTCCCAAACGATTTGGGAAAGAAAAGTGGTGCAAAAGCACCAAGAAAAAATAAGCCAAAACTGGGTCGAGTGCTACCGGCACACACCCAGTAGGGGATGCTCTTCTAGTACAGATCCACAGCTTCCGGTACCAGTTCACAGTCATGTAACTAATGAATCATTCTTTTTTCTTCTGCCATCCTGGAAACACGTGCAGCCATTTGCCTTACGAAACAGTGATAATTCAACTCGTTGATAATGGTTATATGTGACTAGAATTATGGATCTAAGTATCATATAATAACAGGACTGTGTTTTATATATTCTCGTTATTAATTTCATACATTTTCATTGTATTTTGTATATTCTCTGTGGTTGCGCCCGACTTTCGCGTACCGTGCGGCCGTTTGGACATATAATTTTTTGGTTGATAAATTTATGTTATCCTTTTGGATATTATTATTATTATTGGAGTTAGGTGTCAGTGGGGGGGGCTGTATGGACAGGATTTCTCATCTCTGTTGAGGGCAGAATTTCTGTTTTTTGGGTCCCTGTCGGCCCTTGGTTCAGTTGTGTTCCCGTCGGTTCTTTATTTTCTAACACCTTTCTCTTGTAGTTGGGGGTGTTCTTTTACTTTCTACATCTGTTGAGTTCACCTTTTCTTCTACTGCTCTTACCTGTTATGCTCAGCACTGTTCCTTGAGGGCAATGCCTGTTGCCCAAGCATGTGGACGATTCCCATGCTTCTTGTGCCATTTGTAATGGGTGTTCTTCAGATCGACCCTGTGGGCACTGTGGGTCTTGGTCATCCACTTTTGGGCTTCTGTGAACCGTGTGGTGCGTTCTCGTGGCTGTTTCTCCCGCACCCGCGGGAAAGAGGAACGCTGTCGTTCGGGGCCTCCCAACATGATCACGTCTGGTGAGAGTTATACCCTCTCTGTGGGGGATGTGTTGACTTTTCCTGTGGTGGATACTGCGGGAGTTGTTGAGTTGTCTGGTGAAGAGATGCCTGGTTCTGGGACTGTGGTCCCTCTCCAGTCGACATCTGAGGCTGTCACTAGGGTTGTGACTCCTCCTTTGGAGCCGAGCTTGGTTGCTCTTTCCACTTTTCCACCGGTTTCAACAGCTCCTCTCATATCTGCTGCTACTGCTGTTCCATCTGCAACGTCATCGGTCACCATTTCAGCCGGCCTCGGCTTATCCCTGCAGGGGTCTGCAGAGATGTCTGGTAGTGTAGACGTGGGATATCGGCCTCAGCCTTCCCTGACTTCAACTCGGCGAAGTTGGATGGGGCTGCCGTCCGAACGCTCTGCTGTGGTCTCTCAGCCGTCGAGCCCAGCAGCCTTGTCTTTGGATTCGGATGTTCCTGGTGGGGTCACCATGGACTCTGGAGCATTTCCGTCCACGCACTCTGGTCCTATGGTCAGTTTTGCGGGACCGACGCTTTTATGCAGCCTGAACCTTCTGTCCCTCTGAGGTCTGCGGCAACTCTCATGAGTTCCCACGCTGTTGAACCTCGGGGTCTGGTATACCCCTATCAGCATTTGCCTGCAGATGTTTTGGCTGCCACCCGTTGCCCCACGTCGGGTGTTCTGGAGGATCGTGACCCTTCGCTGGTTAAGAGGGTCAGGAGTGAAACCACTTTGCCAGTTCGTTCCCACATCAAACTGGCTGCCACGGGCTGTGAGCTTAGGGAGGCCCTCTCCTTGCTCACTCAGGTTCTAAGGGCCTTCCCATTGCCTCCAGTGAGGCTACTAGTGGTTTCCAGGTGCCCCCCGTGGCACTGCCTCTCGGGATTGGAAGCAGGCCGCTTTCTGATCCCCCTGGTGTGCCTACATCATGGGAGGCATCGGATAGTTTGCCAGTGATGGGCTATGTGTCTTCCGATTCAGAGGATGGGTCAGACATACCTGACATTGAGGGCCAACATTCTTCTGACTTGGGGGCAGCTCTTGACTTTGTGTTTGAGTTTCTTCCGGATCTCAAACTGTCAGACCAGCTGAGGTGTCAGCCAGGCCGTGATCATCGGTCGTGTGCCTCCAGCCTGTGGAGCAACCTGCTTCTGGGCGCCTTTGACCGTGCCAGTCGGTACATGTGGTTGAGGCGTTTGCAGCTTTGGACTCTAAGCTGAGTTCCAAGGCTATGAAGACTTTGTTCTTCACCTGGGCTGACACCTTTTTAGCCTCTAGTGTGTTATCGTTCCTACGATTCCGCCAATCCGTCAGTCTGCCAGACATTGACAGTCTTGGATCAGGACTCCACCTCCCTCTGGCTTTCCAAGCCCAAGTTGGCCATTATTCCTATGGCGACTCTGGAGTCCCTGTTGGGCTTATCGAGAGAGATGCTGGGCATGCTTTCTCTCTCAGATCACGTTGTCTCTGCTTTGGCTGCTTATCTGCCTCCAGATAGGTTTGACGATGTATGGGCTCCTTTGCATGTGATTTCCAAGATGGTCATGCATCTTACTCACACGCATGCCTGTAACACACCTTCGACCGTGCCAGTCGGTACAGGTGGTTGAGGCATTTGCAGCTTTGGACTCGAAGCTGCATTCCAAGGCTATAAAGACTTTGTTCTTCACCAGGGCTGACACCTTTTTTGTCTCCAGTGTGTTATCATTCCTACGATTCCGCCAAACCGTCAGTCTGCCAGACTTTGACAGTCTTGGATCAGGACTCCACCTCCCTCGGGCTTTCCAAGCCCAAGTCTGCCATTATTCCTATGGCGACTCTGGAGTCCCTGTTGGGCTTATAGAGAGAGATGCTGGGCATGGTTTCTCTCTCAGATCATGTCGTCTCTGCTTTGGCTGCTTATCTGCATCCAGGTAGGTTTGATGATGTATGGGCTCCTTTGCGTGTGATTTCCAAGATGCTCATGCATCTTACACGCATGCCTGTAACACGGCTAACTTGGAATTAGTTCGCCAGGAAGCTGTGTTGGACACAAGCCATTCCCTTCCTGAGGGGCAGCGCGCTGCTCTTCAATCCACTTCTTTGGCGGGTCTGCGACTTTTCCATGGTTCTGTAGCGACGATCCGGGATGACGTCCTGCATCATTCCAAAGATCAGCTGCTGCTTCGCCAGCTTGATCAGCCTTCTGTTGGAGGCAGGGGCCATTCTAAGTCTAACAAACGCCCTTCTGCTTCCTCTGCGAAGCCAAGGGCTGATCCTCCTGTCACTGCTTCTACTTCTTACTTGCCTGGTAAAGGTAAGCGTTGGCTGACCAGAGGGAGGACTGAGGATCGTTCATCTAATAGAGGAGGTGGTTTCTCCTCTGGTGGGCCTTCCTGGGGCTCGGGAGGAAGATCCTCACCTCGATTCGTCCCAGTTTGGAAGAAGGATATTAGGGTTCGCAGACCATTGGGCCACAATCACATCTGATCCTTGGGTGTTAGATGTTGTTCGGTCCGGGCTGCAGATATCCTTCCGGAGGCATCCCACTCTGTCGAGAGATATCCTCCAGAGGCACTCCAACGCTGCTCTTCTGGAGTCAGATGTCGATACATTGTTGAGCTTGCTCACGTTTCTAGAGTCAATGAGAAGTCGGACCTGGTCCCTTCTCAGTCGTTTTGTCATCTGGAGATGGACTTCCGTACTCAGCTGCATACGGTGGCAGTTTCCCAGGCAAGGGCTGTGATTCTTTCAGCTTTCACCCTGACTCTGTTCCAGTCCACAACAGCTTGAACTATTCTCCGGCTGCTCGGTCTCTGCGGTTCAGTGACGGATCTCATTCCTCTTGGTCGGCTGCATGTCAGACCTCTCCAACACTTTCTGCTCAGTTACTGGAGGCTGAATGTCTATCCTCTGGATCTGGTGCTTCAGTTACCAGACTCTTCATCGTCACCTCTTTGCGACCTGTTGGAACCATCAGGTGGACACTTTTGAGTCCCCGTGTCCAAATCCTCTGGCTTTCGGCTGTCAGCTACGCCTTCCCGCGGGTTCTGATTCTGCCTCAGGTTCTGGCCAAGATCAGAACCTGCAGTTGTCGAATCATTCTGATCGCTCCTCTGTTGCCCCAGTGGGTCTGGATCAATCAGCTCCGCTCTCTGTTGGCGGCGGTTCCGGCACGTCTCCCTTTGCATCACGACCTTCTTTCCCAAGGTCACCCAAGGAGGTTTCACGTCGAACCGACTTCATTGTGCCTTCACGCATATCTTTTGTCAGGTCCTGTCTCCTCTGTAGAGGTTTTTTGAGACGAGCAGTGGAGTGCATTTCTTCTTCAATGCGGCACTCCACTGGTTTAGCCTTTGCGGCTAAGGGGAAGATCTTCTATCGATGGTGTGCTGATCACTCTGTTGATTATGCCAATCCATCGATAACACAGATTGCGGAGTTTCTGGTATCTCTCTTTGATTCTCGGAGTCTCCAGCCTGTTACCATCAATGGGTACAGGTCCATGCTTTCAGAGACCTTTTCATATGTGGGAAAGCATTGTATCGGCACTAATCCATACCTCTCCAAGCTTATTCAGCACTTTTCTTTGAATAGGCCAAGGATTTTGCAGCTTACCCCAAGATGGAATCTTTCTTGGGTGCTGCTTTGCTTGGAGGTGGGGGGGCTCCGTTCAAACCTTTATCCCAGGTGGATATGCATTTTCGCACATACAAGACGGCTTTTCTGATGGCTTTTGCCTCAGACAGATGGGTTAGTGAGCTTCATGCCCTCTCGGTTGATCCAGCCTTTTTCAGGAGCTCCGCCAACAGTGTTACTTTTACCACTGATTGCTCCTTTCTGGCCAAGAATCAGATACCAGAAACAACTCCACCTCCTATTTGTATCAGGGCTTTTCCTTCAGCCGAGGGTAATCACCGTTTGCTCCGTCCGGTTTGTGTACTTCGCAGTTATCTCACCGGACGCAGTTCATTAGGAAAGGCAGGAAATGATTCTTTCTGTCTCTTATTCCTGGTCGACGGAAGATCTCTTCTCAATCCATTTCTCGATGGATTTGTCTTGCTATTCACGTGGCTTATGCTCGTCTAGCGACTGATGATTGTATTACCAATCGTATTTCTGCCCACGAGGTGCGTGCCTTGTCCATCTCCTGGGCTTATGCTAACTCCGTCAAGTTGTCAGATGTTATGCAGACAGCCCACTGGAGAAATGCTTCTACTTTCTCCACCTTCTATCTGCGTCAGTTGCAGGAGCAGTCTGAGGGCCTTTTTTCTTTGGGCCCTCTTTTCTTCTGCTCAGGCTGTTGTCTACCCTAGCCATTAGGCTTCAAGGTCAGTTCCAGCCATGTGCTGTTTTACTGTCCTTTCTGTCTGTGTGTCATGCAGTGCCATACGCCTCATCTCTCATTGTCTTTTACTAATGGATGTGATGCTATGGTTTGATAGGCCTTGGGACCTCTTCTTCTGTCCACAGTTCCAGTGCAGTAGGGTTATGTGGGGGTTGGTTATGTGATTCCCTCCTCCTATTGTCTATTCAGCCTGTAGTAAACAATTGTAGGGTAGGTTGATAAGAAATCTAAATTTTATAGTAAATTTCTTTTCTTATACCTACCACAATTGTTTACATGGAGGCCCTCCCGTCTTCTTATTCGGGTAAGAATCCTTCCTCCCCGCTGATCACATAACTCCAATATCGGTGAATTCAAAAGAATGATTCATTAGTTACAGGACTGCGCAGTGGTACTGGAAGCCGAGAATCTTTACTAGGAGAAGAGCGTCCCCTACTGTTTCGGCTTATTTTTTCTTGGTGCTTTTGCACCACTTTTCTTTCCCAAATCGCTTGGGAAAGATCAAAATAGAGAGTACATTTTCCGAGTTAGGGACTTCCACTGCAGTGCAAGCCTGTAGTAAACAATTGTGGTAGGTATTATAAGAAAGAAAATTTACTATAAACTTTAGATTTCTGACCTTAGCCAATCAAAAAGCATGATTCATATTTCCGTGTTGTGTCTGAAATCTTGTCTGTGAATGTCTGAATTTAGAATCTTTGAGAGATTATTAATAAATAGCAACGGGGAAGTGAACATTCCAAGAAAGCTTACTGAAAACAGAAAAATATGCAGAGTGGTTAGTCCCCGTGGTTGGCAATAGGTATTTGACAAAGTGCAAATTGTGTAAAAAAATATTCAATGTTACCAGCATGGGAAAAGCTGAACTAGATTCACACATGAAATCAGACAAACATGTGAAAAGATCGAAGGACAAAAACATGACTCTCCTGTTAACATTTGGAGCAAAAATGGATCAAAGCTTGGCGTGTTCTGATTCATCTTCAGGTAGTGTTGCAACAATTAGTAATTCTGTTGTTTAGGCTGCCGCAATTTTGTGGGCAACAAACATAGGTTATGACCCCTCATTGGAACGAGCTCATCAAGCTCGTTCCAATGAAGGGTCATAACCTATGTTTTTGAGACAAAAAATGAAAAAAATTAGTTATTCAAGAAATTTGTTTGCAAGTGTCGACTTCTTTTCATGTTAGGTAAAGGGTTAATATACTTGTTGTCTTTTAACATAGTATGTCTGCCATCGTTATGTACACTAGTATCATGATTCATCATAGTAAGGCCTTGAAAATCCTTGAATTTTGTTGCTGTAAGACATTGTAAAATGCTACAAAATGTCAAGCAACTGCCTTGAATAGCCTTAAATTTGATCAGTCCTTGCCTGCAGTAATTCTGCTTGAACTAATAAATGGATTCGGCCAGTATTTGGTATATGAGACTTTTTAGCTCGCCTGACTTTCAGTCAGGTGAGCTATAGTGATCACTCACCATCCATCGGCCGTCCGTCCATCGTCTGTGAACATGATGTTTGCGTCTTCTCCTCCAAAACCGCTGAACCTATTTAGGTGAAATTTGAGAAATTTGTTTGTAATGACATCGCATTTTGATTTTGTTCAAATCAAGTTGCCCTGCCCCTTGGTAGGGCCGTGCCCAAAAAGTGTGCTTAAATCTTAAAAATCTTCTTTTCATGAAGCAACTAACTGCCCTCCTCAAAAGCCTGATTCTCATGATTTTGGTATGTTCCAGCCTGCCTGAGTGGACTTGTGCCCACCTGAATATAGATCAAGGAGAGCCAGCAACTGCCCTCCTGTGATTTTTAAAAGGACAAGTTTGTTCAAGCCAAGTCCCTGGGTTCATATTTGGGCTCACTGTGGGAGCCCAAATTATAACTTAGTTCAATATGAGGAATATTCTTTCAAAATCTTCTTTTTTTTTTAGATCCACCCGTCAGAATCTTTGGGTATTTGGTATAAGCTTTTCTAAGGAGGGGCAGATGCAACTTGTTCAAATCATTTCCCTGGGTTGATATTTAGGCTACCATGTCAGGTGAGTGCTCTCAGGCCCCCTGGGGCCTCCTGCTTAGCAATGTCTTGAATGAGTTTAAAAACTGGTACAGTTTTGCCATACCGAGAGAGTTATGTTCCTTAATTAGTGTTGAAACGACTCTGGGATTCTGGAGTCGATTCGTTGACATCCAAAAGTCAAGTCGAAGTCGACTAGTCACCACCCCACTTCCTGCCAAGATTTACATAGCAATACCACTGCAGTTGAATATTTTTCTTCACTTGTGCACTTTACTGATGTCGGTTGATAAGTAATAAATTAAATGACATGGGAATCTCTCTATATGGTGACGATATTCGCCAAAATAATAATTGCAGTTTGGGGGGAAGAAATCATGATTAACGATTCAGTCATGATATTGTTCTCTTGAGAAGGTTGTGTTTGTTTTGGTAAATAGTGTCAATACTGTTTAGTGAACGTAATGCAATAGACTCAGCCTTATTAATGAGAAATATACTGAGCACATTTACTTGTGTCTCAATTTAATAATAATTTTGCTTTAAAATGTGTATTGTGAACTTGTGTCCATGTCTGGTCTACAGATAGATAGGCATGGGATGTATCAAAAGGTAATGTTCAGCTTTTTCCTCCCTTGATGTACTTCTCCAATGCTTACTGGAATGCAGGCAACACTGGAGAGACACATTGAGAGAGGTAACTGAACTGAAGAATGAATTTTACAAAATGAAAACGTGTTCATGACAACCATGTGGCATACATGTTGCTTAACAATCATTTGCCATTCAAAAAGTAGCCATTCAAAAATTTTTTTTTTTTTTTTTTTTTCTTCACTTTATTCTCCTATTGTGTTGTGATATCTGCATCAGGAAGTCACACTGCAGACTACTGGCTGATCACTTTTATTGTTATGCACTCAATGCAATGTTATGTTATCGAAGGCCAGTGACTTCGATCAGCTGGGAAACATGCCAGCCTCTCTCAAAAACAAAATCAGCCCAATTATTGTGTTAATTCAGATCATTAGTGTTAACTCTGGGTTTTCCAAGCACTTCTGGAATGGACAGGATCTGCATTCTTTGAGAAGTGTTATGTTTTTGTCAGTCCAAGTGGGCATGGGGAATGATTTCTCAACATGACTATATTTTGATTTTTTTTTTATTTATGATAATATTATTAACAAAATTTTTTTTTTAACTGGCTGTACCCAATTAATTGGGAAACCACCCAGCACTATCTCTATAATAGGAATCTTAGTGTTTGGAGACAAGTTCAAATAAGCTATCAATTTTCTTCCATTTCTTATCAACCTATCTTACAATTGTTTACTACAGGCTTGCACTACAGTGGAAGACCCTAACTCGGAAAATATACTCTCTATTTTGATCTTTCCCAAGTGATTTGGGAAAGAAAAGTGGTGCAAAAGCACCAAGAAAAAATAAGCCAAAACTGGGTCGAGCGCCATCAGAGCACACCCAGTAGGAGACACTCTACTCTTGTTAGTACAAATCCGCAGCTTCCGGAAACCAGTGCGGAGGCAGTAACTAATGAATCATTCTTTTTTTTGTCTGCCCATGTGGCAAGACGTCCATATTTTCTTTAAGAAACAGTGGTAATTCAACTCATTGATAATGGTTACCTGTGACTGGAATTATGGATCTGAGGATCGTATAATAACAGGACTGTGTTTTATATATTCTTGTTATTATTTTCAACCACATTTTCATTGAATTTTATATATTCTCCATGTTCACGCGTGAGTGGATATAAAAATTTTCGGTTGATAAATTTATGTTATCCTTTTGGATATTATTATTATTATTGGAGTTAGGTGTCAATGAGGGGCTGTATGGACAGGATTTCTCCTCTCTGTTGTGGGCAGAATTTCTGTTTTTTGGTCCCTGTTGACCGTCTGGGTTCAGTTGAGTTCCCACTGGTCCTTTATTTTCTTCCACCTTACTCTCATAGTTGGGGGTGTTCTTCTACTTTCTACATATGTTGATTTTACCTTTTTGGCTCACCTGACTTTCAGTCAGGAGAGCTATAGTGATCACTCACCGTCCGTCGTCCGTCGTCTGGCGTCCGTAGTCTGTGAACATGGTGTTTGCGTCTTCTCCTCCCAAACCGCTGAACCAATTTAATTGATATTTGAGATAATAGTTTGTTATGACATCGCAATTTGATTTTGTTCAAATCAAGTTGCCTCGCCCGTGGGTAGGGCCACACCCAAAAAGTGTGCTGAAATCTTAAAAAAATCTTCTTCTCATGAACCAGCAGTAGCAGAGACTTGATATTTGGTGTGCAGCTTCCTTTTGAGGTGTAGACTCAGATTTGTTCAAGAGAAGTTTGTGGGGCTATACTTGGCGTCGTTATGGGAAGGGCAAAATTTTGGGCCCCGCCCAAAATTTCTATTTTCCAAACCGAGAGGCTGATTTGAACCAAATTTTATGTGAGGGCTTATTGGGTCATAAGTACCTAATTTATGCTATTTTTTTTTTCCTGTAACCCCATGGGAACCGCAGGAGCTAAAAATAGAAAAAAATTAAAACGCCCATATCTCCAAAACTGCACGGCACCGAGAATTTTTATTTGGTGTGAAGCTTCCTTAGGACCAACAGAAAGAATTGGTAAAAAAAAATTGCCATCGGTTTTATCATAGGGTACAGTTTCGGAACTTTGAAAAAGTGCTGAGTCAGCACTTTTTAACACTGTAGGCAGTGTGAAAAACATTAAAAAATCTTCTTCTCCAGATGCAGCGGGCAGAATCTTTTGATATTTGGTATGCAACATTGGAGGGTGTATCTGATTCAAGTTTGTACAAATCGGCCCCCTGGGTTCATATTTGGGCTCAGTATAGGAGTCCGATTTCGAACTTAGTGCATTTCAGGCAAATTTCTTAAAAAATCTTCTTCTTCAGATCCAGCAGGCAGAATTTTTTGATATTTGGTATGCAACATTGTGGGGTGGATCTGATTCAAGTTTGTTCAAATCGGCTCCCTGGGTGTATATTTGGGCTCAGTATAGGAGCCCAAATTTGAACGTAGCATTTCAGGCAAATTTCTTTGAAAATCTTCTTCTCCAGATCCAGCAGGCAGAATCTTTTGATATTTGGTATGCAACATTGTGGGGTGGATCTGATTCAAGTTTGTTCAAACCGGCCCCTTGGGTTTATATTTGGGCTCAGTATAGGATCCCAAATTTGAACTTAGTGCATTTCAGGCAAATTTCTTAGAAAATCTTCTTCTCAAGCTCCAGCAGGCAGAATCTTTTGATATTGGGTATGCAACTGTGGGGTGGATCTGATTCAAGTTTGTTCAAATCGGCTCCCTGGGTTTATATTTGGGCTCAGTATAGGAGCCCAAATTTGAACTTAGTGCTTTTCAGGCAAATTTCTTAAAAAATCTTCTTCTCCAGATCCAGCAGGCAGAATCTTTTGATATTTGGTATGTAACATTGTGGGGTGGATCTGATTCAAGTTTGTTCAAATCGGCTCCCTGGGTTTATATTTGGGCTCAGTATAGGAGCCCAAATTTGAACTTAGTGCTTTTCAGGCAAATTTCTTAAAAAATCTTCTTCTCCAGATCCAGCAGGCAGAATCTTTTGATATTTGGTATGCAACATTGTGGGGAGGATCTGATTCTATTTTGTTCAAATCGGCTCCCTAGATTCATATTTGGGCTCATTATAGAAGCTCGAATTCGAACTTAGTGCAACATTGTGGGGTGGATCTGATTCAAGTTTGTTCAAACCGGCCCTTTGGGTTTATATTTGGGCTCAGTATAGGAGCCCAAATTTGAACTTAGTGCATTTCAGGCAAATTTCTTTGAAAATCTTCTTCTCAAGCTCCAGCAGGCAGAATCTTTTGATATTGGGTATGCAACGTTGGAGGGTGGATCTGATTCAAGTTTGTTCAAATCGGCCCCCTGGGTTTATATTTGGGCTCAGTATAGGAGTCCGATTTCGAACTTAGTGCATTTCAGGCAAATTTCTTAAAAAATCTTCTTCAGATCCAGCAGGCAGAATCTTTTGATATTTGGTATGCAACATTGTGGGGTAGATCTGATTCAAGTTTGTTCAAATCGGCTCCCTGGGTTTATATTTGGGCTCAGTATAGGAGCCCAAATTTGAACTTTCTTAAAAAATCTTCTTCTCCAGATCCAGCAGGCAGAATCTTTTGATATTTAGTATGCAACATTGTGGGGAGGTTCTGATTCTATTTTGTTCAAATCGGCTCCCTAGATTCATATTTGGGCTCATTATAGAAGCTCGAATTCGAACTTAGTGCATTTCAGACAAATTTCTTCAAAAATCTTCTTCTCCAGATCCTGCAGGCAGAATCTTTTGATATTTGGTATGCAACATTGTGGGGTAGATCTGATTCCAGTTTGTTCAAATCGGCCACCTGGATTCATATTTGGGCTCACTATAGAAGCCCAAATTTGAACTTAGTGCATTTCAGGCAAATTTCTTTGAAAATCTTCTTCTCAAGATCCAGCAGGCAGAATCTTGTGATATTTGGTATGCAGCATCCTTAGGGGGGTGAGATTCAAGTTTGTTCAAGCCATGTCCCTAGGTCCATATTTGGGTTCACTGTGGGAGCTTGAATTGTAACTTTGTTCAAAATGAGGAATTTTCTTTAAAAATCTTCTTCTTCAGATCCAGCAGTCGGAATGGTTTGATATGTGGTGAGTAGAATCCTTGTGGGGGAGGGGGGATTCAAGTGTGTTAAAGCCAAGTCCATGGGTCCATATTTGGGCTCCCTGTGGGAGCCCAAATTATAACTTAGTCAATAGGAATTTTTCTTTAAAAATCTTCTTCTTCAGATTCAGCAGTTGGAATGTTTTGATATTTGGCATGGAGCAACCTTAGGGGGCTGAGATTCAAGTTTGTTCAAGCCAAGTCCCTTGGTTCATATTTGGGCTCACTATGGGAGCCTGAATGACAACTTAGTTCAAAATGAGGAATTTTCTTAGGGGGGTAAGATTCAAGTTTGTTCAAGCCATGTCCCTAGGTCCATATTTGGGCTGATTGTGGAAGCTCGAATTGTAACTTGGTTCAAAATGAGGAATTTTCTTTAAAAATCTTCTTCTTCAGATCCAGCAGTCGGAATGTTTTGATATTTGGTGTGCAGAATCCTTAGGGGCGTGAGATTCAGGTTTGTTAAAGCCAAGTCCCTGGGTTCATATATGGGCTCCCTGTGGGAGCCCGAATTATGACTTAGTTCAATATGAGGAATATTCTTTAAAAATCTTTTTTTAGGTCCACTGGTCAGAATATTTGGATATTTGGTTTCAGCTTTTCTTAGGAGGAGCAGATGCAACTTGTGGAAATCAATTCTCTGGGTTGATATTTAGGCTACCATGTCAGGTGAGCGCCCTCAGGCCCCCTGGGGCCTCTTGTTCTTCTACTGCTTTCACCTCTGTTATGCCCAGGACTGTTCCTTGAGGGCAATGCCTTTTGTCCATGCTTGTAGTGCGTTCTCGTGGCCGTTCCTCCTGAACCCACAGGGGGAGGGGGGGGGGGGGATGCTGTCATTGGAGCTGAGCTTGGTTGCTCTCTTCCCTTTTCCACCAGTTTCAACAGCTCCTGTTGTATCCTGCTGCTACTGATGCTTTGTCTGCAATGTCATAGGTCACCATTTCAGCCGGCCTCGGATTATCCCTGCAGGGATCTGCAGTGATGTCTGGTAGTGTGTACGTGGGGTATTGTCCTCAGCCTTCCTTGACTTCAACTAGGTAAAGTCGGAAAGAGCTGCCAACTGAACCCCCTGCTGTGGTCTCTCAGCCGTCGTGCACCGCAGTTTTCTAATTGGATTCATATGTTCATGGTGGGGCCACCATGAACTCTGTTGCATTTCCATCCACGCACTCTGGTCTCATGGCCAGTTTTGCGGGACCAACGCCTTTTGTGCAGCCTTGACCTTCTGTCCCTCAGAGGTCTGCGGCGACTCTCCTGAGTTCCCGCTCTGTAGATCCTCAGGGTATGTCATACCCTTATACACATCTGCCTTCAGATGTTTCGGCTGCCACCCGCTCCCCGTGTCAGGTGTATTTGAGGATCGTGAACCTTCGCTGCTTAAAAGGGTCAGGAGTGAAGCCACTTTGCTGGTTCGTTCCCACGTTGAACAGGCCGACATGTGAGCTTAGGGAGCCCCTCTCCTTGCTCACTCAGGTTCTTTCCAAGAGCCTTCCCATTGCTTCCAGCGAAGGTACTAGTGGTTTCCAGGTGCCCCCCCCCCCCCCCCTGCAGCGCCGCCTCTCGGGATTGGAAGCAGGCCTCTTTCTAATCCCTCAAGTGTGCCTACACCATGGGAGGCATCAGCTGGTTTGCCCATGATGTGCTATGTGTCTTCCGACTCAGAGGATTAGTCCGACATACCTGACGTCGAGAGCCAACAGTCTTCTGACTTGGGGGCAGCTCTTGACTTTGTGTTTGGGTTCCTTCCAGTTCTCAAACTGTCAAACCAGCGGTACAGGTGGTTGAAGTGTTTTCAGCTTTGGACTCTAAGCTGAGTTCCAGGGCTATGAAGACTTCGTTCTCCACCAGGGTTGACACTTTTTTGCCTCCAGTGCATTATCGTTCCTACGATTCCGCCAATCCGTCAGTCTGCCAGACTTTGCCAGTCTTGGATCAGGACTCCACCTCCTGAGCAAGCCCAAGTCGGCCGTTATTCCTATGGCGACTCTGGAGTCCCTGTTGGGCTTATCAGGAGAGATGCTGGGCATGCTTTCTTTCTCGGATCACGTCGTCTCTGCTTTAGTTGCTTATCTGCCTCCAGATAAGTTTGCCGACATACAGGCTCCTTTGCGTGTGCTTTCCAAGGCGCTCATGCACATGCATGCCTGTAACACGGCTAACTTGGAATTAGTTCACAGGGACACTGTGTTGGACACACGCCGTTCCCTTCCTGAGGGGCAGCGCGCTGCTCTTCGATCTGCTACTTCGGCAGGTCTGCAACTATTCCATGGTTCTGCGGTGACGGTCCAGATTGACATCCTACGTCATTCCATAGATCAGATGCTGCTTTGTCAGCTTGATCAGCCTTCTGTTGGAGGCAGGGGCCATCCAAAGCCTAACAAGTGCCCTTCTGCTTCCTCTGCGAAGCCATGGGCTGATCCTCCTGCTGCCGCTTCTACTTACTCATGGGGTAAGGGTAAGTGTCGGCAGGCTAGAGGGAGGACTCAGGATTCTTCATATAGTAGAGGAGGTGGTTTCTCCTCTCGCGGGCTTCGCCGAGGCTCGAAATGAAGGTCCTCACCTCGATTCATCCCAGGTTGGAGGAAGGATATCAGAATTCGCAGACCATTAGGCCGCAATCACATCCGATCCTTGGGTGCTAGATGTTGTTTGGTCCAGACTGCGGATATCCTTCCGGAGGCATCCATCTCTGTCGAGAGTGCCTCTTCCAACACAAGTTCCTTTAGATGTTACCAGTTGGGAACTTTTGATCACAGGGATAGACAATCTCCTGTCAAAGGGGGCGATCGAGGTCGTCAAGAACATTCATTCAGTTGGATTTTATTCCCGCCAGGTCCAAGTGCCGAAGAAGGACGGCCGGCTCCGACCGGTTATCGATCTGAGTATCCTGAACTCATTGCTCCTAAGTTCAGCATGGAGACTTTCAGGTCGGTTCGCCACTCCATTCACCAGGGAGTTTTTGCTTCCAGCATCGACCTGCGAGACGCTTACTTTCACGTTCCGATTCATCGGACATCGCGAAAGTATCTCAGGTTCGCTTTTCTGGAGCGAGTTTACCAGTTCAAGGCCATGCCCTTAGGCCTCAACCTGGCTCCTTGGGCCTTCACCCGACTGATGTCGCATGTGTTAGCCTTACATCGCACACAGTCCAGGGTCACTACTTTGGCATATCTAGACTATATCCTCCAGAGGCATTCCAATGCTGCCTTTTTGGAGTCAGATGTCGACACACTGTTGAGCCTAGGGTTCAAGAGTCAACGAGGAGAAGTCGGACCTGGTCCCTTCTCAGTCGTTTTGTTATCTGGGGACGGTGGCGGTTCCCCGGACAAGGGCTGTGATTCTCTCAGCTTTTGCCCTGACTCTGTCCCAGTCCAGGTCCGCAACAACTCGGAGTCTTCTTCCGGCTGCTCGGTCTCTGCGGTTCGGTGACGGATCTCATTCCTCTAGGTCGGCTCCATGTCTGACCTCTCCAACACATTCTGCTCAGTCGTTGGAGGCCAAATGTTGATCCTCTGGATCTGGTGCTTCAGTTACTGGAGTCTCTTCCTTGTCACCTTCTCCCCTGACAGATGTTCAGTGGATTATGCAGGGAGTTCCGTTGGACTTACCCACGTCCGATCGTGTTCTGATGGCAGTTGCCAGCGATCTCGGATGGGGTGCGGATGGGGTGCGACTTTGGATCCTCTAGGTCTTTCCCTTCACAGGGCATGGGACCAGGATCAAGCATCTCTTCACTTCACATCAACCAGAAGGAGCTTCTTTCTCTTCTTCTGAGTTTCCAACAGTGGATTCCCCACCTTTTGAATCGCCAGGTCCTTCTGTTGTCCAACAATTCAACAGTGGTTGCTTACATTCGAAACCAGAGCGGCACGCACTCGGTTCCCATGTACAAATTGGCTCGGGATCTTCTACTGCTCGCTCAGGATATCAACGCCGGAGTGGTGGTTCGTCACATTCCTGGTCATCTGAACGTCCTAGACGACTCCCTGTCCTGATGGGGCAGGGTCATTTCCACTGACTGGATGCTCCACAGGGCAGTGTTTCAGTCGCTTTGCGATCTCTGGGGTCGTCCCCACATCGATCTCTTTGCGACTTGTTGGAACCATCAGGTGGACACATTCGTGTCCAGATCCTCTGGCTTTCGTTGTGGATGCTTTCTCACTCGATTGGAACGGTCTTGTCGGCTACGCCTTCCCGCCTGTTCCAATTCCGCCTCAGGTTCTAACCAAGATACGAATCTGCAGTTGTCGAATCATTCTGATCGCTCCCCTGCCGCCTCAGTGGGTGTGGATCAATCGCCTCCGCTCTCTGTTGGCAGCGGTTCTATGTCACAACCTTCTTTACCAACATCACCCAAGGAGGTTTCAAGTCGACCCAACTTCATTGTGCCTTCATGCATATCTTTTGTCAGGTCATGTCTCCTCCGTAGAGGTTTTTTTGAGATGAGCAGTGGAGTACATTTCTGTTCGGCACTTTTCTTTGAAAAGGCCTAGGGGACTTTGCAGCTTACCCCAAGATGGAATCTTTCTTGTGTGCTGCTTTGCTTGGGGGTGGGGTGACGTTCGAACCTTTATCCCAGGTGGATATGCATTTTCTCACATACAAGACAGCTTTTCTGATGGCTTTTGCCTCAGCCAGACGGGTTAATGAGCTTCACGCCCTCTCGGTTGACCCAGCCTTTTTCAGGAGCTCTCCCAACAGTGTTACGTTTACCACTGATTGCTCCTTTCTGGCCAAGAATCAGATACCAGAAACGACTCCACCTCCTCTCTGTATCAGAGCTCTTCCTTCTACTGAGGGTAACCGTCCTTTGCTCTGTCTGGTTCGTGCAATTTGAATTTATCTCAATCGGATGCAGTTCATTAGGAAAGGCAGGAAACAATTTTTTTCTGTCTCTTATTCCTGGTCAACAGAAGATCTCTTCTCAATCCATTTCTCGATGGATTTGTCTTGCTATTCACGCGGCTTAAGCTTGTCTAGCGACTGACGATTGTATTACTAATCGTATTTCTGCCCACGAGGTGCGTGCATTGTCTACCTCTTGGGCTTATACTAACTCTGTCATGTTATGCAGGTAGCCTACTGGAGAGATGCTACTTTCTCCACCTATCTGCGTCAGTTGCAGGAGCAGTCAGAGGACCTTTTTACTATGGGCCCTCTTTCTTCTGCTCAGGCTGTTGTCTGCCCTAGCCATTAGGCTTCTTACAAGGTCAGTTCCAGCTCTGTGCTGTTACTGCTCTTTCTGTCTGTGCATCGCACAGAACCATATGTCTCATCTCTCATTGTCTTTTACTAATGATTGTGATGCTATGGTTTGATAGGCCTAGGGACCTCTTCCTCTGTCCATGGTTCCAGTGCAATTGGGTTATGTGGGGGTTGGTTATGTGATTCCCTTCATCCTATTGTCTATTCAGCCTGTAATAAACAATTGTAAGGTTGATAAGAAATTTAAATTTTATAGTAAATTTCCTTTCTTATTATACCTACCACAATTGTTTACATGGAGGACCTCCTGTCTTCTTATTTGGGTAAGAATTCTTCCTCCACTGATCACATAACTCCAATGATTCATTAGTTACTGCCTGCACACTGGTTTCAGGAAGCTGTGGATTTGTACTAAGAGAAGAGCCTCCCCTACTGGGTGTGCACCGGTGGTGCTCGACCCAGTTTTGGCTTATTTTTTCTTTTTTCGCACCACTTTTCTTTCCCAAATCACTTGGGAAAGATCAAAATAGAGAGTATATTTTCCAAGTTAGGGTCTTCCACTGTAGTGCAAGACTGTAGAAAACAATTGTGGTAGATCTAATAAGAAAGGAAATTTACTATAAAATTTAAATTTCTGTTAAAAAATGTTGCCATTGGCAATCACCTTTGAACTTAGTTTAGTTAGGCATCAATATTTCCCTTTGGCACACCCTGCAGGCCACATTTATGATTGGGTCACTTTGAAACTTGGTTTGCTTGTTTGGGGTGATCTCTAGATGGGAGCTATCAATTTTCTTCCATTTTCATCCAAAAATGTTACCATTGGCAATGGCCTTTGAACTTAGTTGGGCGTCAATATATTCCTTTGATATGCCCCACAGGGCACATTTATGATCGGATCGCTTTGAAACTTGGTATGCTTGTTTGGGGTGATCTCTAAATGGGAGCTATCAGTTTTCTTCCATTTTCATCAAAAAACATTACCATTGGCAACGACCTTTCGACTCAGTTAACTAGTTGGGCATCAATATATTCCTTTGGTATGCCCTACAGGGCACATGTATGATCAGATCGCTTTGAAACTTTATATGCTTGTTTGGTGTGACCTCTAGATGGGCGCTCTTGATTTTCTTAAATTTCTGTCTAAAAAAGGTGCTGTTGACAATGACCGTTGATGAACATCGTGAAGTTAAGCATCAGTATTTCCCTTTGGCACACCCTGCAGGGCACATTTATGAATGAATTGCCTTGAAACTTGGTTCTAGTTCATAAAAAAAAAATAAAATTCCGCAGCAGTGGCCTTTGAACTTGATGCATTTGTGCATCAAAATATTCATTTGCTCTATATCACATGTATGAATAGATTGCTTGAAACTTGGTATGCTTTTTGGGGTGACCTCTAGATGGGAGCTATTAATTTTTTTTACATTTTCGTCAAAAGAAGTTGCTGTTGGCAATGACCTTTGATGAAATTAGTTCAGTTATGCATCAGTATTTCCCTTTGGCAAACCTTGCAGGGCTCATTTATGAATGGCTTGCTTTGAAACTTGGTTCAAGTTCATCCAAAAAAATGTTGCTGTAGCAACAGCCTTTGAACTCGATGCATTTGTGCATCAACATATTCATTTGGCATGCTCTATGGCACATTTATGAATAGATTGCTTTGAAACTTGATATGCATATTCGGGATGACCCATAGATGGGAGCTATTGATTTTCGTTCATTTCCATCAAAAAACATTGTTGTTAGTGCCAACCAATGAACTTAGTGCATTTGTGCAGCAACTTATCCCTTTTGCACTCCCTGCAGGGTATATTTATGAATTTCCATCAAAAAAAGAAGAAAAAAAACATTGCCACTAGCAACAACCTTCAGACTTAGTACATTGGTGCATTATCATCTGCCTTTGGCATGCCTCAGAGAACTCTTTCATTTCAGGTTGTTTGAAACTTGGTTTGCTTATTCAGGGTGACCAAGCTAGAGCAACGACCTTTGCATTTAGTGCATTTGTGCATCAACATTCTTCTTTGACATGGCCTACAGGGTGCATGTATCATAGGATTGTTTTTGAACTAGGTATGCTCATTAGATGAGACCTCTAGATAAGAGCTATCGATTAGCATTAATTTCTGCGAAAAAAGATGCCGTTTACAATTATCTTTAAACTTACTGCATTTGTTTATCAACATTCTTCCTTTAAGCAGCCCTGCAGTTTACATTTAAAATGTGTTGATTGCTCTGACATTGTGCAAACACAATGCTGTTATGTTGAAGTTTCACCAAATAACATTGGAACCAATGATCTTTAATTTTGCCATTTCACTTATAACTTACCAAGTTCAAGTTCGTCAAGTTGAGTAATAGTGTTGACACTTTCATTTTTAGCTCAACTTTGCCGTAGTCAAATTTAAGGTATTGTCATGGCCCGTCGCCCGCCGCCTGCCGTCTATCCATCAACAATTCAATCCGGCTCTGGCTAGAGGCCGTATTTATGAACAGATCTTTCCAAAACTTCTTGGGCACCTTTGTTATCACTGTGGGACAAGAACAAGTGTTTTGGGGTGCAGTCCAAAATTCAAGATGGCTGCTGGTGGCCATTTTATACCGAAATCAGTTGCAATCAGTTTTTTGTACAGAACTTCTATATGAAGGTTCTGATTTGAATAATTTTTTGTATGAGTGCTTGGTAACATGGAATGCATCACATATAATACATGTTTTTTTCTCATGCATAAATTATCAGGCCTGAATATTTCAAAAATCATGGGAAACCATATTTCGTTCCCGTCATTTTGCATCATGGGAAATGACCGATAACGATTTTCCGGTTCAGTCAAATGTTTGACTGGGTAAAGATTTTGACAATAGGCCCTAATAATCAAATAGTTTTAAAATCATAATGCAGGTCTTCTGTCGTGTTTATACCATACTGACTCGTGTTGAAGCCCATACTCGTGCCAAAACCCACCCCCCGCCTTTTCAGATTTGTGAACCAGGGTGCTCTACTCGAGTCAAAGCCCACCCCCAAGTTTCAAATTGGAGAATGGACGAAAGTTGTTTGAGACAAGACGTCAAATTTACAGGCATCAAATGGAAAAACAGGTGACTTGTTGCAGCACTGTACTTACCAAACAGAACTGTAATACTGTATTATGTATATTTTTTTGGAGTTGAGATTTTTGTGTTGTTAAATTCGTCTTTTGTGTAATACATTATGTCTGTGTTCAGTCTAATAAGTCTTTATTATAAAATTATATATCACAAGAAAAATTGACTTGTTTAATTTTTTGTCAACCTCGTTTTGGAAGCTGTCACTTGTTTCAAATGAGTGTGCAGGCTGCTGTCAATAGTTGCCTGAAACACGCCCACAACATATAGTTTTCACAGTTTTCACAGTGGTTGAATATCACCAGAAAGATACTGATTGAACACTGCCACTTTCGAGCGGTGCACAGCTCATTGTGAAAGAACACTGCCACTTTCAAGCGTGCACAACTCATTGTGAAAAATGGGTGTTCAGAAATTAATGAGAAAGTGGTAATTAAAAATAAAAAATAATTACAACTCAGGTATTTGAGAATTATATAACAGTGTAACCAGGGATATGATTTATGACTTATTGGTTCAATAAAACATGCTCATTTATCATTTCATCATGCTCTGCAACATGTGAATTTATGACTTTCAGTGTAAAATCAATTTTTCGAATGCTGCCAAGGGAGGCAACTATTTTGTTATTCATATTCTGCTGTATAAATTTTATCTGGTCTTCATATTATGATTTTTTTTATTGATTTTGTGTGAAGCTATATTTTGTTTTATTCGTAATAAATGTACTTTAAAAAAAACAGCTATTTTTAAACAGACTATGTTTGGCAGTTTTCAAGGGGGTGGTTTGCAATGTTGATTGACATACTTACGTCCATTTCTGGCTTCGAAAGTAACCTGCACAAAAAAAAAATGAAAACAACACCGCATGGTTTTGTGTTTGTTTTATTCATTAAATTGAGTTTTAAATCCCTAAATCTGAAAATGAAACGTATGTACAAGATAATTATGTGAATTTTTGAAGCAAATTCTATAAAATTGGACTTGCAACCACTATTACTCGGCCCCTGGGCATCGACACGAGTCAGTATGGTAGTTTCCCACGTAGTGTCTTTCTGTCACAAGGTCCATTAAATTAAATAGTACGATTTTGAATTGGACACCACATTCCTATAAAATTATGAACACATGCCGCGTCCGAGTGTGCATAAAATGCATGGGAAACGAAAAATCGTTTCCGTGTTTTTGCTGTGACGGTAACGACATGGAAACGGAACGATCGTTACCATGAAATATCCAGGCCTGAATTATGCAAATTAGATGAACTTTGATTTATTCAGTGCTACTAATACACAGTACACATGTCAATACAACTCGGGCTAGTGGCTGTATTTATGAACCAATCACAAAACTTCTTGGGTACCTTTGTTATCACCTTGGGATGAGAATGAGTGTTTTGGGGTGCAGTCCAAAATTTCAAGATGGCCATTGGCGGCCAATTAGACAAACTTTGATTTATTCAGTGCTACTTATACACAGTAAGTGCACATTTTAATATGGCTCTGGCTAGAGGCATCTAACTGTCACCCACCTTACAATACTTTACCTGTACATTTGTTACAGGCTACAGTCGGTATTGCAAAGGGTAAAACAGAAGTGACATTAAGCCTGCCTTTGATCTTGAACCCTCAAAAATGTAAATGTACTGTGAACAGTCTAGGGCGTGTTGGACTATTAATCATTCCTCTTGGGCCATCAGAAAACTCTAATACTCTCCAACAGCATGTTATTAATTGTTTTATTTTGTATAATAATATCCCTGTGGGAAACCCGGGACGTGAAGCAGTGCTTGTTTACTGTGGTAAAAAACTATCTTTTGCTGGTAAAATAGGACCCAGTCACCAATGCTTGGGGTGGAAGGCGTCTGAAATGGGCAACTTGGGTATAAATGATTGGCTGGACTTTACTTTACATCCATGCTGCAGTCATGATTAACCATTGTGCAGAAGTGTGTGACCTTAACCCTTCACCCAACACAGACGATATCAAAATTTATTATTTTAAATATAATTTTTTTAATTTTAAATTTTTTTTTTTAACAAAACCATATCGTGTGACCCCTCTTTGGAATGAGCTCGACGAGCTCGTTCCAAAGAGGGGTCACATGATATGGTTTTGTTAAATTTTTTCGACAAATAATATTTTTTCAGCTGCTGAATTTGCATATTACACGAGCGGATGCTGGCGATTCATTGGGTAAAGGGTTAAACTCCAACAAATAAAACGATCTATATTAAATAATATTATTTCAGTTTTGCATACAGTAGTATATGTTCTCACGAGGAGAATCCCAGTATTGGTCCATTGAGCAAGAGTTCTGCCTGGAATCCGGGCTGAACTTCTTGCTCAACCAGCCCATATTGGGGTAAAGAGTTTCTAAAAAACAAACACAGGTTCAGCAACAGTTTGTTGGCATTGATTGGCTTGAATGCATTCCATGGAGACCACACAGGATTTACGTGGCATTTAGACGATGTTTGTGAAACAAAACAATGAAAAATAATTCAGCAGAGCAATTTGCTGTCCAAGTAGCATCCAGAGATCAATTGATTGCTACCCTAGATTTGTCAAAATGCCAAGCCTAGAAATTAACTGCCATACTCTTGAGTTTGTCATTTGATCCTTTGTGCTTACAATGGTAAACCTGTCAATAATATTTTGTCAATTTCCTTGCCCATAAATATTCCCAGTGGAAAATCCATGAAGAAGAACATTGCATTATTACTGTAGTAAACAAGGTCAGTTTTACTTTCAAAATAGGACCTGGTAACCATTACCTGGATTTGAAGTGATCAAGTGGGAAGCATATGTATAAATAACTGTCTATACTTGACTGTACACTTGTGTTGCAATCAGGATATTGCCATAGATGCTGAAAGTCATTTAAATACCAAGAAATGAGCAAATACTGGTTCAACTCCTTGGTTCTGCTGGCAGATATTCCTGCCCAGGACAAATAATCTCTTTCCACTGAAATATGTATGATTTGGGCACATTTAACCCTTTACCCAACGTAACGGCCAAAACCGGCCAGCGCTATTCTCAAAAATCACCAGTTAATTTTCAAAATATTTTCATTTTTTGTCTCAAAAACATAGGTTATGACCCCTCGTTGGAACGAGCTCGACGAGCTCGTTCCAACGAGGGGTCATAACCTATGTTTTTGAGACAAAAAATGAAAAAAATTAGTTATTCAAGAATTTTTTTTGCAAGTGTTGTCTGCTTTTCATGTTAGGTAAAGGGTTAACCAAACTTCTCTCCTGTAAATTGAATGGACTTTTTGACCAATGATTTCTCAGATAAAGTTTTCATCAAGTCTAGTCGTGGTTGCTTCAAAGCAGCCACAACTAGATTTGATGAAAAATATGGTGAAAATGTGGGTTAGAAAGTAATAGGACTCTGCAACCAATCCATGGAAAGCATTGTATAAATGATTGCTTAAACATGACTTTGTACTTGCAGTCCTGGTATAGGTATATATGCTTCAGAGAGACCATTAACACCAATAAATACAAGCATGCCCCAAAGTCTGAAAGTGGTAAATTAAATTAAAAAAACAGGTGGCTTAAAAAAAAGAAGATATCTTTTTCCAGGTCACTTTATATAAACCTCTAATTTGTACAGGCCTGGAGTTAGCTGGAAGGGTATTAGTGCCAAGGACATATCAAACTGATATATCTTGATGAATTTAATATGTGTAACCCATACTATTAACATTTTTATGCTTTCTTCATATTATAGGTTTGATCCAAGATCACCAGCATTTTATGGCTACTATGAGAGAAGAAATTCAGAGCCTGGTAAGATACCATGTTTTTTTTACCATTTTAACCCTTTACAATACTGTGATCGTAAAAGTGGATACTCCAATGGAGAATTCTGAAATTAACATTTTTATGTTTGAGACTGAAATTTGAAAATTCATGCCTTGTTCAGATAGAGAAGAGGTTGAAACCTGGCAATTTGGGGTTGGAAAAATTCAAGAATGTAAAATAGTGTCAACTTTTGTTGTATTATAGAGGTACTTTTTCCCATTACCACTCATTGATGAGAGGTACCTGGGGGGCTGAAATTTGGTATTTTGTACCGTGTATGAATTTGGAGGGGGGGGGGGGGAGAGTAAAAAAATCTAGGATGGCTGATTGGTGACCACTGTTGTTGTAGTTTAGAGACACCTTTTCTGTTGTCACTCTCTTTGTGTTAGGAGCCTGAACTTTGATATTTTGTTCATTGTTCAGATATAAGAAGAGGAGGCTAAAAATTGGAGAAAATCTAAGATGGCTGATTGGTGACATTGTTGTTGCAGATTACAGGCATTTTTTCTCTTATCACTCTCTTTGTGCTTTGAGTCTGAACTTTGATATTTTGTTCATTGTTCAGATATAAGAAGAGATAGGTGCAATAGCATCTTTGGGGCAAACAATCTGTGATGGCTGAATGGCAGTCACTTTTATTGTATTTTTTAGAAACCTCTTTCTGTTACCACTCATTGATCGAAGGTGCTTTGAGACTGAACCTTGATATTTGGTACATTGGTACATTGTTAGAAACAACAAAAGGAAGATGCATTAGGTTAGGATATTATTTTACTTTTGTTGTCCACAGTTCTGATTCAGAGCAGTTTGAATAATGCAGGTTGTATTTTCTTGTTTTTCAGAAGGTGGTCTTCAAAAAGCATCTAAAAGGTTGGACGAGATTGCAGATGTCACTGAAACAGATTATGAAGATAAGTCACAGGTACGTATAAGAAACAAGTCATAATGAAATCAGTAAGAATGATGTGAGGATGGCAAAAGTGAGTTGAAGGGAAAGAAAGACGTAGACAATATCCTGTTTCCCTTTACCTAAGGCACAGACTTTCATATCCATCCAGTTTTATTTACAGAAATCGCCATTCATATTTCAATCTTTTTTTTTTAGACATTTGCGTCCAAAACATAGCTTATGACCCCTCATTGGAGCAACAACATTCCAGAGAGCAGGCAGTTTTATCACTAGAGAAAGCAGGATTATCCAGACAAAACCAAGCAGTGTCGGGCACTGTCCGATTCTCCCAACGTACTAATTCTGCATAGTTAGCAGCAGTTGGCATGCAGTACACTTTAATACAAATTACCACCATGCCGCCATGAGTACAGTACAATAAGTGTGGGAGGGGGGAGGGGGGAATGAGGGGGTGCCTGAAGCACTTCAGGGCATGGGGGTCAGACCCCGGGAAAAGGGCATTTACTCACACTAGCAGCCCCGCCATGACATGCCAAAGCATACATGTCTTGAGGGCCAAAGGCCCAAGATGGGGAGTTTGAGCGGAGTGTCCCACTCCCATTGGGAGGGGGGCACCTCCTCTTTTCAAACTACCCCATTGAATTCTGAAAGCTCCCAGAATGGATTCGGGGTATATTTTAGCTTTACTTCGAGAATGAATCATTGAAAAAAATTGAGTGACGAACCTAGAAAGGGCATTGTCTGTCCCCTCTAGCCCTTGTGTTCTGAAGGCAGGAAGGGCATCTTCCCCCTCTGCACCTGTGCTTCCAGCATCCCTGATTGAGGGGGTCAAACAGTTTTTACAGGTGGTGAAAACAGGATTACCCCGAGGGAACCACTGGGCAGCATCAAGCACTGTCCAATTTTCTAAGGTACTAACTCTGCATAGTTAGCAGTGGTTGACATGCAGTACACTTTAGTACACAATAGCATCATGCTTCCTTTAGTACAGTAGGGAATAAATGCTTTGCCCTCTGAAGAGACGCATTTGCCGCTGGTCTGGATTGAACTGTCGACCTTTTGGATTGAAGACTTGATAGTGCCATCTCTCTAGTTATGTTAGGTAAAGGGTTAAAAACTCACAAAGTAAGGTCCCACAAAATAGATCTTCTGTTTCTCAGGCCATTTTATTTGTAAAGTTGCATGTGTCCGGGCTTTTTATCCCCCCGCAAGGGAAGGATGTAGCATAGAGCTCCATCTGTGTGTCCATCTTTCCATTCTTTTTGGTATATGTCTCTATAGCAACAATGTCTACATGAAGTTTGATGACCACCAATATCTTTTGAAAATTATGGGAGTTATGGCCCTTTGTTATAAAAATATTCTGTCAATCTTATTTATGGCATAACTTGGAAAATAGTTAACGGATTTCAATTTGTTTCAGTATATGTCTCTTTAACAACAAAGTCTACCTCAAGTTTGATGAGCAGCAATATCCAATGAAAATTATGGGATTTATTGCCCTTTGTTTAATAAAAAATATAGTATAATGCTTGTTTATGGCATGACTTTCAAAATAAAAACCGGATTTAAATTCTTTTCAGCATATGTCTCTGTAGCAACAATGTCTACATCAAGTTCAATGACCAGTGATATCAACTGAAAATTATGGGAGTTATTGCCCTTTGTTAAAAAATATGTAATGCTTGTTTAAGGAAGTAGGCATTTTTTTTTCTTTGCTCCAAAATGAATTTTGAAGGATTTAGAGTGCGCACATATAGAAATGTTTTTAAACACCTATGACCCCCCCCCCCCCCCTTCCCCCCCTCATTAGGAATTTTTTTGTCTTTGTGCATCTTGAAGGATTTAAAGTGATTGCATGCAGAAAAAGTATTTTGCACCCTACGACCTCCCCCCCCCCCCCCCCCTCCTGTCTCACAAAACTTGTTTGACTCTAAGATGGGCTTGGCCAGATTTAGAGAGAATGGTTTTATGTAGGAAAAATACCCACCTATGCTCCCGCTACCCAATTGGGGGAGATTAGCAGCGCTTGGCGATGCAGGCATCTTGTTTTTATTTTATTTTTTATTTTCGTAATTATTACTTTGCCATCAAAAGTTCATGTTCTTGGTTTGTTTTTGTTTTAGGCCTTATAATTTACAGAATAGCATAGGTGGTGGTATATTTCATCCCTGGAGTGCAATAAAGGGGAAAATTTATCAATTTTATTAACTTAGTAAAATATTAGACACGAACCTTTTAATTTTTATTTTGGTTGGTTATAAAAAGAGAGCATGTGGCAGCCAAAAGGACCATGTGGGAGTATTTTAACTTTTTAGGCCTAATACACAGTACTATCATTACAAAAGTAGAGATGTTTTTAAATGGGTTGTGATTTTGTCAAAATTATCAGTTTGTTTTCCTGCCTGAAACACTAGAATTTCACCTGGAAATGTGAAATTACTTAGTCTCAGTTTCTGTTTCCTTTTGTTGTTCTTGACTCAGAATTGATGTTACAATACTATCTGAATCAAATCTTCATCAGGGTACAGATTCTTGTCAGTGCTAAACATTTTACTCAACTCGAATAGCAGACGACACTTGATCTTGAGAATAACTAAACATTTCCATTTTTGGCCTCAAAAGCATAGCTTATGACCCCTCATTGGAATGAGCTTTTGAGATAGAAATGAAATGTAAATTTTTATGGCGATTTTATAGAATAGCACTGGCCAGTTTAGGCCATTACATAAGGCAGAGTTAATTCTTAACCCGCGTAATTTTAAATATTTCTCATCAGATCTAGTCATGGCTGCTTTACAGTGTTAAGCCACTGGTCATGTACAGGCTGTGATCAAGTTTGAATTCAGGACAATTGTCCAGGCCCTTGAAGGTTCACGATATGACTCTTTGTGATTTGCAATTCATTTACATGCACTTTGAGCAGGATGTGACATTTTGAATCATCATTTCAGATCTATAAGTATTTTGCATCACTGTTACATCATTACAGAAAGAACAAACTGTAAAAAAGCAATTTTCTCGAAGTTAATTTCCCATTTGTTTGTTGTAACTGATATTCTTTTGATTTTGAGGTGAGTTGTTTCTCTTGCGCACCATAGCACCCACAATTTTTATTTTGTATGAGTAGACAACAGCATGCCTTGGCTCTAACTAGGGTGAAATTGAAGTCTCGTTATGGAAAAAGAGTTAAGTAATAGAATGCGTGAACGGAAATGTGAACAACATACCATGAATTATAAACTTCAAACTTGGCTTTCCAAGAGTTTGTACATAAATAATGCAATTCAGCAAACTTCTGAGGCCATCAATGCTACTCACTGTCCCCTCAGTTTGGATAACGACTTAGGACAATATTTTTCCACTATACCAATGGCCCAGACTAGCTGGTGCAACCCAATTTATTACCAGGGCCAAACACAAATTTTGAATCCCCCAAACCCCCCAAAATTTGCCAAAAAACACAAAAACGAGAAGACAAGTATGGTCCTCCATACTTTTGCGCAATGCGCAACTTGTTGTCAAGGGCAACAATAGGCTACCGCCATCATGTCATTCTGTTGTTTGGCCCATGTCAGATCAACACATATCCTGACTTTTGTGCTATAAAATCCTACAGTATAATGTAGCCAGACATGATTTTGAAGTGGAATGGTGGAATAATTGCAGCAGAATGCAGCTGAATATAGACATTGAGTTTTTGAACATCAGGGCTATAACTTTATTGAAATTAAAATAATATTTCTTGTTCTTTCCGTTTTCGGGATATGCACCTGATTTGTTCATTCTTTGTTTATCATATGTGTGTGTTCAATGTTCACCTTTTCCCCTTGAATCCTCTCATTAGATTTTTAAGAACTAATTGCTGTTAGTGAATTTGTTATTAATTAAAATTCTTCTTAAAAATCTTAGATAATTTACGGAATGTGGATTATTCGTACCCCCTTTATCGCGTACTGGTTATTTTTGACTTAGTCGGACGTGTCTGTTTGCCATTACCCTTCTCTATGGGGAATCTTCTGTGAAGTTTCTTTATTGTTAAGGGTATTATTGGGATACCGGTTGTCTGACCTGGGCCTTTGTTGTGCCTGTTTTGGACTTGGTTACCGGCTCCTATTCAGTTTAAATTTTTGCCTCGAGCGTGTGGGTATTATGAAGTCCTCATGTTCGAAATGTAAGAGGAAGAAGTCCTCTCTTGATTCTCATTCTTCATGTTTAGCTTGCACTCGTTGCTCGAAAGATGTTACCTGTGCAACTTGCTATTCTTGGGATTCCAAGCGATGGAATTCTCTCTCTACTTATGTATGTGTTGGCGAAGCGCCGATTTTGGTGCTTTCGCCTAAGGTAACTAATCAAAATTTAGTTTCCATTTCAGAGGAACAAGAACATGGTATTGGTCATGGTATAACATCAAGTTCTGTGCTGCCGTCGTATTCAGATACAGTGCATGTTGACTTACGAGGTATCGCAGAATACTCGGTACCTCGGGCAAGCAGATGGTCAACTAGCTCGACTGGTGTAACGGAGCCTTTAATTAGTGCTTCAATACCGGGAAAATCCGTATCGGTCCAGGATACGGAGGATGGAAGACAGTCCTATGTTCAGACGACGGCACGTAAGGGGAAGAGGCCAGTCAAATTGAAAGGTGCATCAGTAGCGAAGCATTCTTCTGTTTTGGGGACAAAACAGAAAGATTCGACTTTTGTTGCCAGTTCCGCTGGTAGTCCGGTAGAAAATGCTTCGGAGCCAGTTGTTTCTGATGTACCTTTCTCTGCCAGTGCGGCTGGCAGTAATTTTGATATAAAGGCCTCTTCTTCATCCGTTTCCAGGACTCAGCACAGTAGACCGCATGCTAGCCGGCAAGATCCAGAGGTAGAGAGTCAGAGCCAGGATACGGCTCTCTCTAAGGCTAGCATTTCGAGACAAACGTCTTTTTCAAAAAGACAGCCACAGGGCGCTGTGTCAGATCACCTTCTGGAGCCTAAAAGGCGTAGAACGGGGGTGAACATAGCCTCGAATACGGAATTGCTGGAGCAAATTGCCCAGCTAATTGCAGACTCCTAGCAGCATAATATGTGGCCGTCATCGATCTCCGCTTCGGATGATTCGGACGGTGCTGGATCGGCAGAAAGAAGGGTTTCCTCAAATAATCAGTATGCCGATAATAGACCAGACCAGGAACCTCTAGCTGGTAATGTTAGGGAGTTTGATGAAGACGAGACTGACGCTACATCTTTGGCTGAGCAGCATATGGAAACTATGAGGTTCCTGCAGGATTTTTCACCTGAATTAATTCCTTCTGGTCAGAGTTCTGCGCCTTCTAGAGCCAAGCGCCTGTCTTCTTTAGACAGGGAGGTCATTAAGTCGAAGGAAAGTATCCTTCTGTATCCGTCTCATCAGTCCAAGCGTCAGATGCGTTTGATTGTTGTGACGAGGCTATTGCTGACCTGCCTCAGGCTAGAAAAAATTCTTTCCTTTCGGAAAAGAAGCTTGACCTACCGTTTAGAGGCAATACCTTCTTAAATACGGTTGGCGAGAATAAGATTCCAAGAGCTCCTCTGCGATTGGATGACGGAGCTAGGGACGTGGGTATGTCTTTTCCGTCATCGTGTAGCGTCAGTTCTTTTGTTATAGATACTTGCATTGAATCTAGCAGAAGTATTTTGGATGCTATGTCTTATGCAGATCATGTTTGCAGGGCATTGGCCGGCAATCTGGAATCTGAGAGCTTACAGGAGTTGTTATCTCCTTTGAGAGTGCCCTCTCGCGCCATAATGTATACAACATCCCACACTGCTCTTTCAGTAGCGAATTTAGAGTTGGTCAAGCGCGATGCTGCCCTTAAATCTACATCATTTATTGACGACAGTGTTAAGAGCTCTCTAAGGGCCGCTCCCGTTTCGGGCTCTTCATTATTTAATGATAAGCTAAAAGCTGTATTTGAAGATGCTTCTAAGAAAGCTACAAGTCAGCTTTTGTTGCGCTCAGCTTCGCAGCCTCAGCCTTCCACAAGTGGTACTCCTCGGAGAGGTAAATTTTTCTCCAAGAGAGGCTCAGCCCGTGCTGCTTCTAAAGCTAATCGTGGGCTTGGTGGCTCGAAACAGGGGAGCGATTTCAAAAAGGGGATGGCACAGTCGGATAATAACGAAACGCGTAACCCCACACCGACGTCACAGAGGGGTGCGAGAGCTTCACGAGGTTTCTCCACATAAAAGCCTCATAAGTCCTACAAATGAAGATTTCGACCTCTACTGTTCTCCGGTTGGCGGAAGGCTTTCAAAATTCACAAGCAACTGGAACAAAATAACTCAGGATCTTTGGGTTCGAGACGTTGTGAAAAATGGTCTACGTCTTTCTTTTCCGGAGAAAACCTCCATTAACGTGGATTCCGCGATTTGTGAGCCTTCCACAAAATATAACAAAGAGAGAGGCTTTGATTTCAGCAGTAGACTCTCTCCTACAAAAGGAGGCAGTAGAGGTCATAGAGAATCCCAATTCAAAGGGATTCTACAGTCATCTTTTTCTTGTGCAGAAGTCTGACAGCTCGTACAGACCGGTCATCGATCTCAGTTGGATAAACAAGCTAATAATTGCTCCAAGATTTTATATGGAGACAATTCGATCGGTGAGAGGCAGCATCTGCGTGAACGATTACGCCGCAAGTATAGATTTGAAGGACGCGTATTTTCACATCATGATTCATCCGGTTTTTCGGAAATACCTCCATTTCGCGGTTCAAGGAAAAGTATACCAGTTCAGAGCAATGTGTTTTGGCCTGAACCTTGCTCCGTGGGCGTTCACTCGGGTGTTGAATGCGGTAATGAGCCATTTCAGAGCACACTCGGCTTCGATGACGTTGGCATATCTGGACGACATACTTCAAAGGTACGAAAACTTTCATGCTCTCCAAAGCGACGTTCAGAGTCTGCTATCGCTGCTTCGATGCCTAGGTTTTATAATCAATGTCGACAAGTCAGATTTAATGCCGACGAGGTCGTTTGTTCATCTGGGAATGAGTTTCAATACTCAAAACAATCGGGTCAGTTTGCCGGTAGCAAGAGCAAAATTAGTTTCGCTTTACGCAAAATACTGCATAAACGCACAAGTCATTACTGCAAGAGAGTTTATGCGTCTGTTAGGACTTTGCGGCGCCGCCGCGCAGTTAATTCCGCTAGGTCGCTTACGCACTCGTCCACTTCAAATTTGTCTAATTCAAAATCGGAGCGTAAAACGTCAGTTGTTGGACAGTCCGATTGTTTTAACACAGTCAGTAAAACATCATCTTCAAATTTGGGCAGATATCCAGTGGTTATCCCAGGGAATACTGCTTCAGATTCAGGAGCCGTCATTCATAATCATGACGGACGCCAGTCAAGAGGGTTGGGGTGCTTCTCTGATTCCGGGCAATCAATTGTGTCACGATTTATGGGAGAGTCAGTTTCTTGTGTCCCATATAAACTACAAAGAAATGAGGGCAATTTGGTTAGCTCTAAATCATTGGCTCAGTCAAGTAATACACTCACATGTTCAAATTCTGTCGGACAATTCAACAGTAGTAGCCTATATTCGGAATCAGGGAGGTACTCATTCCATCCAGCCGATGAATCTTACTGAAAAGATTCTTCTTTTCTCTCAAGAGAATCAGATTCTGATATCGATTCATCATATTCCAGGTCGTCTCAATGTAATAGCAGACTCTCTATCGAGAAAGGATCACCTGCTACCTTCAGAATGGATGTTAAAAAAGTCTGTCTTCAATCAGATTTGCTTCCAGTGGGAATGTCCAATGATCGATCTTTTTGCCACGAGTCTGAACAATCAGTTACAGACGTTTGTGTCTCCATGCCCGGACCCTCAGGCTTATGCAGTAGACGCTCTGTCAATTTCTTGGAACGGGATCATAGGGTATGTTTACCCTCCAGCTCCCCTCATTCAACAGATCTTGCTAAAGATAAAACAGTCTTCTTGCAAGATTCTTCTGGTTGCAAGTCTGTCGGCTCACAGACCATGGATAAATCTTCTCCGGGAACTTCTTTGGGACGTTCCACGGAAGTTACCACCTCTCCAGGATCTTCTGACGCAGGGGAAACTCCGTCGGCTTCATCACAATCTGGAAGGCCTCAACCTTCACGTTTTTCCGTTGTGCGGTCCTTCTTGCATGGAAAACAGTTTTCCAGACGAGCAATGGACGCAATTTCTAACTGTAGGAGGACCTCCTCTTCATTAAATTATGAAGCGAAGTCGAAGGTTTTTGTTCGTTGGTGGGAATCACATTTGATTGATTTTTTTAACCCAACTATTCCTCAATTAGCTAACTTTTTTTATTTATCTTTTTGATGAAGTTAAGCTACAGCCAGTCACTATTAAGGGCTATAGGTCTATGCTTTCTGACACCTATGCACACCAAGGGAAATTAAACATTGGGTCAGATTTATCTTTAAATAAATTAATGAGGAACTTCTCTGTGAATAGACCTCACACCTTGAGACTAGTCCCTAAGTGGAATTTAGCTTGGGTTCTTCTGAAACTTCAGGAAGCACCTTTTGAACCGTTAAATACTGTTGAGTTTAAATTTCTTACTTATAAAACGTTTTTTCTCTTAGCATTTGCGTCAGCTAGAAGAGTTAGTGAGCTTCATGCTTTGTCTGTTGAAGACTCTCATTATCGTAGTGTTGGTAATTCTATTACCCTCACTACGAAAGTGGGATTCTTAGCTAAGAATCAGGTTCCGGACAAACGGCCTAGTCCTATTCTTATTAAAGCATTACCGTCTTCAGATGGTCAGAGACCTTTGTTGTGTCCAGTAAGAGCGCTTAGGATTTATAAGGAGCGTTCTAGTTTTATTAGAAGAGGTAGGAAGAGGTTATTTCTTTCTCTTCTTCCTAACAGAAATGATATTTCTGTTCATTCCATATCTAGATGGATTCAATTAGCTATTCGGTCGGCTTATAATGCTTTGTCTGTGAATCAGAGAATAGCTTATAAGATTTCTGCTCACGAAGTTAGCGCTTTAGCTTCTTCTTGAGCTTATGCTAGTAGTACTTCTTTGAAGGATTTGATGCAAGCAGCTTACTGGACACAACAGACGACTTTTACCAAATTTTATCTTCGAGATTTAGAATCAATTTCAGATGATCTCAGATCTTAGGACCGTTATCGGTAGCTCAGAATGTCGTCCATTCTAATTAGGATTTTCATTCTGCTCTAGCACTGTCTCCAGTCTGCTACCCTCCTCATTTTGAAATGCAGTTACTTTCAAAACAAGGGGAAGGGGGGGGGGATGGTATTTCCAAATAGTCATCTGGCTTTATAGTGAAAAGTATGGACATACCTCCTTCAGTGATAGTATTCTGGGGTCGGTGCTATGGTAGTTTTAATGTATAGCTTGGTATGAAGCAATTTTCAATGTATTATATGCTTTTAATGTGTAGCTCGATGTGAAGCGTTATTGTATATGTCATGTGTCAAGACGAGCTTTACTATACAATACTCGCACACTTTTAATGATTTATAAAGAGTCTCATTTCTCTGGACTTCTTTATATTTTGGCTTTCTTTATGAAATTAGCATAATGGGTTATGCTAGGCCTTAAATAGAGTTACACCTATATTTTCATTGTTTTTCCTGTAATAAGAGCAATGAATATCAAGTACTGGGCCCGCCTGCCTGTTTACTATTCTCAGCTAGTCTGGGCCATTGGTATAGTGGAAAAATTTATACCAATTTTAATATTTTTAATACTTACCAATGGCCCAGACGGGGATGGCCCTCCCTGGAGTAGACACTCCTTCCTCCCCGCTGAGTTATATATTACAGTTCTTAATAACATTTAACAGGCACAACAATAAAGAATGACATGATGGCGGTAGCCTATTGTTGTCCTTGACAACAAGTTGCGCATTGCGCAAAAGTATGGAGGACCATACTGGTCTTCTCGTTTTTGCATTTTTTGGCAAATTTTGGGGGGGTTTGGGGGATTCAAAATTTGTGTTTGGCCCTGGTAATAAATTGGGTTGCACCAGCTAGTCTGGGCCATTGGTAAGTATTAAAAATATTAAAATTGGTATAAATTTTTAATTTTCCCCAGATTTTTTGATGAATCAGACCATCTATTTGGATGGTTTGGTCTGCGACTGGGGGCGTGGTGGCATTGCAGTAGCCGGTTCTCATCAGATCACCAAAGTTCAGTGTCGAGCCCGGTTAGTCCTTGGATGGGTGACTGTCTGAGCGATCGATTTGGACTCCCGCATTGTGTCCTTGGGCAAGGAACTTCACCCCGATTGTCCACATGGGGGCATGATGACGCCTTGTACTAAGGCATACTGTAGGTCGATGGTGCGCATGTCTTCAACCAATTTAACCCTGCCTGTGCTGCAGTGTGGAGTTACGATATTGAGGTGCTGGCAGCTGCTCGTCGTTGCTCGGTGGTTCTCTCCAGGTTCTCCAGCTTCCTCCACCCATGAAACTGTCACCAACATGATATGACCTTGGCTGTTAGTGAGTCGTTAAACCCTAATACATAAATAATAAATGATCAGTGACTTTGTATAATCTGTCTCCTGCTATGAGTATCAAATCAATACACTTTGTTAAAAACTTTTTCCAACACCCCCATCACCCTAAATGCAAAAGCATATCTATGCCACTGTTGTTCCCCCATTTTTGTCCCTAAAGGGTAATTCCAAATCATCTTTCTTCTTCGTTACTGCCTGCAGTCAACACGAACTATTGTGGGCAGTATACTGACTATTCTGGGTAGTACACTGACTATTATGGGCCTAAGTTATGGTCTGAGTCATCCAAGGATCTGTGCCAAATCATCCGAAAACATGGTCCAAATCGTCCAAAACTGATCCGGTCCAAGTCATATTTGGTCTGAATCTTCCAGATACCCGATCTGCACACCCAAATGAGTCTTCTTTTTTACATAATGGATGGAGAATGGTTGAAACAAATGGTTGAAATGAATGCTCATTGGATTCATCTTCCTTTTTGAGGGGAATTGATCCATATTTCAAGGTGACCAACTGGTAAGCCTTTAACCCTTTACCTGACATGAAAAGCAGACGACACTTGGAAAAAAAATTCTTGAATAACTAATTTTTTTCATTTTTTGTCTCAAAAACATAGGTTATGACCCCTCATTGGAACAAGCTCGGCTAGCTTGTTCCAATGAGGGGTCATAACCTATGTTTTTGAGACAAAAAATTATGAAAATTAATTGGTGATTTTTAGAATAGCACTGGCAGGTTTTGATCGTTACCTTGGGTAAAGGGTTAAGGCTGCAAAAAATCTGCCAACGAGCTCATTCCAGCAAGATGCCATGAACTTCTTCTTTTTTTTGTGACAAAAAATTCGAAAAACAATAAAATTTAAATGGCGATATTTGTGAATAACCCTGCTCGGTTTTGCCATTACGTTGGGTAAAAGGTTAATCTTTTAACTGGAAATGTAAAAATTCTTTTGTCACTTTGTGTTTTCCTTTCTGGAGAGGTATTTTTCCTTCCATTTCTTTTATAACATTTTTGTTTTTATTTTCAGAGTGATATTGTGAGTGTTCATGATTCTGGTATTGGTCGAGACATCTCTGAAACATCCAGCATGAAAGCAGGTGGGTAATAAAAACAATTTGTGGCTCATTTTTGTCCATTTTTTCCCCAATTCTGGATGCTGCAAAGCATTTACTAGTATAGCAGAACCTTGCTCATTGAATAGTCCCTCTGCCATTTAACCCTTTACCTAACATGAATGGCAGACAACACTTGCAAACAAAATTCTTCAATAACTAATTTTTTTCATTTTTTTCCTTCAATAACATGGCTTATGACCTCTCATTGGAAGGAACTCTAGAAGCTCATTCCAAAGACATGTAATAAGCTATGTTTTTGAGACAAAAAATAAAAAAATAATAAAAGTTGAATGGTGATTTTTAGCTGAACTTGAAAAAGTCAAGATAAGTTATTGCCATCATGTGAAGTCTGTGAGTGTCTGTCTGTTCACATTTCATTTGGCACAGGGTACACCCCATAGTCCCTGTCCGATCATCACAAAATTTCATATGCAGGGTAGAGGTAATGACTAGATGAGAATATCCCCCTTTGGACACAGTCTACAGGTCATATTTATGAAGGGATTTCATTTTAACTTGATTGGAAGACTCTGTATAATATCTAGATGAGAATGTGCCATAAACAAAAATCACCATTGAAATACTATTACTTCAGTTTTTGCCACATTGAGCTTGTTCCAATGGAGTCATTACCTATGTTTTTGATGCAAAAAATTATAAAGTTTTTCGTTATCCCAAAAATATTTGAGCATTTGTCATCTGGTATTTCTTATGCAAAGTGTTAATTAATAATGAACATAAAATGTTAGTTGAAAAACGTTGATAGCAAATTTTTTATTATTTTTTTTTTAACTCTTTCACCACCAAGTAATCATTCAATGCACACAGGTCTGGTTCAAAAAATTAAAATAATAGGAAAATTCAATATTATTGAAAAATATTTTTGGACTAGCATTCATGACAATGTATTGTTATTCTTTTTACCCAAATACCTTTTTACCCAATGCAGATGATATCAAAATTTATTATTTCAAATATCAATTCTTAAAATTAAAAAAAAAATTCAACAAAACCATATCATGTGACCCCCTCATTGCAACAAACTTGACGAGCTCGTTCCAAAGATGGGTCAAATGTTATGGTTTTGTTGATTTTTTTAAAAATATTTTTTCAGCTGCTGAATTTGCATATTACGCAGCCAGATGTGGCCGATTCGTTGAGTAAAGGGTTGAGCACATTGTACATTGAATGATTAAGAAATCGCTGAATTTTTATTCCCCAACAGCAACAGCATTGAAATAGGAAAAAATGGGTGTTTCAAAGAATTAGAATATTTTTAAAAAGTGTTGATTTCTCCAATTTATTGTGATCTCGAAGTCAATATTTTGTTTCTGTCTGTACCTTTTGCCCTAATCACAACCCCAATTCAGTCAGGTATTAAATCTGAGAAGCTGTAATACTATTATCTTAACCAAGTGTGACAAAATACCAACATGTTTGCATGCTTTTTCAGATTTTGCATTATTGTTAGTTGGAAGTCACTGGTGTGGAAAAATATGAACTAAAGTGCTAGTTAGTGATCCCGGTATTACTCTAATAAACTGACATTTTCAGAAAAGTAATTTTGATGTTTGAACATTGGCTGAAAGCAAGATGTTTCTGGTGACAAGAAAGCAGCGATTCTGGCTCTCCACAGCATTGGGATCTCTCAGAGCCAAATTGCAAATCAGGTTGGATGTTCTAAGTCTGTAATTTCCAAATTTCTCAGGAATTCAGCCGCAAGCTCAGGGAGAAAAAAATGTGGACGGAAATGCATTAACACTGCTTGTGAGCTTCGAATTCTGAATAGGTTGGTTAGAAGTAAAAGATTCTAGTCGATCACAAAATTGCAGATCAATGGAAACAACTTGGCACAATTGCATGTAGATCTACTACTTATAGAAGAGTATGGGACCTTGGTTATAATCGGTGCATTCCGGTGGTGAAGCCCCTACTCAACAAAAAACAAATGGCTAAGCATTTGAAATGGGCAAAGGACCAAAAAGATTGGACTGAGGAAGACTGGTCTAAGGTACCTTACTCATGACGAGTCCAAATTTTGTCTGTCGTTTGGAGACAATGGCTCAAGGGTCTGGAGATGTCATGAGGAGCAGCAAAGAGGTGACTGTCTCAAACAAAGTGTTAAGTTTCCACAGAGTGTTATGGTATGGGGAGCTATGAGCAGTTATAGTGTTGGCAAATTGTGCTTCTTGAAGATGTCTGTGAAAGCTGCAGTCTACCAGGAAGTGCTTGAGCATTTTATACTGCCCAGTGCGGAGGACCTGTTTGGTGACCAGAACATCATATTTCAACATGACCTGGCACCAGCACACAGTGTGAAGTCCACGACAAAGTGATTTTAAAATGCTGCAGTAGATGTCTTAATCCTTTATCCATGCAGACAATATCAAAGTTTATTATTTTAAATATCATTTTTGTTAATTTTTCAAAAAATTTTAACAAAACCATATCATGTGACCCCACATTGGAACGTGCTTGATGAGCTCGTTCCAAAGAGGGGTCACATAATATGGTTTTGATTAAATTTTTTGAAACATAATATTTTTTCAGCTGCTGAATTTGCATATTATGTGGGCGGATATGGCCGATTTGTTTGTAAAGGTTTAACATGACCTGCAAATTCCCCGGACCTTAACCCAATAGAAAATGTTTGGGATATAGCAAAACAACGAATGAATGACTTCAAACCAACAACTTTGGCAGGTCTGAAAGAAGCCATACAAAAATGCTGGGATTCCATCCCTCCTGCTGAATGTAGCTTCAATGCCAGGTCGAATTGAGGCTGTGATTCAGGCAAAGGTGCTGCAACAAAATATTGACTTTCAATACCTGACTGAATTGGGGCTGTGATTAAGGCAAAAGGTACAGACAGAAACAAAACATTTGCTTCTGCATCACAATAAATTGGAGAAATCAACATGTATTTAAAATATACTAATTCTTTGACATTACGTGTACACTCCATATAAAACCGCACTTGGCGTACCCCACTTTTTGTGTAGAAAAGTGGGGTACCCAAGTGCGGTTAGGAGAGAAGCATTACATAATCAATTAGTGATCGACGAGAAATTTCTTCCATAGTCAGAACTTGATTAGCAATATTAGTCTTCAGTCAGCGAATTTCTAAAACCCGCATTTCATAAATTAATGACATAAAAATACTATATCTGTCTTTTCCAGATCATTGTACCCCGGAAAAATGTCCAATTTTAAACAATCCGCCCAGTATTTTTCGAGATATTGAACTTGTTTCCGTATTAAAATAAAATGTTTTGCCGATATGTCATTTGGATTCCCCCCCCTGTATAATTAAAGGTAAGTTTGTTGCCATCCAAGTCGAACATGATCTTGTCCATCCTTCATTCTCGAAACAGTTCGTCGAGACATTTTTAAATAAAATTACCCAATAGAAGAAGAATTTTAAAAATAAAACTTATTCCGTGCGTTGTTATGTTTTTTAGAACAATAATGTGACAGTCTCGGTGATACATCCTGTCTTTATGAAGTGCGGTCCCTGTTTTTCACTGAGACTCCGAATCATTAAGAAACCGGCATATGTTTTAAATCTGTAGATTTCTAAGCTGTTTCGCTGTTTCGCTGTTTCGCGTTTACATCAGTAATTATTTTTGACGAACTAAATTGAGAATGGAACAGAATTAATAAATAAATAAATCCATCTACTCCTTCCAGTCTTTTTCGTAACAACTCTGGCGGATTTTTCATATTAAGTTCAGCCTTCGGAATCATGAAAATTTAGAAGCAAGGGATGGACGAATCATGGCCTACGGTAAACAAATTCAAGTTATAGTGGGATTTTCTTGTCAAGTTCCAATATCTCAAAAAAGGCATAGAAAATTGGTGACGTCTCTGAGGGCTGGAGGGGGGGGGGGGGGGGGTTGTAGGCATTTGCTCTGTAAACGTAGATTTTGCCCACATTTCCTTCCCACGTCCCCTTATCTTGCAAGTGCCACCTTGTCCAGTAGGCCGGTAGAGACTAATGGATCACCATGTTTATCTTCCTAGCATTTGGTACGTTTTTTTCTTGGAAATAGTATGTTTTATTTCGTGGCTGGAACAGTGGCGGCGCCAGAAATTTTTTCGTGGGGGGGGGGGGGGGGGCAAGTAGGGGGAAGACTCCCCATGAAGGGGGGCAAACACGTAAAGGATCATATCATTACTTTATTATGAGGTAGTCCAAACTTGGACCCAAAGCCTGTAATGTACCTTCAAAAAATCCTGGATCCGCGTCTGGTGGGTCTGTGCGTGAGAGAGAGAGAGAGAGAGGGAGAGAGAGAGAGAGAGAGAGAGAGAGAGGAGGGGGATGGAGAGAGAGATGGGAGAGATATAGAGAGCTGAGGGAGAAGGAGAGGGAGAGAGAGGGGAGAGTGTGTGTGTGTGTGTGTGTTTGGTGGATGGGGGGCAAATGGGGGGGGGCAGAGCACACATTTGGGGGGGGGGGGGGGCAAATACCCTCATGCCCCCTGTAGTGCCGCCACCGGGCTGGAAATGGTCGGAGTACTAGTAGACTGAAAACATTTTGGCCAGACGCTGTCATCTGTTGGTGTTTTGGTAATAATAATCCTCCCCAGCCAGCATGGGTTTCTTTTCAATAGATGCATCAAATGCTCCGGTCCTTTGACAGATTAATAAGTAAACTAGCTGCCGTCCTTGGAAGATATGACATACCAGTATACAATTAAGCTTAATTAGTTGCTTCTGTTCAGTGGCGTGTTAAATTAAATCCTTTGTCTGTTGTTAATCCCCAAAGCCTACGCAAACTTGACATTTAAAAAGAATCTATATATTTTTTGCCGGCAAAGCACATTTGATGTACTTTTGGGCGTGAAATTTTTGTTACAGACGGGCCAATTCCAACCAATTAAATCTTGCGCTGAACAACAACTGTTTTAATTAGCTACTTGGTGGGCTAGATTCTGAATAAAAAACACATTTGTATTAATGTTATATCATTTAATTGGAAAGGTTATTCATTTACACTTGTTCACACCAAAGAATGTTTTTAGGGGGGAGAAGCATTAATTATCCTCATCATAGTACGATGCCGCAACATTAACACCGAGTTAGGGCGAGAACGTTTGAGTTCGACCGAATTCAACTGAATTGAATAGAGCATGCGTTTTGGTCCTAATCTTTTCACACCCCCCCCCCCACCCCCCCCCCCCCCCCCCCCCAAATGGGAGCCAAAACTCGTTTTATCACCTGTATCAGTCACCGCTGAGATGACTGATTCCCCAGGTTGAATAAGATGTCACGGCACTGTCACGGTTCTCGTGACCATAAACTCAAGTATTCCTGGGTGGCGACGTTTCGTTCCGTGGGGACACACTTCATAGCCTGATCGGACAAATGCCGAGTTGAATTTTTATACCGTGTTTTAAAGAAGCTCCGTAAAAAGAGAAGAGAAGCACGGTCCGGTTTTAATCGAATTGGATCTCATCCGTGTTTTGAAGATAATTTCCACCGTGCTTGGGGTTAAATAGCGGCTGTCAGAAAGAATAAAAAGTGCGTTTTAATTTAACATTTCGGCGGATTATGATGTTATATCCCAGGTGAAAAGCAGATAAATTGCCATGATGTCCAAAAGAAAAAATGTATAGTTATCTGTACCCGTCCGCTTCGGCTGAGAATCAGAATGTTTTTTCAACAACAATGACCTCGATTAAGCGAGTTCAGACTAATTTATGTCATGTAAATCCAATAGATGGAACAGCCACACTGCTTCATGGGATAGTAAAAATTCGCATTTTTTTCCAAGATTTATTTAAACACAAAAAGTGAATTATTGGACCGATTTTCACGTTTAAAGGATTTTTTTGACATAGAAAATCGCCCCCCAAAATATTTCAGGCACAGAAAAGGGATTTAGTGAAGAGAACTTTTTATGTAAATTGCGAGGTGTTTTCCCAATCAACACTGATTAGTGAGTAAATGCCTGCTGTTATATAATCATACATAACACACTCAGTCAATATTGGGATATTTTTTTTATATGGAATGTACACGTAATGGAAACTCCCATTTTTCCCTATTTCAATGCTGTTACTTGCGGGGAATAAAATATTCTGCGCTTTCTTGTTCATTCAATGTACAATGTGCTTAAAAGAGTAACAATACATTGTAATGAATGCTAACCTGAAATATTTTTCATTAACATTGAATTTTCCTATCATTTCTATTTTCTTTTTGAACCAGACCTGTAAGTGTTCCCTGCCAATTAATTCATTGAAATAATGCATTAATCAATGTACATATATTAAAATTACTATATCTTGGGGTCTGTTAACTTATTTTCATGAAACTTGGAATGCATGTGCAGGAGATAATTTCCTAAATGCTTAAGGTCATTTGGGGTTATTAGGGTCACAAAAGGTCATATGACCCTGGCAGCCATCGTGGATTTTATAAAAAATAATGTACTTTTTATGTATCTTTCTTATTTATACTAATTTTAATTGTAATTTTTACTTTATTTCTTATTATACAATATATATATTACTATTATTTATTATATTTTTAATGTATATATGCATATTTCATGACATAATTTTTTTTAACCCTTCACATAATATGAAAGGCAGACGACACTTGCAAACAAAATCCTTGAATAAATAAACTTTTTAATTTTTTTGAGTCATTCCAGTGAGTGGTCATAAGCTATATTTCTGAGACAAAAATGAAAAAAATATTGAAAATTAAGGTGTGATTTTTGTGAATAGCGCTGGCCGGTTTTGAGCGTTACGTTGGGTAAAGGGTTAAACACCTGAAATTGTAGGCATTTTATTATAATCTTTCAAAGTGCTTTAGGTAGAAATTGTTATACAAGCTTTCACTACAGCTTTTATTTAGTGAGCAATACTGATATTTATATGTTTGTGTTAGTGTTGTTGGTAACTGTTATATCAGTTTATAAATACAGTACAGTCGCCGTGGGCAGTCACTTTTCCACATGTCTACAGTGGTTGCGGAAAACCGTGGGCAAATTACCTTTCAACTGCCCACATAAATTTCTGTGGACAGATATTTTTCTAGACCGTGGGCATGCTACCTACTTGCCCACAGAATTAATAACTAACACGGCAATTCCCGTGGAGTCCACATGATCTGACTTTTTATTACACGACTACAATATTTATGTTACGTAATTTTTCTACACGATAGCTAAGAAAAAAAATCTGTTAACATTGGAAGGAGGTCAAAATATCAGACTAGTTTCTGTTCTCCCCTGTCACGACAAATTCCCGGGATAATCCAACTGACGAAAATGCAGAAACTAAAAAGCTCGGGCGGAATGGTTTCACGCGCCGAAGTCACGCAGGGACGGTTTGGGGCAAGCCCCTTTCGACCCTCGTTGATTGTTCATTTTTTGTTGAATGTCAAGGCGTGGTAGAGGAGGAAAAGGAAGGAGGGGGAGTCTTACCCCCGCATGGGCTTCTTCCGGCTCTTTTTCTTTAGAGGTGGTTGAGATGATAATGTGGAAGTCGATGATGTTGAGTTTAGTGATTGGATTGCGTCTAATGCCTTTTTGGAGTTTGCCTGGGATTTTTCCCTGAACTTGCGGGTTTCGGAGATGGCTTGTTGTCCTATCTCAATTGCTCGTTCTATTGCTCTCTTCATGTCTTCGGTGGTGGCTGCAGACTGAGGTGGCTGTTTTGCTGTGATCGACACACCCGGGCTATCCGGTAGAGAAGGAAGTGGGGAGTGAGGGGTGGGAGGTGGTGAAAACGCAACCTCCAGTTCGTTCCTCCTCAGTCTCCACCAGACGTTCCTCATCCAACAGTACCGGCTCAGGAGCTGGCAGTTGGTTGGGTGTACTAGTGGGACTAGGAGGGGAACTGGCGACTGCCTCCAGAACCTTCATCCTCTCGCTCACCTCTTTCTTCCCCTTCCGGGAGGCCTCCAAGAGCCGGGCGTCCCTGCGCTTGGTCGATGGACTCTTCTTCCTGTTCTTTCTCTTTCTCTCTTCAGTGCCTCCGTGCCCCTTCGGGTGAGGACCAGTGGGAGAGGGAATCCTCTCGCCAAAGGTACTACCTCTCCCCGAAGGGGGTGGTGACTTGGTTGTCTCTATTTCAAATTCCAGGCTCAGGTGGACTCTCTTACCTGTCTCCTGGACAGTCCGGGTGACAGGGCAAGAGATGCCCAGAGCTGAGATGGTTCTGACGAGTCTTTCTGGTAATTCCAGTGTATCCATGATTGATTAATCAGATGATCACACTCTGAAGTCAGAGGTGCGAATGATGTGAATATTATGATGTGATATTTATCTACTCATGTTTTCCATTTGTTAACCCTTTACCTAACGCTAGGAGTAGACGACACTCCTGAAATTTTTTTACTGTAACTAAAAATTTTCATTTTTTGCTCCCAAAACATAGGTTTTGACCCCTCATTCAAACGAGCGTGACACGCTCGTTCGAATGAGGGGTTATAACCTATGTTTTGGGAACAAAAAGTCAAAATATAAAATAGATTGCATGGCGATTTTCGTGTATAGCGCTGGCCAGTTTTGACCGTTACGTTAGGTAAAGGGTTAAATAAAAATGGAGAGATATTTTCACCAATTATGAATTTATCGTCACCAAATGAGGCCTCTCCAGTTCCCCCTCACTGCGTCATTTCTATCTTCCGCTTCCACAAAGTTCCGGTTCGTTTTCGCGACAGCTACCGGCTGTCTTTGAAATTCGAATCAAGAGTTGAGAGTATAATTTCAGAAAAACAACTTCTACCCCAAGCATTGGTTACTGGGTCATAATCCACCAGTAAAGCAGGGCTTTTTTACCACAATGAACAAGCACTGCTTCACTTCCCAGGATCCCCACGAGGGTTGGTCCATTACAAGTGGGATAAGCACCTCTCGAGTATTCGCTTACCAACACCTGATGTTGGTTTTTAACCCTACCCCGTCGATATTAATTAAAGTTAGCCCTAGTGGTCTGCGTCAGACAAGATAGATCCATTAGTCTTGTGAACACAAGTCGTTTGAAGTTTTTAATCCTTTCAAACGCTGCTGTATATAGTATACACATGCCACTAACTTCTGTAAAACTACTTCAGAAGGATTATAGCAGGTCATAAATCATAAACACAAGAGCACCATTAATTGCCGATTAACATAAGTCAATCAAGTTAATTAATTTAATCATTGATGAATAACAAACAATCTTGCAGAAAAATGATAACAACCAGGAGAATAAAAATGTTTGGTTTATATTTTTTCATTCTTTCACCTTAACAATTAAAAATATACATGTGCATTGTAATTTATTGGTAGGGCCAGGTTAAAAGAAAACGAAATTAATTTGATGATGCATTTTTATTGTACGCTGAACTATCAAAATTACTCCGAAATTATCCACTAAAAAGAGCGAATTTCATATTGCACTTTTTAGTGAATAATTCCAAAGTAATTTATCGATAGGGCCAGGTTAAAAAAAAACGAAATTAATTTGACGATGCATTTTTATCGTACGCTGAACAATCAGAATTACTCCAAAATCATCCACTAAAAAGGGCGACATTCATATTGCACTTTTTAGTGAATAATTCCAAAGTAATTTAGCGATAGGGCCAGGTTAAAAAAAAACGAAATTAATTTGACGATGCATTTTTATTGTACGCTGAACTATCAAAATTACTCCGAAATTATCCACTAAAAAGTTCAAATTTCATATTGCACTTTTTATTGAATAATTCCAAAGTAATTTATCGATAGGGCCAGGTTAAAATTTATCGATAGGGCCAGGTTAAAAAAAATGGAAATTAATTTGACAATGCATTTTTATTGTATGCTGAACTATCAGATAATATATCCCAAATGAAAACAGAAAACATGAAAACAGAAGAATTTAAAAAAATCTAAGTTAAAATTACAGCATGACGGTACCCTCCATTAAACAATTTCGCGACGGAAGGACTGATGGACAGACAGACTGACGGGGGTATAAAAAACGAAATTAATTTGACGATGCATTTGTATTGTACGCTGAACAATCAGAATTAAAAAATGTTCAAGGCCAGGGGTGCTGTCATGATTAGCCTCTTTCTGAATAAATAAATAAATATTTAAATAAATAAATAAATAAATAAATAAATAAATAAATAAATAAATAAATAAATAAATAAATAAATAAATGGGCCTGAGAACTCGGCGCTAATTTCACCGAGTTGATGTTCCTTTGTCAAAATATTTCCAGGCCGAAAATTCTAGAAGCCGAATGTTCCCCTTCCCGCCCGAGCAAAGAGTTGTCAACGAAAGCGAACGAATTGTTCAATAGTCGATTGAAAATCAGATTTTCCAGAGATTTTAACAGAAAGATCATATCAGTACATAATTGCATATCAGCGATATTCGCAGGTGCACTCTTTTATTTTCAACTATTTTTTGTGTTTTGTACACATTTTTTTCAACGCACTCGTTCGCAATCGACATGGGTTTGCCACTGTATGTCTTGTTTTCACAGTGTGGGTTGTGCTATTCACTTTTCAGATTGAGAAAATGTGACGTAATTTTAACAAGTTATCAATTTTTTCCTTTTTGTAAATACACAAATGACCATATACCTGTGCTTGCAAACTGAAATGATGAAGAAATAAATATTTTTAATCAGAGTCATATTCTCTCAAGACGTGTTAAAAATTACTTCCAGTTACATTTCTGTGGGCAGACGTGTTTCGGATTAATTATGTGGACACTGCCGTCCCGCATTATCATCGTTCAGTAATCTTTTCCACAGAAGTCCACAGGCTTTTGCCCACAGAACTACATGCCCACAGAGTCCACAGAAATTGGTATCAAACGGATTTCTGTGGAAAATCAGTGGGCGCCCACTGTGGACATGTGGAAAAGTGACTGCCCATGGCGACTGTACTGTAATTTCTCCTGCTGACTGTTTGCATGTCCATCAGTGTTTACATTTTCATCGATGCCACACCCCCTTTCCACAGTCTGAATGTTCACTTTGTGTTGTTCGTCAGAATCTTGTTCATCATCAGTAGAATGATTATCAGTTGAATCAGCAGAATTAGAGTTTTTTATATCGCCTATATCTTGCTCATTTTCTGCTTCAGAATCATTAAATATCTCATTAATTGCATGGGTAATTGTTAAACTCCTCCCTCCTAATCTCTGAGTACAATTGTTTTTTCTGCCATTGTTTATTACAAAAAAACTAAGTGTGAAAAATAGTTGTTGAAATTAGTAATCAACTCCTGAAACCTACAGCAAATATGCTGTGATTTCTTTTACACATGTGAAGAAACATGGCATCCAATTCTCCATTTCCTGTCTTCTCAGAAAAGTGAAGGGAACATCTGTGACACAAGTATATATGAGCTACCTGTTTTGTCGATTTCAGTCGCCCATGGCAGAGTATGGTAAAGTCGACTTTAGTTGCTCGTGGCGGTGAAAGAGTTAATTCTTATTTTTTTTAAATTCTTTAATTTTTTTTATTTTGGGGGTGAGGGTGAGGGAGGGCATAAGATATGAACTGATAAAGAGTGTGGTGTGTGGGGGGAGGGGTCAGTCCAATTGATAGGTTGTGACTTTTCTCGCTTTTGACTATACTGATGTAGATGTTGAAAAATTAGATATCAAGTGTTCAAAGTATATTCACTTCTGCAATATTCAGCTCACTTCACAGCAAGTTCAATATTGCTGTTATTGATCTTCTTGGGCTAATACAATATCTGCCTTAACCCTTTACCCAATGTAACTGTGATATATATGGACAGTGCTATTCCAAAACTCGCCTTTCAAATTTTATTATCTTCTCATTTTCTGTCTCAAAAACATAACTTGTGACACCTCATTGGAATGAGCTCAGCGAGAGGTCATAAGCTATCTTTTTGAGACAAAAAATGAAATTGTTTAACCCTTGAGGGCCTAATTCCGACTTTGTCCATGTTTTACTTCAACAGAACAGGTGGCCCAACATGTTGTCTCTGGAACTAGCAAGTTACATTGTACGTACCTTGGTAGTTTTTTTTGTAGGCAAGTCTTCGCTGCCTGCATAGGCAGACAAGATTTGCCTAGAAACAACGGCAAAGCCACAGGATGTAAACTGTCAAAAAGTAGAAAAGTATGTATAAAACTCTCCAGGCCTTATAGGTTAATCATTTAACTGGTAGAGTGCTGGAAGCCCATATTTGGGCTTTACTCTGAAGTGCAGGTACCACAACTTGAAGGCTGATATTCAGTGTATGTGCTTTGTATTATCTTTGAAATGATATTATTTAGTCTGTAAGGGTTTGCCTTGTTACAATATATGGGAGAGTGCCCATAGGCACTCTCCCATATATTGTAACAAGACAAAGACATGTGTACATGATTTGATGGCCAAAAATAATTTAGCACTCTACCAGTTAAGAAATATTTGTATAACATCTGCCTTAAACCTTTATTTACCCAATGTAACAGCGATATATATTGCCAGTGCTATTCAAAAAAATTGCCCTTCAAATTTTATCTTTTCATTTTTTGTCTCAAAAACATAGCTTGTGACACCTTATTAGAGCAAACTCAATGAGAGGTCATAAGCTATGTTTTTGAGACAAAAAAAGAAATTGTTTAATATTTTTGCGAGTGTTGTCTGCAGTTCATTTTAGGTTACGAAACCAGTCGAGCTATAATTTCTGCATTGGTTAGTGCCAGTATTCAGCCTCCCTTGGGTATTTTATACCAGTTGTTCATAGGTTATATATTCCAAGGCTGACTACTGTCACTATGACAGATTTAAATGCCAAGAGTTCTATCGGTGACATTACTCTGGGGTCCAGCTCCAGCAACACCTCAGTCATCAGCTCCAAAGCCCCCAGGAGCAAGAAACTCCCAAGAAAGGCTGAACCCATGTATGAAAACATTAATGACCAGAAATCTAGCCACTGAAGATTGAATGACAATACGTCGGCAAGACTGAATGACACTTTCACACCCGAATTAATGAACACATCAACATTAAACACTCATGAGACGCACATGTTGCTCTTCACTTCAATCAAAGTAACCACAAACCAAGCATTTGCAGTATAGAACAATACATGTCCTCAGCAGGGACCTAGATAACAACTCCAGCACTGAGTTTTGTCGCCATAGGAAGATACAGTGGACGTTCACTCTCAAAACTCTCAACCCAGTCGGCATGAACAGGATTTTTAATCCAGACTGCTTTTTAATTTGTTTATTTTAAGTAAAGGGTTAACAGAATGAGAATTATGCTTTAGATTGGAAATATAATTATACCCCCACTTTCGAAGAAAATGGGGGTATACTGGATTGCATGCATCTGTCCGTCCGTCCATGTGTGAGTCTGTCCAAGAATATTCATAACTTTCATATCCTAATAACTTAAGTATTTATAACTTGTTTTAATTCATTTATGCTTCATCAGTCCAGCAATGCAGTGGGGGTATGAATTGTCTTCAGCAATAGCTCTTGTTTTGACACAATGTTAGGAAACAGTGAATACAAAGTTCCTTATTTTACATGTTTATATAACTGTGTGTGACCTCCATTTGTTTTGCTCCCTAACATCCCAGAAAATCTTGGAAATTCTCTTATAACCACCATCAAATAGATCATTATGGAAAATATCATTTGCAGCACATTTAACCCTTCACCTAACATGAAAAGCAGATGATACTTGCAAACAAAATTCTTGAATAACAAATTTTTTTCATTTTTTGTCTCAAACACATAGGTTATGACCCCTCGTTCCAAGGAGGGGTCATAACCTATGTGTTTGAGACAAAAAATGAAAAAAAATAATGAAAATTGATTGGCAATTTCTGTGAATAGCGCTGGCCTTGTTTGGCCGTTTCGTTGGGTAAAGGGTTAATACGGGAATGAAGTCAGAAGTCAATGTCGAAATTGTAATGTTGTGAGTGAGTTGGTTGCTTTCGGAAGTTGAATCGTTTTAATCTTCTCTTATCATTCATTAACTGTCTTCTGGATACAAATAGCAGACGACATTTACAGAAAACATTTCCTGAATAACTAAATATTTTCATGTTTTTGTATCAAAATCATAGTTTATGGCCCCTCATTGGAATGAGCTCATGGAGTTTGTTCCAGTGAGGGTCCATAACTTATGTTTTTGAGGCAAAAATTGGGAAAAAATGTAATTTGTTTGGGAATTTTTATGAACAGTGCTGTGCCAATTTTTATCATTACATTAGGTAAATTACACATTTTATCATATGACTCGTCCGTTTTGTTCACTTTAAAACATTTGATATTTTGTTTTCATATTAATCAGTGATAAATAAAGCCTTCCGTCAATTTCATTGGTCAATTTCAAAACTAGACAATTTGATTGGCTGAACAAAATACAACTGGGCCACATTTTCATAATTTGCATAATTAGAGTTGGGAGCTTTCATTGGTCAATTTCAAAACTGGACAATTTGATTGGCTAAACAAAATACAACTGGGTCACATTTGCATAATTTCAGTAGTGAGAATTTATGTTATCTGTCCTATTTAGGGTGGGTTATATTGTATTAATCTTTTACCCAACGTAACGACAAAAACCGTCTCGTGCAATACAAGAAAAACGCCATTCATTTTTTTTTATATTTTCACTTTTTGCTTCCAAAACATAGGTTATGACCCCTCATAGGAACTAGTGTGTCGCACTCGTTCCAGTGAGGGGTCATAACCTATGTTTTGGAAGCAAAAAATGAAAATGTTTAGTTTTACGAGGATGTTTTTTCCAAGTGCCGTGTGCAACTCAAGTTAGGTGATGGGTTAAAAAGTCATACTAAGTGGCTATTTTGTGCATGTGTGTGTCATATGATAAACAGAATATGAAATGAGTGTTTTTCGCCAGAGGCTTGCCCAAACGGAAAATTCTTAGACTCGTTTCATAAATATTATATGAGAAAAACACTCATTCCATATCTTCTATATATGATAAAAAGAATCTCAAATTCATCACGATTTTACATGAAATTTCTGAATCTCATTCACTAAAATCAATCTGAGACTTGATAAACCTGGGCTTAGATCGATTTTAGTGAACCTGGTACAGACATTTTCACATGAAATTGCGACTCCTTAGAGATCCTCTATATCTCGAGCCCCTCAACCCTTTACCCAACGAATCGGCCGCATCCGCCCGCGTAATATGCAAACTCAGCAGTTGAAAAAATATTGTTTTTCAAAACATTTCAACAAAACCATATCATGTGACCTCTCGTTGGAACGAGCTTGTCGAGCTCGTTTCAACGAGGGGTCACATGATATGGTTTTGTTGAAATTTTTTAGAAAAATTGAAAAAAATGATATTTAAAATAATAAATTTTGATATCATCTGCATTGGGTAAAGGGTTAAAACCCTTTAACCCTTTACCTACACTGAAAGGCAAATGACACTTGCAAATAAAATTCTTGAATAACTAAATTTGTTCATTTTTTGCATCAAAAACATATAGTTATGACCCCCTCATTGGAACGAGCTCAATGAGTTCATTCCAATGTTGGGTCATAAGCAATGTTTTTAAGACAAAAAAAAATGAAAAAAATAATGAAAATTGAATGTTGATTTTTGTGAGCAGCACTGACCGGTTTCGGTCATTACGTCGGTAAAGGATTCAAATATACCTTGAAGGTCTTGGAAACTTCTTGAATCGACTGCCCATTCCCAATGCAGGAACCCTGGCATATGTTTGAGAAATTACGTACTGAACTTCCTGGGGTATCACTGGCTGAACTACTAACCCTTTTCCCAACAAAATGGTGACGAAACTTGTTCTCTTCCCAAATTGCTGAATGCATCTATAATCCAGTTTACGCGAAATCATTGGAACAAATGGTCCTTTTGGCTGCTGCCTGCTCTCTTTTTATAACCAACAAATTTCTGTTGGGAATCAAATTTGACCTGTGAATTTTGTGCATAATGATCACAAATTTTACAATGTCTTTACTGTATGGTCATCTATATGACAGTGTGCAAAATTCAAAAAATGACTCTAACCGACTGTCTGCTCCCGTGGGTTGGAGATGTCTAACCGAGTGCTCAACTGTAAAAATTCTTGGGAAACTGCTTTTTTTATCATTAACAAGTATTTATATATTGCATGGAATGAAATATATACAGCCTCTCACGACAAAAGTCTAAAAAATCTATTAAGACACAAGAAAGGCTGCTTAACTGGTAGAGTGCTAGAAGCCCATATGTGGTCTTTATTCTGAACTGTAGGTACCTAAAGTTAAAGGCTTCATATTCTGTGGATGGCGTTCATATTATCTTGTAAGTAAAATTACTTCATTTCTATTGATTTGCATTGTTACAATTTATGGGAGAGTGCCTATAGGCATTCTCCCATGAATTGTAGCAAGACAAAAATGTGTGAACAAATCTTGATGTTGAGAAAAAGTTGAGCACTCTACCAGTTAAGTGACTCTGATTTTACCATTCAAGATGCTACTTTTGGCTAACCGGTCATCCGTTCGCGTAGATTTAAATTTGTGTAACTGTCACTCGAACGAAATGAGTGTTCTCGTCACATTTTGCCCACTGTTTGAGCGGATATTTGTATGTGTGTTTTTACATTTTTTCATGCATTTCTTTTATGAAGAAATTTCCTTCACTTAGAACTTCACTTTTATTTTTTCTTTTGTATTGTTACCTGCGTCGCCAGCGGCAGAGCAGGTCTAGTAACCACGCGACTCCGTCCGTCCGTCCGTCCGTCCATCCGTCCATCAGTCCGTCTGTCAGTCCGTCCGTCAGTCCGTCCGTCAGTCTGTCCAAAACACTTCTTCCGTCAAAGTTTTCTTGGCTTCTATGAAAGGGAATAATTTTACATTTGGTCTGCTGCTTCATAATGATGAGTTGTATCGTGTAAGCAATTTTCAGATCTGCCGTACATCCACTTCCTGTTTGCCGATACTTTGAAATTTGACTGTACCCACTGAACATTGAAATTTTCCATCAAGGTTTTCTCGGCTTCTATGCAAGGAATTGATTTTATATTTGGTCTGCTGCTTCATAATGATGAGTTGTATCATGTAAGCAATTTTCAGATCTGCTGTGCAGCCACTTCCTGTTTGCCGATACTTTGAAATTATACTGTACCCACTGAACATTGAAATTTTCCGTCAAGGTTTTCTTGGCTTCTATGCAAGGAATTGATTTTATATATGGTCTGCTGCTTCATAATGATGAGTTGTATCATGTAAGCAATTTTCAGATCTGCCGTGCAGCCACTTCCTGTTTGCCAATACTTTGAAATTTTACTGTACCCACTGAACATTGAAATTTTTCATCATACTTTTCTCGGCTTCTCTGCAAGGGATTGATTTTATATTTCATCTGGAGCCTGATAATGATCAGTTGTATCGTGTATGCAATTGTCAGATCTGCCGTGCAGCCACTTCCTGTTTGCTGATTCAATTGCATGCAGCGATGCAGGTCCAGACCCGGTATTGGTCTTGGCTTGTTTTATTCTTAAAAAATGATTATATCTAAGATTTGTTACCTTTTTAATCCAGGCCTGTCTCTAAAGTCAAGAGGAAGACCATTATTGTCTCCAGTTAAATCAATGACAGAAGTTGAACTAAAGATGAAAGGTAACGTTTGCTGTGTGAGCTTGAATTTTAGTAGATGATACTTTTAACTTTCTAGTGAGTGCTCAGAATTCTTAACAGGCTCTTCTAAAAAGTGCTGGAAACCATATATAGAGACGTAAATTTGGGGGCTTTTGTCAAAAAAGGGACTAAAATAAACTGGCAAGACCTAAAACAGATTTAAACATGTTTCTCAGGTCCTCCTGCATGGTCCTTTTGGCTGCCGCCTGCTCTCTTTTTTATAACCAATGGAAACTTTAAAAAATAAAATTTAAATGGTTTATATCTGATATTTTACTCAAGTTAATAAAATTGATAAATTTGTCCCTTGAGTGCAACAATGCTTTGCAATGCTTTAGCATTGCAAAGCCTTCTTACACTCAAGGAACAAAAAAAACACCCTGCCACCCATGATATTCTGTAGATTATGAAGCCTAAAACATAAAACAAACTAAGAAAATGAACTTTTGTTGGCAAAGAAATAATTACAAAAATAAAAAATAAAATGAAAAAATGCTCCTTCACATGCAGTTTTACAAAAAAATGGCCTGAGAAATAGAAGATCTACTTTGTGAGGCCTTACACATCCTTGATTTAAATTTCCATTTAAGATAAACCCATACACAAAATTTGCTCTCTTTTCTGGTTTATCAGTAATTTTAACCAATAATTTAAAGCAGTGTGTTAGATGTTGCATTGAATACAAGTGACTCTAGATGAAAGAGGAGGATGTCAGCAGTGATTTGCTTTCTGTTTACTTACCGGTAAAAAAATAAATATGTATGAAGAGTGTATTTTTACACAGTATACCAATGGCCCAGACACAGCTGGTGCTAACTCTAAAATATCTAGGGCCAAACACAAATTTTGCCCCCCCCCCCCCCAATCCCCCAAATTTGCATGCAAAACCAAAAATTAGAAGTCCTATCTGGTCCTCCATACATTAAATCTCTGTGCATGCACAGACGGCAGGAAGTGACCGGAATTGGCACCAACACCATTCTTTGTTTGGCCCTTGTCAGATAACAACAAACTGACTTTTGTGCTTTTTAAATCTCAGTTTATAATGATGCCAGACACAAATCAATGGTTAATTTGGTGGATCCAAGGACACAGCTGGATAAAGGAAGGAAGAGCAGTGGTTTGAAACGTTCAGGGCTGTAATTTTATAATATTTATAAAAATTAGTTCATGTTCCCCAATTTTGGGACATGGGCCTGACATCATCATTGTTGATAATGACTTTTCCACTGTTAGTTAAGTATTCCTTCCCTACCCTCCCTTGATCCCCCCCAGTTAAACTCCCAAGCTTTTTGGCTTGTTTTATTGAAATTTTTTTATAAATTTTTTGGGGAGTTTAACGTGTTACACAGAAAGTTTATTCTGTATATCCCCAGGGTTACGTCCTCACCCTTTGGGTTTTTAGGCATTTTTAGTCATGCATCATACATCCAATGTATCATTTTTTCTTCTGATCAAGATCTTGCCTTACATCGGATAGTTCAAAATCTGTTACTGACTTCGGGCCATATTGCCTGGGGTCCCATTTCCGGTTTTCAGTCTGACGTTGTTTACATTAGCAACGTTCTTTATATATCTGTAGTTTCCTATTTATTATATGGTAGGTCTGTTGTAAGCTACATTTATCAGTCCCGTAGTGTAGCAGTTAATTTTTTGGATGGAAAAATTAATTTTTGTTCACACTTGGGCTTTTTTGGGATACATTCTTTGGGCACTTCGTTCCCTTTGGGAACTTGTCAATTTTTTTTGAAAATTTTTTTTGTGTAAACTATTTTTTGATTTATATTTTGAATGTTTTTTGTTATGTATCTTTTTATATTATTTAATGTGGAGTTGGTGGGAGCACGATCATCTTAGTTTGCTTCATTATGGAAGCATATTGATCAATAAGCAAGACGAGGAAGTCTTTCCTCTTATTTACATGTTGGTTGCCTTGCTTGTAGTCGATGTACTTCCACTAATTCTTGCTAAACATGTGTCGCACGGGATGACAAACGTTGCTGACGGGTGTCACGGTACGTTGTTAGCGAGGGGCCACTGCAGGTCCTCACGCGGTGAGAGGCTGCCACCGATCCTCTCGCCCAAAGGTCGCTCTAGCTTATTAGTTTCTATTTACAGAGGAACAAGAACATGGTGATGTTTACGTGACACCGTCAGATAGTGTGCTTCCGTCGTCGCATTTAGATAGTCAATCAGAGCTAGCGGCAAAAGTGCTCATGAATATTAGACAGGGCAATAAACCACACCATGTTCTCAGATCCCTGTCACCAGCTAGCTCGACCGGTGAAGTGGTACACTGTCCGAGGGTACCGTGACGCTGTGTGTGTCCGTTGCGATCGAGGAGAGTAGAAAGGGTAGAGCGAGCACTATAAAATTATATCAGGCTCACCCTGCAATGACGGAGAGGAAGAAGCCGGCAAGTTGAGCAGGAAGCTCGGTGAGGTCTGAAAGACCGTGAGCGAGAGAGCCATCTTCTCTCTCTTTTATTATCTGGGGCCAGATATTGTGGTTCGGAACTTGCATCAGTCAGAGCATACGTCCATGCCTCCTGTCCGGGATGCTCCGTTCAGTTTACAGCCGGGGCCGGCTATAGTTACGGCTTCTTCATTGTCTACTAAGCACACACGACCACACCTTGGCTATTTGACTTCTGATATTCAGCCTGCATTGCCGAGAAGGTCACTCTTTGTCAGAGAAGTCACACCATACAGTAGCCAAGGATACGAGGCCTCATTCATCGGGACGTCCGCAGAAAAGAGCCATCTCGGACACAGTGTCCCAGGAGCAGCTGGCGGGCATGCAACAGAAGACCGCTGCTCCTTAGACCTCCATAACGGACTTACTGGCACAGATTGCGCAGCTCATCACAGCAAGTGTAGAAGCAGACGACGGCAGTCTCAGAACTTGAGCTGTCGGAGGGTGCTGGGTTGGTCCAGTCATCTGTGCATTCAGATGCCAATCACCGTGAGTATAATCTGATACAGTCGGATGGTGCAAGGGATTTGGAGGAGAATTACCCTTCCCTTTCGGAACAACACAGGGTGGTGATAGAGCTTATGCATCGATACTTCCCTGAGTTTGTTCCTGAGAATCAGAATGCTGCGACAGCTCGAAAGTAGCACTATTCAGTAGCTAAGATGAGGCCTCATATATCAGAATGTCTGGAGAAAAGAGCCGTCTTGGACACACTGTCCCGGGTGCATCCGTTGACCAGAATAGAAGACCGCTGCTCCTCAGGCCTCTGTTACAGTTTTGCTGACGCAGATTGCGCAGCTCATCGCAGCATCCCAGCAAGTGCAGAAGCAGCCGACGGCAGTCTCAGAACCTGAGCTGTCAGATGGTGCTGGGTCGGTCCAGTCATCTGCGCTTTCAGATGCCGCTGACCGTGATTTTCAACTGATTCAGACGAATGATGAAAGGGATATGGAGGGGGATTACTCTTCCCTTTCGGAACAACACATGGTTCAGATGAATTTATTCCATCACACTACTCTGAATTTGTTCCAGTGAATCAGAATGCTGTGACTATTTACAAGAAACCGCTAGCGTTGTTAAACGCTGACTTTATCTGAAAAAAGAGGAGGAAATGTCTTTTCTGGTTAAGTATAGACAGGTGTCGCAGGCCTTTGGCCTTTTAGACGACGCCATATTCAACTTTCCAGTGGAAAGAAGTAAGGTGGTTTCTTATCATCATCTTCCGTAATTTCACTGATTTCGGAAAACAGGGAAGATGTATAGAGACTTCCTCTGCGTTTGAATGAGTAGGCTAAGGACCTAGCTATGGCCTTACCTTCGTCATTCATTATTCGCTTGGTCACAATTGAGACGACATTTCTTCATTCAGAGTGAATTTAGACTCACTGTTTTACACAGATCACCTTTAAGAACTGTGACGCAACGTCTCTACGGAAAGGAATTGGAGGATGTTCGTACCTCAATTAGAGTCCTTTCCAGAGCTATTATATTTATCATGTATAACTCTGTCTTAACAGTTACTAATTTGGAGTAAAATAGACGTGACGAAGCCCTTGCGTCGACATCCTTAATGGATGATAAGGTGAAAAACTCTCTTCGAGTCGCTCCGGTTTCCGGACACTAAGTTTTTGATGATAAGCTTTCATTGGTTTATGACCAAGTTGCAAAGAAAGCATCAATACTCTGCGCCTTAAGTCGGCATCTAATCGACCTGCAATAGCAGAAAGGAGTAAGAGAGGACGTCCTAGACAGAAGGTCATCTATAAGGATTCCTTGTGAGGGTATAGTTAACCCTCCTATAATTACTCTAGGGATCGTCATACAGCGACTCGGGGCTTAGGTCTGATCGAGACTATCGGTCAGACGTCCCTAAACCGCTGGGTCGAGGCTCTTCGTGAATGACACGCAGTTTCTCCTTCCGTAGGCCTCGCAGATACTACAGGTGGGGGATAGGACCTCTATTGCTTAGCAGTTGACGGACGGCTATCAAGATTCGCATCAAACTGGATAACTATTACGGAAAACCAGTAGGTGAGAAGTGTGGTTTCGGACGGCCTACGGCTATCTTTCCAAAAGAACCACAACTAACTTAATGTCTGATGGACAATGCTTCCGTCAAATCCTTGCATAGGAGTCTCTCCAATCAGAGGTAAAGGTCTCTTGCCAATGAAAGTAATAGAGGTCGTCAAGAATCAAGATTCTCTAGGATTCTGTAGTCACCTGTTACTCATACCGAAGCCATAGAGCTCATTCCGACAGATAATAGACTGGAGCGGGATAACAAGTTTATCAAAGCTCTAAAAGTTTATTTATGGTTATCATTTATTCCATCAACACTACTCTGAATTTGTTCCAACGAATCAGAACGCTGCGACTATTTACAAGAAACCGCTAGCATTGTTAAACGCTGACTGTATCCAGAAAAAGAGGAAGAAATATCTTTTCCGGTTGTCACTTGAATATTAACTCGGTAATGTCTCCTAACAATCTGGTTCGTCTGCTGTTATCCAGAACGAAATTAGTTTTATGCGACTGATGGGGTTGTGCTGAGCGTCTACGCATCTTGTTTAGATGGGTCACTTACGCACACGTCCCCTCCAGTTATTCTTACCCAGAACTGGAGTGGGATGATGCATTCGCTCAGGACCAGTATTGTTTTAACAGCTCTAGTAAACAAAAGGTCCATATTGGGGCAGATATTCAGTGGTTAACTCAAGAGTTCCACTGCAATTGCCAGATCTGACTTTCAGTCCGACAGTCTCGAAATGCAGGGGTTTTGAGACCCTCGGTTCCTGGAGAAACACATAATCAAGAATTAATTACCAGGATCGTTGCTATAGCCGTAACTTCTGAAGTAACGTTAAGCACCATTTTTAATCATGAATTAATACCCGAGTGCCTGTTCGACGATTATTTATATTGTTTTTTGGTACCACTCTTATTGTTTCCAGAGCTCTCCCCTTTTTCTTTTGAAGACTTCTTCAAAAAAAAGGGCGGGGGGGGGTGGGGGGGATTTTACCCATAATCTGGCTTTAAATGTATGTTTCTTTGAAGGAAGCTGTTTTATCCGTATTTATATCCTGCATACAGCTGAAATGTTATTGTAAGGTGTATGTTTGTGGGAGATTTTCTCTCATTCTCAGATACGCCATCCTAATTTTTGGGGCTTAGTCTGGACTAGCCTTAAAAATTAGGAACTTGTCTTGCTTACAATAAGGAATTACTTAAAATTGGACTCCTTATTTAGAATATGTCTCCTCTATTACTGTATAGAGAGACATACATGTAATTCCTAATTATTCTAAGTTCCTTCATCATGGATCGCAGGATTGGAATTATTTCAGAAGTCCTAGGCCCTCCACCTATTTACGATTCAGCTATGTCTGGGCCATTGGTATACTGTGTAAAAATATGATAAATTTATAGTAATTTGTATATTTTTAGCCCGACTGTTTACAGTGAGTTTTTTACTGAAGGTTCAAGTGGGTTTTTTTTTTTCCTGTTTAGTTGATATTTGGAGTTTTGGTTAAAAGTTTGTGGTTAAAGTTTTTTATTCAACCTTCAAGTACAGGCTACACCCGGTAGTTCTTGTCTGATCGGCTTGAAATTTCATATGCTGGTTTTAGGTCATGTCTACATGAGAACGTCCCCTTTTGGTCGTGATCGGTCAACCAGTATGGCTGAACGAGCCCAAAACCCCAAAACCATTAGCACAGTCTACAGGTCGTATTTATGAGGGCATTTCATTGTAACTTGGTAAGATGCCTCTGTATAATGCCTAGATGAAAACGTCCCCTTTTGGACATAATCTGTCAACCGTGATGGCTGCCCAAGCCCGAAACCCAAAAACTTTTAGCACAGTCTGCAGGTCATGTTTAATATGGAGGGATTTCATTGTAACTTGGTAGGATAACTCTGTATGATGTCTAGATGATAATTTCCCCATTTGGGCATGATCTATCAACCGTGACGACTGCCCGAGCCCAAAACCCGAAGACCTTTCGCACAGTCTACAGGTCATATTTATTGAGGGATTTCATTGTAACTTGATAGATTGACTTCATATAATGTCTGGATGAGAAAGTCCCCTTTTGGACGTGATTGGGCAACTGTGACAGCTACAGGGGCCCAAAGCCCAAAAACCTTTAGCACAGTCTACAGGTCATATTTATGAAGAGATTTCATTGTAACTTCGCAGGATCGCTCCACATGATGCCCAGATAAGAATGTCCCCTTTTGGTTGCGATCATTCAACCATGATGGCTGCCCAAGCCCGAAGCCCAAAAACCTTTAGCACAGTCCACAGGTCATATTTATGGAGGGATTTCATTGTACCTTGATAGGTTGACTTCATATAATGTCTAGATGAGAACGTCCCCTTTTGGGCAACTGTGACGGCATCGGGGGCCCGAAGCCCGAAAACCTTTAGAACAGCCTACAGGCCATAATTATGAAGGGATTTCATTGTAGCTTGGTAGGATGACTCCAAATAATGTCTAGATGAGAACGTCCCCTTTTGGTCGCGATCATTCAGCCTTGATGGCTACCCGAGCCCAAAAACCTTTAGCATAGTCTATAGGTTGTATTTATGGAAGGATTTCATTGTAACTTGTTAGGTTGACTCCATATAATGCCTAGATGATTACATCCCCTTTTGGTCGTGTTTAGTCAACTGTGATTGCTTGAAGCCCCAAAACCTTGAGCACAGTCTACAGGTCATATATATGAAGGGGTTTCATTGTAACTTCGTAGGATCACTCCAGATTATGCCCAGATGACAACGCCCACTTTTGGTCGCGATCATTCAACCATGATGGCTTCCGAGCCCAAAACCCAAAAAACTTTAGTATAGACTACAGGTCGAATTTGTGAAGGGATTTCATTGTAACTTAGTAGAATGACTCAGTATAATGTCGAGATGAGGACATTCCCTTTTAGTTGCAATTGGTCTACCGTCATGGCTACACAGGCCTGAAGACCGAAAACCTTTAGCACAGTCTACAGGCCATATTTATGAAGGGATTTCAGTGTAACTTGATAGGATAACTCATTTTGAAATAATTTCACTGTAACTTGGTAACTTTCATTGACATACGTTAACTGTGAGGGCCACATACATTAACTGTGAGGTCATATTAACCCACCCCTCAGCTCTTTAGTACTGTGTACACCTCATATTATTTTTATTAAAAACATACCATACAGGGAATAGAAATTAACATATTCCCAATTATCACAACTCTTGTCTTATTTCATAATCCTTTCATAAACATTGAACATTATCCTTTTCATCAAACACAACACATACACAAGTTAAGCTACAGTGTCATTGACACTTTCATTATCCCCTCCCACAAGAGAGGGATATAGCACAGAGCTTGCTCAGTCCGTCTATCTGTCAGTCCATCCGTCAGTCCATCAGTCCATTCGTCAGTCCATCTGTCTGTCCAAACTTTCTTTATGCCATAACTTAAACAAAAGTTAACAGATTTCAATTCTTTTCAGTACATGCCTCTAGGTCAAGTTTGATGATCACAATCATCCAATGAAAATTGTTGAAGTTATTGCCCTGCCCAGCCCCTGGCAATTAGGCATTTCATTTTTTTTTTCTTTCTTTCCTCCAATATGCATTTTTACCTATTTACAGTCACTTCATGCGGAACTTTTTTTTAAACTCACGTAACCCCCCCTCCCCCTCCCCCCCCCCCCCCCCCCACCCTCTCCCGGGGCGCCAGTTAGGCACCTTTTTTTTTTCTTCCGTCAAAAATGCATTTTTATATTTTTGCTTAAAAGTGTGTGGTTAAAAATCCATTGTGTCTAAGTATTGCCATTGCTGGGACAGTCGGGCTGCATGCGTGACATCACTCTAGTTATACTTACTAATGGCCCGGACAGGAAGGACCCTCCCATGAGTGGGCACTCATACCTCCCCGCTGAATTATTATGTAATACTCTCTTTTACAAAGAATGGTGTTGGCGCCAATTCCGGTCACTTCCTGACATCTGCGCTTGAGCAGAGAGTTAATGTATGGAGGACCAGATAGGACTTCTAATTTTTGCTTTTGCATGCAAATTTTGGGGATTGCGGGGGCAAAATTTGTGTTTCACCCTAGATATTTTAGAGTTAGCACCAGCTATGTCTGGGCCATTGGTAAGTATAAAAATGTACAAATTACTATAAATTTATCATTTTTTGAACATTACATGGTGATTATCTGAAATATGGATCCTTGTTCGTACTAGGACCCTTGGGTCAATGCTCTTATCTCTCTCGCCTCTCTACAAAGAATTGAGATATTGCAGTACTGACTTGAGTTTTCTAGTTAGGACAGTAATCGTGATCTTACACAGCGAAAATAAACCTGAAGATGGATGGACATTTTTAAGGTTTATTTTCTCTGTTGCCAGCTTTCCTTGTATATATATTTGGACTTCAGTGTATGATTGTTTTATTAGTCCCCCACGGTTTCACCGTGAAGTAGACTATTGGATTGCACTCTGTCTGTCTGTCCATCCTTCTGTCCTGTTACTACCTGTATCTCAGAGATGCTTTGATGCTTCTGTTTCAAATTTTCAGATTTTATCGGCCATTTTTGTTGGAAATTGCATATAATTCATTTTACGCTCAGAACTTCTGAACGACATTTCCGATTTCAATAATTTTTGGTATGAAGGTCTAGCAGCATAAGATAAATAACATATCATACAGGTTTTTTTTCTCGTGCATAAATTATGCAAATTAGCCTTACTTAACCTTTTTCTGGGGTAATATTTTTGTGCGTATTATGTTGTGTACTGTTACCACCTGTATCTCAGAGATGCTTTCATGCTTTTATTTCAAATTTTCAGATTTGAAGGGAAGGGACATGAGATAAATAACATATTATACAGGATTTTTTTTTTGTGCATAAATTATGCAAGTTAGCCTTATTTAACTTTTTTACAGATATTTGGATGCTTCCGGGAAAACCACAGAAATATGGGTAACATTGGGTCTAGTTTGTTGAGTTTTTCCTTTGATATCCATATTAGTTTGGATTTAATTGAGGAAATATCAATATATTTCACAGTAATCCACCTACCGTGGGGGACGATTGTCTGATCACGGGCGATCGGCATTGCACTTGTTTGATATGTTCTTTACTGCTTGTGAGGCCTTTGTTAATAAATTCTTTATTTTATGTCAAATCTTCATTCAGAAAGACAAATGCAATCTGCACTAATTATTAACAACTATTATCTTCAAGCAAGTATCCATACTAGTCATACAATTTCTGAAATAATCTTGCATTGTAAATACTTTCAGAGAACAGCCTTGAATTTAACTAACTAGGACCCTGTGGTCTTTACCCAACAAGCCAGAAAATAAGCAGACTGACATCTGCAAATTGAAGTCCCCAGAGGGTGAATTTAGTGATGCTACCCTGCATAGCAGGGTAGCATCACTAAATTTACCCTCTGTGAACCTCAATCTGAATCAGAGTCTCAAGAGTAAACAGAAAGATGTATCCAAAGGATAAATTGGCCCACTGTATGGGATAGCATCATCAAATTCACCCTCTGGGCTCCTCATTCTGCAATTGTCAGACTGCTTATTTTCAGGCCTGTTACGCAATCCTCTCACTTCCATTGTAAGGAAGTGGGAGGATGGGGTAATGACTAGAGGGTCCTAGTTAGGAGTAGTGAAAGCAGAGCCTTGAAAATCCTTGAATTTGTCTATTGTAGGGCCTTGAAAAATGCTGAAATATGTCGAGAGACAGCCATGAATAGCCTTAAATTTTATAAGCCCTTGTCTGCAGGAACCCTGCATCTTTCACATCAATGAGGTGTCACATGATATGGTTTTGTTGTTGAAATATTTTGAAAAATTTTATAAAAAAAAATGTAATTAATAAATTTTGAGAGTGTGTGTGTTGGGTAAAGGGTTAACTAAAATACACAATTATTTGATGTCTGAAATGAATGTGCCCGATTGATATACAACTAAGTATTAATTAACAGAGACCTAACTTTGTGTTTATAAGGCCAATATAAAAATTTCCTGCTTCTCAGGCAATTTTCCCTCAGTTTTCTAATGAGGGAGGGGGGCTTTTTTTTGTGTATTCTCAAAACAGTTCTGAAAATAGTTGGAATCAGCAATTTAACTACTTACACTGTTATTTGGCAGATCAATGTTTTCTTTCAGCAATAAAAATTTCCCATATTGTAGTTGAAAATTTGACCAACTATGTGAGCTCTGTCAAACAAGGTATAGTTGGTTAAATATTTGGCCTACATATGCAAAATTGTGTCATAGAAGAGATTTCCAGGTGAGAAAAATGGTGTTGAGGCAGATTTTCTATGACAAGGGAGGTGCCTGAGAAACAAGAATTTTTTTTTCATAGCCTAATATAGTTTTCTTACAGTAAATTAGAAAGTACCTCTGGCGAATAAGAAAAATTTAAGGCTGAGGTCCATTGACAAAAACTTTTCTTATTTTTCTTGTGTTGTTTTCATGGACATTGATGCTTTTGGTTGGCCAAGAAATTTAACTTTTGTGATAATATGCCCTCCACAGACCATATTTATCATGTAATGTACAAGCATTGTGAGAGTCAATAAACACCTCGATGTCTCTTACAGAAGAGTGGAAGGCATTCTTCGATACCCCAACAGCTCGAGAGAGAAAACAGCTTGAGATGGTAAAGAAAGATTTTACTGAGGGAAAGATGAAACAGAAGGGTACAACACTGCCTCCCATTAGTTACATACCAGCTGGACAAAATTTTCGTCCTGGTGAATCTGGCTTACGTCTGTTACATTCTGTCCATATTGGTGACAAGGTAAGTGAAGGGAAATATTGCAAGAAAAAGACTTTTTTGAAGTCCATTTTGTTAAAAACCTCACTCGAAGAATCAAGTTTTCTATGTCTTGTCATATTTCCTTGCACGTTATACGTCTTTATTATAGGATTGAACCTTTTTCCTGTTATAAATCCTATTCATTAAAATTGGTAATGTATGGCCATGCATTAACTGAAATCCAAGAATCCTGGACTGTTAGGGCAAGCACAGGGCCCCCAAAAGTTTTGAGTCCCTCTCCCTACCCCGCCCCGCCTCTGCTTCTGTTGTATTCAGAAAATACTTACATGTACTCACTTGACAGGAGAAAAGCCTTTAAAATATACAAAAGGATTGCAAAGGTGAATTTTTGATGCCATGCATAACGTTTTCTTGTTATTTTTTCCCTAATTTGATTCCAACCATAAACATTTTAAGCAATGCACAGCCAAGTTGGTGAGGTTTTGCTTTCGTAGCCAAGTTGGTGAGGTTTTGCTTTCGTAGTATTCCAGGATGGGAGGGGTATCAGGGGAAAACGTTGCCTGAAAGACCAATTTTAATTTTGGGGGTTTCAAGACATGTGTGGGTGGACAAATACAAACAATTAAAATACGAAATTTCGGGGCATGTTTGAGCTAGGGTTATGATGTGTGGTGGTCTGGCTTGTCGATCGGCATGTTATTATTGAAAAATAAAAAAAATATTATTTTCTGTTGATTTTATTTACATGTGGTTATAATTATGATTGTTGAATTAATAAAAAGTAATTGAAAATGTTGATTTGTCTCTTATTTTTTCTCAAGCTTGTCATGTGCAGAGGTGTTAAAACAGATGTTGATTTGAAGAACAACTTCTGTGCTTTGTCGTGCCACTCAAATGTTATTTCACACCTTGTGCAAGTGGTAGTTTAATCTACAATATTTAATTAATCACTTCAGTCCCGACTACTTTAATGTAGTAGTAGTAGTAGTAGAATATTTTATTTAAGTGTCACATTTCAATACACATACATAATATACATAGAGTATATAGAAAACATTTATATGAAATCCAGTCAATGAAGGCTTATGAGACACTTTTATATGAGAGGTAGGTCATTTTTATAGTAGTTCATAAAAACCCCCCAAAAAACCCCAACCTGAAAAACCAAAACACATGCACACACGCCAACACACACCCTTGCACACACACACATGCACCCCCCCCCCCCCCCCACACACACAGAGTAATATGTAGAGATACGCCCACATGCACTTGCGTATAATTCCGTGTACCAATTTTCGTTCACTTTTTCTTACTTTCTACCCCCCCCCCCCCCCCCCCCCCCATCACGCATATCTGTCTCTCTCTATCTCTTTCCCACTGAAGTGTACTCTCTCTTAGAATGGCACATTCGCAGATATTTTAATTCGGTATCCCCCTTACATTCACCCACGTATTATTACATCCACACAGGCTTAGCTATTTCAATTGATAATACAAATAACAACAAAGTAGAGAAATGTTGAAAAATCTGCAAATGCAAAGATTATAAAAGTATGTACAAACCCCCACAGAATTGGATGAAGGATATTTGTTTCGGTATGCAAATACACCCGTACAACCACCACCCCCCACCCCCTCCCCCCCGGTGAAAAAATCATTAGTTTCAGTCACGAGTGAGATACTTATTGGTATCCATTCAAAAGCACTATATTTTATTTTTACTATATCCTTTTTTATAAGAATCTTTTATTGCTTAGCCCGACGAGTAAGACAGGAAAGGGGATGGGCTGGTCGAGTTGACTCAATGTCGTAAACTGGTATCACTTTGATCATGAGGTCTCGTTTCCTTCAAAAGTTAGCACTTCCAGGTTATCGAATACCCTCCTGGAACTGAGAATTTAGGACCTTATTTGATTTCATGATGGTGTGGATCTAGTAAATAGTGACCCTAAATCTACTGTTTGGGGGGTTGAAAGTGGTGTACGGTTATATGCATTTTGGTTAGAGGTCAAGTTCACATAGGCTTGTTGATTGTGTAACCAAGACCATACTGTTGGCTGATTTTTCACAGAGGAGAAATGGGACAATTTTTCATGAACTTCTTTTGGTGTGCCTTCTTGAAAAAATGAATAAGAAAACCACCTTTTTTTCTTGATTAATTTTGAGCTGCCGATGCCATAAAACATTGAGGAACAATGAAAAAGGTTTATAACACTGTTTTCTCACTGTGCATGCATGAAATTGGGAGACTTTTGCCCTTAATAATGAATTTTGACAATTTTACACTTTTTTTCAAGAAATTAACTGGTTCATTCGGACAAGTGTATATGAATGATGTATTAAGGGTTCTATATTGTGATATAATCTGCTGGGTAGCCTAGAAAAAGATCTTTCTGAAAATGTACAATTCTGTACACATTTGGTGTAAGGGAGATAACTCAAATGTGAATTCATTTACGCTGCTTCATTGAACACATTTGACACTTGGTGAAAACATGCATTTTCAACAGAATAACTGTAACGAGACCTGAGCTGTGCGCTGTGCGCTGTGGGCGCTTTTGTGACGCAGGAGGCTTTTTCGCCCCCACTTTCGGCACAAGAAAAACATGGTTCATCACGTGTTGGCCTACAGCTGTAAATAGAATGTGATATTGGGAACTTCGCGAATATGAGTTGTTTTTCTCAAGTCTGGTTTATTTATTTCCTCGATCAAATCGATAGCGCAAACACAACAGTTTAGTTTCAAGAGTGACGAGGACTTTGTACATAACCAAATGGAACTGACTGTTCTTTTTCCAATTTACAGTTTCAAACCACAGCAATAGTCGCCGTCTGCCTTCTCCAAATTCCAATTTAAATTTAAAATAAATTATCTACTACCAGTAACAAATGCAGTTGTCTTGACAGTTGATGTCATAATAGAGTATTTATTAATCAGCAGAGAAACTTACATGCAAAAGCAATTAAGCTAATCCTTAACGCTTGTGATCACGGTGGGTCATGGGGTTTTTAAAACTGTCTCCCACTGATTAAACACTGTGGTCCACTGGAATTCAACGGTGGAGAACACAACCGCAGCGGCGTTTTTGTTACAATCCATGTTGAACGTACTGTACCTGAAATGTGACAGATAGGAATAAAAATAAATTTGTGTTGAAAATCTTTTTAAACAAATTGAAATGGACTGTTATAAAAATTATAAAAATAAATTAGTGTTGAAAATCATCAATGAAGATTTTCAACACTAATTTATTTTTATAATTTTTATAACAGTCCATTTCAGTTTGTTACAAAAATGTCATAAAAAAGAACAACTACAAAGTAATTACAAAAATCCATTCTTCTCCATTTCTGAATTTTGTGGTTGGTTATTCACTGACTTGAGAAAACCTGAAACCTGTTATGAGAGACCACCTGTCTTGAGAGACCAATTTTGTGTGGCCCAAAGGGCGGTCTCTCAAGACAGGTTCTACTGTATTGTATTTACAACTTTTTACTATAACCTTTACCTAATGTAACAGCCATATCCCGCCAAATTTGTTTGTCCCGTGACATTCCTGCACTCTGGCTGTATGTCCATATGTCCAAATTTTGGGTACATTTGGGGTGAAATCAACTCTTCCAACAGATTTGAACGTAGAGTTTTGAATCTTTTGAAAAATATTACCCACATATCGAAGATGTGCAGCATGTTTATAGGTGATGGAAAAAATCATTTTTGATAGATTTTTTGCCCTTTATCTAAAGTGTCGAGTGTTTTTAATACTACAAATCCCTTGTTGGGGATGTATTATCAGCGATATTTCATTTTTCCAGTGTTTGCCTTCAAAACATAGCTTCTGACACCTTATTTGATTATGCATGTCAAGCATGTTTCATTAAAGGGTCATAAGCTATTTCTTATAGGCAAAAAATTGCATTTTTATGTTATTTAAACCTTGAGGGACTAATTCCGAGTTTGATAACTTTTTAATGCAAAGAAACAGGTGTCCCAACATTCATTGTTGGGTAAACTCAAAACTTGGTTTCTAAGTACCTTGTCAGTTGTTTCTAGGCAAGTCCTGGCTGCCAATGTAGACAGCCAAGACTTGACTAGAAACAACTGCAAAGCTACTGGACATTGATTTTTAAAGCATAGTGAAATTGTATAAAAAATCTCCAGGCCCTGAAGGGTTGAGAAATATTTTTTCAGACGTCATCTTCTAGTTATATTAGATAGAAGATGGTCAGTAATACCTATCTGTCTTCTGTGCCCATCTTGGTTCTGTTGATGATGTTGGATGTGAAGTGTTGGGAAAAAATCTGACCTGTGCCTTTAGTTGTACACATTTCTCTGGTACTGTTGCCACTTATTCTTTAGCTCGCCTAACTGAAAGGCAGCTTGAGCTATTGCCATCTCTTGGCATCCATCTGTCTTTTCCATCTATCATCCTTCTCCAGACCATTGGCCTAAAATCCAGTCAAACTTGGCTCAAATTATCTTTGGGGGATATCCTTCCAAGTTTTTTCAAAAGAAGCTGCTAACACAGTGCCAAAAATATCAAAATTCCTTGAAATTCTCATAAACCACCAGACACAATGCTATGAGAGTTAGTGTGAAACTTTGTTTAGTGATGAAGATTCAAGTTTGTTCAAAGATAGTTTTTTTGAGGGGGAAGCAATATTTGGGTTCATGTCACAAGGGGAAAAATTTCTGACTCTGCCCAAATTTTCAATTTTCAGAACTGATGCCCCAGTTTGGACCAAATTTGGTATGTAGAATTAATTGGTGGCATGTACTAAATTTATGCCGAAAAGTCTTTTTGTCATGTGCTGTGGGAAACTCAGGAAAGTCTTTTTGTCATGTGCTATGGGAAACTCAGGAGTTAAAAATATTGTTAAAAATTCAGATGCCCATATTTCAAGAACTACACAAGAAAGAATTTTTGTATTTGGTATGGAGCTTTCTAAGGAGTAATAAAATCGAGCTGAAAAAAATGATCCTAGGAGAACTTCCATTTAGTCTGTTGGAAATGGAAAAAGACTGAACGATCTCATGGCTGCAGTGATTCGATATTTGTTGTGCAACCTACATTAATGATGCCTCATGAAATTTATAGGTTCAACTCTTAAACCGTACTGGAATTTACAGGTCCAACTCAACAGTGATAAAATTTTACAGTTTTCAATTGTTTGACAGGCGTGAAATGAATCAAAGCTCGAATACTATTTATCGACAGCTGCTTGTCACAGTTTGTTGGAGAGTTCCTATTGGGGCTTTCCAATAAATTGTGGTGTGCCAAATCAGTATAAACTTCTACCATCTACCCCACAGTACCTACGTGCCCAATAAAAGTGAGTCAACCAAACTTATTATTGCCTACTTGATGAAACTTACAGGTTTAAATCATTAACAGAGCTGAAACTTACAGGTTCAACTCAACGGTGATAAAATTTACAAGTTTCAACTTTTTGACAGTGGTGAAATCAAACAAAGTCCAAATACTTTTTATGGACAGTGTTTGCCACAATTTGTTGAAGAGTGCCCATTGGGACTTTCCAATAAATTGCAATATGCCCCATCACTATAACCTCCTACCACCTACCCCATGGTACTTACTTGTCCAGTAGATATGAAATCAACCAAACCTATTACTACCAACTTGATGAAATTTCAGGCTTAACTTTTTAACCCTTTACCTAACATGAAAAGCAGACGACACTTGCAAAAAAAATATTGAATAACCAATATTTTTCATTTTTTGTCTCAAAAACATAGGTTATGACCACTCGTTGGAACGAGCTCGATGAGCTCGTTCCAACGAGGGGTCATAACCTATGTTTTTGAGACAAAAAATGAAAAAATAATGAAAATTAATTGACGATATTTTAGAATAGCGCTGGCCGGTTTTGGCCGTTACGTTGGGTAAAGGGTTAATAAGTGGTGTAATAAATCAAAGTCAGGATACTATATATTGACAGCTGCTTGTCACGGTTTGTTAGAGAGTTCCTATTGGGACCTTCCAATACATTGTGATATGCCTCATCAGCACAAGCTTCTACCACCTACCCCATGGTACTTACTTGCCTATTTGAAGTGAAGTCAACCAAACCTACATATACTACTACCTACTTGATGAAAGTTACATGTTCAATTCTTAAACGGTGTTGGAATCTACAGGTCCAACTCAACAGTGAAAAAATTTACAGTTTCAACTCTTTAACAGTGGTGAAACCAATCAAAGTCCAAATACATCTTATGGACAGTGTGTGTCACAATTTATTGGAGAGTTCCTATTGGAGCTTTTCAATAAATTGTGACATGCCTCATCAGTGAAACCTTCTACCACCTACCCCATAGTACCAATTGAAATGAAGTCAATCAGACCTACCATTGTGTGCCACAATTTATTGGAGAGTTCCTGTTGGGGCTTTCCAATGAATTGTGACATGCCTCATCAGTGAAACCTCCTACCATCTACCCCATAGTACCAATTGAAATGAAGCCAATCAAACCTACCACTGTCGCAATTTGTTGTTCCAGTAAACTGTGACAAGTCTCATCAGTGTAACTTTCTACCACCAGCCCCACGGTACTATGTCCAACGAAGTCAATCAAACCTTCTACTGCCCACTTTTGAATTATACATGTTCACCTTATTAAGTGGGGTGAAATCAATCAATCAAAATACTCTCTGTTGACAGTTGTTTGTCACGATTTGCTGTAGAGTTCCTATTGGGACGATCCAGCGAATTGTGCCAAGCCACACCGGAGTAACCCATTACTTTGATACTGATATTAAACTGACCATCCACCACTCAACAATTACATCGTAGAACAAAAATGGATCGCATCCTCTGTAGATACCTTCTTCACCACAAAGGATAGTTAAAAGATCACCCAGACCATAATCATTCACAAAATCACCTCTGTCAGTTTACATGCAAGAACTATACAATTATTACCTATATCCAGTCCTTATATATTTTTACTCACCATATCTGTCCCTGCACTGTACATGTATGCACACGCACAATTATGTACACCAAAACTCTGAACTAATTCAACCAACTTCCGGACCGGTAACCACCTATGTGTGATTCAATGTAACAACAGGAAGTCCATAGGCATGGTAACAGATAACGATTTTTTCTCAGCCAACAGTCATGGCAACTGATGCTGTCCAACATTGAATGTCTGTGGGCTATTTTTATAACATATGTTATTGTGGAGGCAATCTGAGACAGAAACGTATAACTGGCAATAACAGGTACCATTTCTCCAGAATAGGAATGCTGATAGCTTGTCTAGCAAGCCTCTGCCTTAGCCTAATATGTCTGTTCCTAGCTGTTAGTGGAGATATCGAGCCCAACCCAGGCCCCGATTCGGACACTCCCAATGGCGGCATCTCCATATTACACTACAATATTCGAAGTATTCGTCACAAACTTGAGGACCTTACAGACGAAATAGACGAATTTGATATTATATGTTTTACGGAGACACATATTGAAAATGAATTTGATTCTGACAATATCCGAATAGCTGGCTATGAGGGCCCCATTAGAACAAACAGGAATCAGTATGGCGGGGGAGTAGCTGTCTATTTCTCAAGAGAACTATATTATAACCAAATCTCTGAGTTACAGTTTGACGATGACATACCATGGTTCGAGGTGGGTGGGAAAAATAAATTCCTTCTCTGTGTAACATATAGATCACAACGACATTGTATCCCTACCTATTGGTCCAAGCTGGAGGAAATGACAGACAAAGCACTTACAAGAAACTCCTCTGTGATCCTAATAGGCGACCTAAATTGCAATCTTCTGGAACAGTCAGGCCCTCTTCAAGATATTATTATGCACTTCAATCTCCAAAATTTGATTCTGGAACCCACTAGGATTACAGCTACGACTCAAACCCTGATAGATCCCATAATTGTTAGCAACAACATAACCTCAATAAAAGCTGATACACTTGACTTGGGTCTCTCAGACCATAAGGCAGTGTTCGCTCATATTGCCTTTCCACGACCGTGCAGGGAATCAGTTACGCGATCAGTATAGAACTATTCCAAAGCTGACTTTGTGAAAATGAACAGAATGATCTCTGAAAATAACTGGGAATCTTTTATCTTTGACACAACTAATATAAATGATTGTGTTGCAAATTTTGCAAAGGCCTACTTGGATATTGCAAAACTTTGCATACCTTGTTATAATATCACTGTTCGACGGAACGACAAACTGTGGTTTGATAGCAGCTTGAGGCACAAAATACGTACCCGTGATCGGGCAAGGAAACTGACGCTCAAATATTATATTACTAACTACTGGTTCAAGTACCGAGAAATTAGGAACAAAGTGAACAATATGAAAAAATTCGCTTCCAGATATTGAGCTGATTTTTGGTATGTGAGTCTAACATGGTGACCTACAGATCAAGTTTGCATTTCTTTCCGCTCCACTGATTTTTACCAAAATTACGGCCCTTGGACTCTGAAAAATTCATAAAAATGACAGTTTTCCGGACTTTTTTTCAGCACGCTTCCCGATATTGAGATGATTTTTGGTATGTTAGTCTAACATGGTGGCCTACAGAACCAGTTTGCGTTTTGTTCCGCTCCACTGATTTTTACCGAAATTACGACCCTTGGACTCTGAAAAATGCATTAAAATTACAGTTTTCCGGACTTTTTTTCTACACGCTTCCAGATATTGAGCTGATGTTTGGTATGTTAGTCTGATATGGTGGCCTACAGATCAAGTTTGCATTTTGTTCCGCTCCACTGATTTTTACCAAAATTACGGCCCTTGAACTTTGAAAAGTTCATCAAAATTACAGTTTTCCGGACTTTTTTCCTACACGCTTCCAGATATTGAGCTGATTTTTGATATGTTAGTCTAACATGGTGGCCTACAGAACAAGTTTGGGTTTTTGTTCTGCTCCACTGATTTTTTACCAAAATTACGGCCCCATAGACTTTGAAAAGTTCATCAAAATTACAGTTTTCCTGGCTTTTTCTCTGCTTGAATTCTTTCAATACCGTTGAAACTACAGAACACTGTTTTCTGCAGTATTCCTAGAATCTATGTTTATTTTTAAAAAATGATTAGAGCTTGAAATATTGGGGTGCGTGGGGTATGTGAGCGTGCTCACTGAGGTTCTTTAATTATCCTAGCAGCAGTATTCTGAACTTTTTGAAGCTTCTGAATCAGGCACTGGGACAGCCCCACTAACACTGAATTACAATAGTCTAGTTGTGAGGTGATGAAGGAGTGCACAAGTTTTTCAAGTGCTGACTGGTTAAGATAAGCTCGCAGTCTTCCAACATTACGAAGCTGCCAGTAGCATTTTTGACATATTTTATTGATATGGATATCTAGTTTAAATTTGAGTCCATAATCAGTCCAATATTCCTGGCCGATTCACTTTTCATAGTGATGTTGTTTCCAACCAGAATTGATGTAACAGAGGGTGTAGGCGTGCAAACCCTGGATATCACTAAGAATTCAGTTTTAGAGTCGTTCATTTTCAGTTTAAAGTCTATCATCCATTCCCGCACAAGATTTATGCAAGTTTCCATGTTATTCACTGCGGTGAAGGAGTCACTTGGAACAGATGGGTTGAATGTGATGTACAGTTGGGTGTCGTCTGCATACAGATGATATGATATGCCATGCTTTTAAGAAGGCGACCGAGAGAAGAAGTGTACAGAGTAAACAAGAGTGGTCCAAGAACTGAGCCCTGAGAAACACCACACTTTAACATCCCGCTTTATGAACCGATCTTATTGATGTATATTTGTTTACTGCGACCTTCTAGATATGATGCAAACCACGATAAGACAGTTCCACAAATGTCATGCTGCATCAATGTCTGCATGAGTATACCATGGTCGACAGTGTCGAATGTTGCTGACAAATCCAAGAGAACAAGCAGTACAGGCTTTCCTTCAGACACTGATTGAACAATGTCATTGTTGACTTGTAGTAAGGCTGTTTCTGTACTGTGGTTGGCTTTATATGCAGACTGGAAGGGCTCTAAAAGATCATTTTCATGCAGATGATTTTTGAGTTGTAAAGCAACAACCCTTTCCAACAACTTAGACAGGAAAGAGAGGTTTGATACTGGTCGATAATTCTTCAGGTTGTCAGGATCAAGAGATGGTTTCTTGATGAGTGGAGTAACAAGTGCTTTTTTCAATGCATTTGGAACAAACCCCTCATGTATGGATGCAAATATAATAGATGTTATGGCTGGCAGAAGATAATCATTTGTCTCTTTTAAAAGGTATGTTGGAATTTGATCTAGATCATTGGATTTATTGGATGATGATAAAATCATTTTTCGAATGTCGTCTTCTGAGACAGAGTGAAAATTAGAAAAATCACTTTTTATGTCAAGATGATCAAACTCTGGTGGTTCACGTGATGGTATACTATCCAGAATTACTTGAATTTTAGTTATGAAATAGTCGCTGAATTTTTCCAGAATTTCTACAGTATTTAGATGATCTGGGAGAATGACTTTATGTTCTTTACCAAGGAGACTATTGGTTAGCGAGAACAGCACCCTTGTATTAGAGTATGCTAGCCCAGTATGGGATAACACTCCCAAAACACTACTGAAAGGCCTCGATGACATACATTACGACGCTGAATGCATAATAATGGGACTGACAAAGTCAGTCTCGAGAGAACAACTCCTCTTGGAGTTGAGATGGAAATCATTTGAGGAACGTCGATATATTCATAAAATGTGTTTGTTTCATAAGATTGTAAATGGAAATGCTCCCAAATACCTTACTGACCTCTTACCAAGGAGAGTTCGTGACACAGCAAATTATTCCCTTAGAAACACTTCAGAATTTGTTCCATATGTTTTGCGAACAGAATTGTTGAAAAAATCGTTCTTTCAGGCATGTTAAAAAATATGGAACATGATCAATGAGACCATCAAAAATGACTCTTTGGTAAACTTCAAGAAATTCTTGACTAACCCGGATGTGAAACCACCCCCATACTTTAATAAAGGGAAAAGAAAACGGAGTATATTTCACTGTCGGCTAAGAAACAGGTGTAGTGATCTGAACACTGATAAATTTGCAAACCAGATATCCGATTCCCCCGAGTGTACGTGCACTCGCAACGAAATAGAAGATACCCATCACTATTTCTTCGTGTGCAACCACTATGTCCCAGCTCGGAACAAACTAACTCATATCCTGCTAAAATACAACATTACTGAGGTTTACCAGCTACTTTATGGAGAGGCAACCTTGCCAAACAAAGTTAACGAGGTTATATTTCAAGCTGTCCAAAAATTTATACATAAATCCAAACGCTTTGAATAGGTAGTCAAACTATTAATACATTCAACATCCTCTACAACTAAAGCAACTGCAAATCTTAAAAATTAACCAATAATTATGCAAATCAAGTTGCTGTCTCAAATTTCCTTCACCAGTCTGTTACATTTCACGACATTTCCCCCTATCACACACGGTTATTTTCTTTCTACCATAATTGCGCAACAATTACATTGCCAATGTTACCCACTTATATTTGAGTCGGAACTCAGCACCATACTTCATACTTCAAATCTGACTGAATTTACAGACCCTTCAGCAAACATGAACAGAAGATGACCTCTGCAAATATTCATAAGAATGAAAATTCAAGACTTGCTTTCATGCTAGGGATTAAGACCCCTCGGTGTAAGTAGTTTTTACGAGGTCCTTGCAACGAGGGGTCGTTGACCCTGCGAACCAGGCATTGGAAACTGAAAAGACAACAAAATTTAAATTTTGATTACAACTTCATGCAGATTGAGTCAAGTTATAAGTAGATAAAGGGTTAAATCCTACCGAGCATACAGTGTAGGGCAAGTTATTGTAAACTGCTGCAATCTATCCCTTTTCTCTTTCTTCCTTCAAGGTTCTTGCATACTTTACTGTCACATTAATTTCTTTTTTCCTTTTTGTGATTATGCACTTTAGATTGGATTATTTTGTTCGCTGCCTCATGTTTGAATTGTAAAATGTCGGGGAAAAGAGAGTCTTCTAAGTGGAAAGCACTTGTTCTCTGATCTTCAACCAATCTAACCCTGCCTGTGCTGCAGTGCAGAGATACGAGTTTGGGGAGCTGGCAGCTGCTCGTTGTTGCTCGGTGGTTCTCTCCGGGTACTTCGGCTTCCTCCACCCGTAAAACTGTCATGGTTATTATTAGCCATTGTGCATAAGTATGTGACCTTAAACACCCAATAAATAAATAAATAAATAAATAAATAAATAAATAAATAAATAAATAAATAAATAAATAAATAAATACTTGCCTTCAACTAGTCCTAATCGTGCTTGTGTAGAGTTGGTACATTGAAGAGTCACAAAATTGCTCATTACTGCTTGATGGTTCCCTCTGGATACTCGGGCTTCCTCCACCGGTAAAATTGTCCAACACTAGATGTTCCAGGCTGTTGAAAATGTCATTAAACCCTAATAAAAAAAAATATATATTTTGACTGCAAAATAACTGTTTCTTTACCAGGTTTGATGTGTATGACTATCAGATTAGGATTATTATTACATGTCCGACTAAATCATAAATTTTATGGTGAGAAACTCTATTACTCCGTAATCATTGTCAAATAGCTCTTTATGGAAAGTTTGTCCATAACATGTATAATAAACAGATGAGATCAGAGGGCACAGTGAGTCAAATTGTCTTAAAATGCAGATTCAGACATGTTAACTCTCCCAGAATGCCTGAGAAAGTCCCGGAAATCTAGTGTAGCTCCTGGCCCCCCAGGAAATGAGTCGTTGTGGGCCAAAAATCCCATAAAATAGGCAGTCAAATATTTTTCCCTGTTTCAAGATGTTGTTTCAGATTACAGGCTTTCATTGCTTTGATCATGATGAATGAAGCAAACAAATATGCATACAAGTGAAATATATAAGTCTTTTCTTATACATATTGCGTAATGTACAAATTGAGCAGTTGAAAAAATATTTTTCCACAAAAATTCAACAAACCTATGGGGATGCGATGGTTCAGTAGGTAGAGGTGCAGTTTGCAAGCTGAGAGGTCCTGTGTTCGGATCCCACCTGGGGCAACCGTGTTATGTCCTTGGGCAAGACACTTTACCCCCCTCCCCCCCCCCATTGCCCATGTGGGGGCAAGATGGTGTTGTTTACTAAGGCATACTGCACGTTAGTGGTGCACCTGTTTTCAACCAATGTTAATCCTGCTGTGTGGAGTTAGTATGTTGTGGAACTGATTGTTGCTCGCCGTTGCACGGTGGTTCTCTCTGGGTACTCAGACTTCCTCCATCCGTAAAACTGTCGTGGTCATGATTAGCAATTGTGCAAAAATATGTGACCTTAAACACCAATACCCCCATGGGAACCCAGGGAAGTGAAGCTGTGCCTGTTTTACTGGTAAAATAGGACCCAGTCACCAGTGCTTGGGAGGTGCAAACCCTCTCTAAAATGAGCAACAAGGCATATTAACACTCACCCCTGGTCTTGTGTTGATGCTCATTTTGTGGTCATGATTAGCCATTGTGCAAAAATATGTGTCCTTAAACACCAATAAATAAATAAATAAATAAATAAATATAAACACCAATAAATAAATAAATAAATATCAATCAGCAACATTGAGCTCGTTCCATTGGGGGGTTACATGATATGGTTTTCTTGAAATTTTTTGGAAAACTTTGAAAATATAATATTTGAAATAAAATATTGATATTGTCTGCATTGGGTAAAGGGTTAACTGAATATATACAGGTGTGTCTAATGAGACTTTGAACAACACTGGACTCCTTTGAAATGCCTCTGGTCTTATGATCAGCCAATCAGATATAGAGGAGTGATGTACTTTAAGTTTCTGGAATCATCTGATGTTAATTGATCAAACTTCATTCTTTCAGTGAAAAACAATTCACAAGCATCAGTTGCCTGTTTTATTCACTCTACATTTATGGTACCAACATGGCAAACAGAATTAGTCATTTGGTTATAAAAAAAAATTCCTAACATTGCAAGTGACATGGTTTCAGAAGCAGAATTTAAATAATCTTGTCTGTTTTTGAAGTATTTTATATCAATAATAAGGCAAAATGAGAGGTAACCCATAAATCTTGTATCAAACTGTCACTAATTCAGATTCTTTTCGTCATATAATGTGTTATCTATTGAAATAAAACCAGTTAAAGACAATCGAAGACAGGGACAGAAAGACCAAGGCCCAGCTTGCTCATGGTGCAGCTCCAGCAGCCAGGAAGAGTGTATATCAGGAAACTGACTCTCGCCTGATTTGTCTCACAAGAACAACTCAACCAAGGACTCAGATCACCCATTCAGTTTCTGGATGCAGCTAGTCACCTTTTGGGGGGCACGGTGGCGTTGCGGTAACCGGTTCTCATCAGATCACGGAAGTTAAGCAACGTCGAGCCCGGTTAGTCCTCAGATTGGTGACCATCTGAGCGATCGATTCAGACTCCCACTCTGTGTCCTTGGGCAAGGCACTTAACCCCCATTGTCCACATGGGGGCACGATGATGCTGTGTACTAAGGCATACTGCACGTCGATGGTGCGCATGTCTTCAGCCAATCTAACCCTTCCTGTGCTGCAGTGCAGAATTACGATGTTGGTGAGCTGGCAGCTGCTCGTCGTTGCTCGGTGGTTCTCTCCGGGTACTCCGGCTTCCTCCACCCGTAAAACTGTCATGGTCATGTGACCTTTAACATCAGTAAATAAATAAATCAAGTCACCTTTTGAAACTTAAGTTGTAATGCTTGGAGTTCTGACAGATGTGTTAAAAAGTATGATGTGCTCTGTGATGTGACCTTTATTTTATTATAAATATATTATTATTTTATCTGATATAATAATGTCATTTAGTGTTCAACTTGGTAGGTTTCTATTATGGGACAAGTCCATTTACTTCAAGGTAGATAGGCTTTTTGGAGTGTAGGCAAAACACGTGTAGACAGAATGCACTGTAGGCATTGAGTGTAGACAGAATGCACTGTAGGCAGATTGAGTGTAGGCAGAATGAGCTGTGTGCAGAATGAGTGGACACCAATTTGTGAACCTCTTTCACTGAAACCAATCTGAGCCTCAGTAAATTTGGCCTTAGATCAATCTGAGTGAACTCGGGTTGGGGGAATTGTTAATGTTAGCATGCAATGTTGAACTATAAGTCATATAATAAACCATTTATGGCTACAGTGAAGTGATCTGGGGCATTGCATCATGTCTCATTGAGGAGGTCAGATTGCTGGATCAAACTTGCTGCCTGTGGCAGCTCGTTTGATCAGGCAATCTGACCTCCTCAGCTCGATGTGTTACGACGACCCAGATCACTTCACTGAATCAATAATATGTATATATGATGAAAAGAATCTGAATTTGTGATAGTTTGATTTAAGATTCCTGAACCTCATTCACTAAAATCAATCTGAGTCTCAGGAAACTTGGCCTTAGATCAATCTCAGTGAACTCTGTTCAGAAATTCCATATGAAATTGTGATTTGTCAGAAATCCTCTATTCTTTTCTTTACAGAAATTTGAAGTTGCTGAGAGACATAGGATAGAACCTGTGCCAAGTAAACTATCAGTACATACCAAAAACAAGTAAGTATCAGTTATGACCCACCTCTGGGCTTGTTAAATAGGGGTTATCTATTCTAGTGAATATCGGGAATTATCTCATGAGTGTGGACCTGAAAGTTTTATTTTTCTTGAGTGCTTGTGCAAGTGAAAAATAATACTTTCAGGTCCACACGAATGAGATAATTGCCGATATTCGCTAAAAGAACGTAGATTTTCTTTTTATTACATGCTGCTACATGACATTTTACTGTGCAATATTCAGCCCAATTCGACTACAAACAGTTTCAAGACAAGAACAAAAAGCTGCTGATCGTTCCTTCAGGGCGACGTTCAAGGCGACGTCATGCACCGAAGAGCAACGTCAGTTAGGAAGCCACTGAAAAAATTCATCGTGTGGACCTTACAATATTATTTTTCACTCGCGCAAGTGCTCGTGAAAAATAAAACTTTCAGGTCCACACTCATGAGATAATTCCAGATACTGACTAAAATAGAGTAGATTTTCTTTTTTATTATATGTTACAAGACATTTTATTGCACAATATTCAGCCCAATTTGACCCCAGATGCATATGTTGTTAACAATAACAAAGATCAGCTGATTGTTCCTTCAAGGTGAGGTGATGTGGCGTAGTACTCAAGGCACGACGTGATGCATCATTTGAGAAGCTACAGAGGCATATTCATCGATATACAACGAATCGATGAATATCAAATATCTTTTAGATAATTTGCGATAATTCACAGGCTAGCAATGTAATAAAATGGGAATATCCATAATTCATTTGGTACACCTCTATCTCACATCTGACCAACACTGAATTTCATGTGCATGTTTGGTGTGACATTTAGATGTGAGCTATTGAATTTAGCTTCATTTCAAAAGCCATATTCTATGTATGTTTTGCTGGGAATTTCATCCTCTTTTTAGGCTTTTTTTAGGCTAAATCTGGGTTTTTTCAGTTGTCAAAATTTTGTGTTTAGGCCCCAAAAGTTAAAAATCGGTTTCTCAGGCCTTTCCACATGGTCATTTTGGCTGCTGCATGCTCTTATTATAACCAATGCAAACTTAAAAAAATAAAAATGAGATGGTTTATGTCTGATATTTTATCTAAGTCAATAAAATTGATAAATTTGTCCCTTGAGTGCAGCAAGGGTTCGCAATGCTTTAACAAGACTTTGCAATGCTTTAGCATTAGCATTGCAAAGCCCTCTTGCACTCAAGGCACAAAATACACCACCACCCATGCTATTCTATAGATCATAGAGGCCTAAACATAAAACAAACCAAGAATATGAACTTTTGATGGCAAAGAAATTATTACAAAAATAAATGAATAAAAAGCACTCGCCCACATGCAATTTTACAACAAATGTCCTGAGAAACAGAAGATCTATTTTGTGGTCCCCATAGCTCAGCATTGATGATTCAAGTCCTCCTATTGCAGTGCAGTTAATGTTTTCACACATTGTTTTGGGCTGTGATCACTTCTGTTTTGGGGGTTAGAGAGGGGTATCAAGCTTGTGTCAGATTGGATAAAGATATGTTTTGTAGCAGAAATTAAGAAAATAAAATATGAAGGACATTTTCTTAATGTTGGTCACTGGTCAGATTTGTGTATTTCACCAGGTCTAACAACAGGGCCTGATATGGACGTCTAGCAATCTGAACTTGTCAAATGCACAATAATAAGAAGAAGAAACAAGATGATTTACCGGGTAATAACAAAATGACGCATCGCTATTGTGATAATTTTTTTCTTTTTCATTCAGGGCAGAAGGGTTAACCAACTTTGGCTTTCTCAAAATGCAGTGGACAACTGGAATTCCATGTTTTACAGGTCCAGTGGACACTCATTCTCCTGGTGATGCTTCTTTGAGAGAATCAAAAGATAGAATGGTAGAATCTGATTTTTACTTTCCACAACTGAGATCATTATCTGATTTGAAACATTTATGTAGTCCTCATCGGTGAGTGCATTTAAAAGTACCTTTCTATTAATTGACTGATATGAAGTCTGCATTGTGAGCATTTATATATAGAATATAGCCATAGTAGCTTTGTGTACTAACTGTTCACCACGAGTGGTGAAATGGTGTTAACCACAAGCCTTTGGCACATGGTAAACACCACTTCACCATGAGTGGTGAACATTTGGTACACCAAGCTACTTTGTGTATAGTTTATTTATACAATGATCATCAGATTTACCCTTTACCTAACATGAAAAGCAGATGACACTTACAAATAAAATTCTTGAATGACTATGTTTTTTTCATTTTTTGTCTCAAAAACATAGGTTATGACCCCTCTTTGGAATGAGCTCGATGAGCTCATTCCAAAGAGTGTTCATAACCTATGTTTTTGAGGCAAAAAATGAAAAAATAATGACAACTGGCAATTTTTGTGAATAGCACTGGCCGATTTTGGCCATTACATTGGGTAAAGGGTTAATAAGAATTTAAATGTTGAATAAATCAATATTCACACATACGAATCTGTTTTTGTTTACATGAGCGTTGGTGGGTGGTACTTTCGCTGGCAATTTATCCCCAAAATGAAATAGAAAATGAAATACACAAATTATGAGGTCTTTTTCATTTTAATGACATAATAACATACTATTTTGAGTTATGGATGCTTTATTAACATGAGTCAATGTATGTTCGTTCATTTTTGGTATCTTATGAGGTAAACTTATTTAAAAACATAATAAATAATTGCCGGTTTCATTTCATTCTTCACGAGGCGACAAGTGATAAATTTAGACAAGTTTGCATTCAAGGCAATGTCACCAAAGGTCAAGTTGGATGTAGTTCCACTGTAGTTGTAAATTTTTATGTGTATATGGTACACATAATGCCAGCATCCGGGGTGGCCATCCATCGTTCGTCCATCCTTTGTCTGTCCGTCCATCTGTCTCTGTCCTTCCATCCGTCCATCTGTCCGGCGTCCGTATCCATTTCTTTGGCATTTGATAACTTGAAAATTATTGCTTGGATTGTCAAGTTACTTTATATTTGTGTTCAGGTTACTGATGTGCCGAGCTGTATAGTTTTTGGTGTAAATCTGATAATTTGATCCTAAGATATTAACTCTTTATCCTTCAAATTGAGAATTCTTCCAATCCCTTTGGCATGAGATAACTCAAAAAATATCAGTCCAATTGTCATGTTACTTTATATATATCTTCAGGTTACTGATGTTCCGAGCTGTACAGTTTTTGGTGTAAATCTGTTATTTTGATCCTGAGATATTAACCCTTTATCCTTCAAATTGAAAATTCCTCCAATCCCTTTGACATTCGATAACTTGAAAAATATTGCTTGGATTGTCAAGTTACTTTATATTTGTGTTCAGGTTACTGATGTGCCGAGCTGTATAGTTTTGGGTGTAAATCTGATAATTTGATCCTGAGATATTAACCCTTTATCCTTCAAATTAAAAATTCCTCCAATCGCTTTGCATTCGATAACTTGAAAAATATTGCTTGGATTGTCAAGTTACTTTATATTTGTGTTCAGGTTACTGATGTGCCGAGCTGTATAGTTTTTGGTGTAAATCTGATAATTTGATCCTGAGATATTAACGCTTTATCCTTCAAATTGAAAATTCCTCCAATCCCTTTAGCATGAGATAACTCAAAAAATATCAATCCGATTGTCATGTTACTTCATATATGTGTTCAGGTTACTGATGTGTCAAGCTGTATAGTTTTTGGTATAAATCTGATAATTTGATCCTGTGATATTAATCCTTTATCCTCAAATTGAGAACTCCTCCAATTCATTTCTTCAGCATGCGATAACTCAATAAATATTAATCCGATTATCAGGTTACTTTATATATGTATTCAGGTTACTGATGTGCTGTGCTATATAGTTTTTTATGTAAATCTAATAATTTGATCCTAAGATATTAACTCTTTATCCTTCAAATTGAGAATTCTTCCAATCCCTTTGGCATGAGATAACTCAAAAACTATCAATCCAATTGTCATGTTACTCTATATATATCTTCAGGTTACAGATGTTCCGAGCTGTATAGTTTTTGGTGTAAATCTGTTATTTTGATCCTGAGATATTAACCCTTTATCCTTCAAATTGAAAATTCCTCCAATCCCTTTGGCATTCAATAACTTGAAAAATATTGCTTGGATTGTCAAGTTACTTTATATTTGTGTTCAGGTTACTGATGTGCCAAGCTGTATAGTTTTTGGTGTAAATCTGATAATTTGATCCTGAGATATTAACCCTTTATCCTTCAAATTGAAAATTCCTCTAATCCCTTTGGCATTCGATAACTTGAAAAATATTGCTTGGATTGTCAAGTTACTTTATATTTGTATTCAAATTCCTGATGTGCCGAGCTGTATAGTTTTTGGTGTAAATCTGTTATTTTGATCCTGAGATATTAACCCTTTATCCTTCAAATTGAAAATTCCTCCAATCCCTTTGGCATTCGATAACTTGAAAAATATTGCTTGGATTGTCAAGTTACTTTATATTTGTATTCAGGTTACTGATGTGCCAAGCTGTATAGTTTTTGGTGTAAATCTGTTATTTTGATCCTGAGATATTAACCCTTTATCCTTCAAATTGAAAATTCCTCCAATCCCTTTGGCATTCGGTAACTGAAAATATTGCTTGGATTGTCAAGTTACTTTATATTTGTGTTCAGGTTACTGATGTGCCAAGCTGTATAGTTTTTGGTGTAAATCTGATAATTTGATCCTGAGATATTAACCCTTTATCCTTCAAATTGAAAATTCCTCCAATCCCTTTGGCATGAGATAACTCAAAAAATATCAATCCGATTGTCATGTTACTTCATATATGTGTTCAGGTTACTGATGTGCCAAGCTGTATAGTTTTTGGTATAATCTGATAATTTGATCCTGTGATATTAACCCTTTATCCTCAAATTGAGAACTCCTCCAATCCATTTCTTCGGCATGCGATAACTCAATAAATATTAATCCGATTATCAGGTTACTTTATATATGTATTCAGGTTACTGATGTGCTGTGCTGTATAGTTTTTTATGTAAATCTAATAATTTGATCTGGAGATATTAACCCTTTATCCATCAAATTAGGCCCTCCTCCAATCTATTTCTATATGTAGCCATACCATGTATGGTGTACGTAATGTAGGCATCCAGGGTGGACCTCTGTCCTACAACTTTCTACTAGTTGCGCGTATGGGTACACATCTGACGATTTCATCGGCCTATTTTTATTAACTATTGAAATCCCATTGCTGGTGTGTTCACCACGGTTGGTGTGTAAAGCTAAAATTTATTTATGTCATAGGCTTTTTATATATAGTAGAATAGGTAACTATGGTTTAAAATGAACTCCTTGCATGTTGCTAGCAGATATTTCTTGGCACAAAAATAAGTATAATTTGGTCGGAATTCTTACCACTAAAATACGTATAATTTGGCCCTATTTGGGAGTGTGGTGGTTCCGTGGTTATGACATTAGACTTCAAAAACGAAGGGCCATACTTCGATCCCCGCCATCAGTAACTACATTGTGTCCTTGGGCAAAGCACTTAATCCCGATTGCCCACGTGGGGGCATGGTGGCTCTGTGTACTAAGGCATTCTGTGTGCTAACCCTACTTGTGTGGAGTTAGTACTTTGTTGAGTCTGATAGTTGCTTTTTCAGTAGTCTCAGATCTTGAAGAAATTTATGAAATACAGGATCTCCAATGAATCCCCAGTTAAAAATTAAATGAATGAAATGAGTTTTTTGACTGGACCAGGTCTTAATTGGCAAGGTGGGAGCACAGTAGTTCAGTGGTTAGAGTATTGGACTGAAAGGTCCACATTTCGATCCTGACCAGCGGTGACTGCATTGTGTCCTTGAGAAAGACACTTAATCCTGATTGTAGTGGGGGACTGGGGGTGGCTGCACCATGGTGGCACTGTGATCTAAGAAGTGTTGCTCGTTGATGGTGCACTTTCCTTGAACTGCTGCTAACACTGCTTGTACTGAGAAAGTTGGAAAGTCTTGATAATTGTTTGCCTTGGTGGTTCTCTCCGGGTACTCCACCCACAAAAAACTGTTCAACACAATGAGACCCTAGCTGTTTGAAAAAGTAATTAACTCTCTGCATGCTGCTGGTGGATATTCCTGCCCAAGACAGGATTTCTCTTGCTGCTGAAAAATGTTTATGTTGGGCATATATAATAAACCAATTTACAGCCTGTAAATTGAATGGATGTTTTCACCAAAGATTTTTTTAATTAAATTTAGAGGAATTTGTTATCAAATCTAGTCATGGCTGTTATCAAATCTAGCCATGACTAGATTTGATAAAAAATATCTTAAAAACATTCAGTGGATTTAGAGTTAACTCCCAATAAACAAACAAACAGTTGGCGGGGTACACACCTTGTTTACTGGATCAGTTTCATAAATTTCTTTTTAAACTGGGGATAAGTTGAAGATTCTATTTATCGCTCATTCCAAACCCCCCAAAAGAAGTTTTACTAACAAGGCTTGCTGTAAAGCATAGATTTATGCTATTGAAAGCACTGCTTTTTTTTTAGAAAATAGTTTCTAATAACATTGATATTTTAAAATATCCAATAATCACATACATGGGAGTGCATTGGCTCATTGGTTATGGCAGTGGACTTCAAACCGAGAGGTCCACAGTTCGATCCCCATCAGGGGTAACTGTTGTGTCCTTGGGCAAGGCAGTTAATTCCGGTTGCGCAGATGGGGGCACGGTGTTGCTGTGTACTAAGGTCTAATGCATGTTGATGGTGCACCTGTCTTCAACAAATGCTAACCTTGCTTGTGTGGGGTTAGTACGTTGAGGAGTCTGACAGTTGCTCGGTGGTTCTCTTTGGGTACTCCGGCTTCCTCCACCCGTAAAACTGTTCTACACAATGTGACCCTGGCTGTCGAAAGTGTCGTTAAACTCCAATAAATAAATAAATCAGATATATTTTATTGAAACAATGGTTCAAAATGCATTTAATGATGTCACGAGAGGTGGGTTTTTTTCATTGTTTGTCTCCAGAAGCACTGTTAATGAATATTATTTTCCGGAAGAATAAATCTGAGGTAGGGTCCTGCAAATATTCAGTACTTGAAAAATAGATTGATTCAAAATAGATATTCGAGTCGAATTCAATTCAAAATCGGAAAGACGAATATGGAATTTTTTAATGTGCTTTACGTAAGCAGGGGCAAAATTTTGATGTAAATCCACAAATCGGTTTGCATAAAGATTTGCCGAAATCTCCCAAGTATGCAAATCTTATTAGAGTCGCGTAAAAAATGCAATTTTGATTGGTTGTTCTATTTTGGAAGAGACTTGTTGTTTTCTACATGTACACGGTCAAGTTTCTCCAGCCAGTATATAAGTCCCACTTTTCCCTAAAAAACAATCCTCAAATTAAGGGTGTGTCTTATACGTTGGAGGGATAGATAGTCCAATTTTGGGGTTAAAATTTGGGTGATATTCTGGGCAGCTGAATTCGTAAACAATTGACAATGTAGTTATATTTTGGACGATTAACAATTGAATAAAATTTACTGTACTTGCTACCTTTTGTTCAGCTGAAACCAATATCTTTGATAAAGCATTTTTTTTGGAAAAATGCTGTGTATTTTTTATTATTTTGTTTTAAAATCACAATATATATTCTAGACAATTCTGACATGAGGGAAAACAGTTAAGTGCCTTGACTTGTTCTTCGAAAACAATATCCCACAATTCGTCGATGCAGTCTTCAGTTTCATTTGTTCATGAATATTAATTAACATAGCTGTTTATGGAGTGTGGGCACTTTGTGCCCTGCACCTTCCTCTACATCGTTTGGTTCTTCTTATGACCTATTGTATTTTAAGTGTTGATAAATATGTCCAGTGGTATGTTTGTGTTAGTTATTAATGCTTATGTAAGCGGCCATTGTGAATGTCTGAATGGATTATTATTGTGCAGGTTTCCCTTTCCCTTTGTTTCTGTACCGTGTGTACACATATACCCCCCAAACTGCACCTGATGTGATGCATGAATAACACAGTTCTCAGAGGGTTGAGAAATAAATTTTAGGTTTATTTGAATTCATTATTAAAAATCCAGGATAACATCTGTAAAAAAAGCATATTTCAAGTGATAAAAAAATTTTATTTTGAGATTGCCAGTTGTCATTTTTTTTACCAAAAATGACGGGGCATCTTACCAACGTCTTCATTGCCATTGAACAGCTTATTAATATTCATTAAGTTCAAAGTTCACAATGTCAGTGTTGATGGAAATGTTGATCAACGTGGCTCCAGGTTTTATCTGATGGATAGGATAAATAAAACACGCCCTTATAATGATTTTGAGTAATTTTATTACCTACACATGAAAACGTGATTGCATACACAAATGTGTCAAAGTATTCATTTCCTGAATTGGATGCACTCCCATAATTTTCATCTTTGGTATCTTTAGTAACTTACGCAACTCAGAGTACTTAAAGTGACCTCTGATTGAATGTCACTACAACTTATACAACATTTACACATAAAAGGGGTAGTTTAGCTGAAAATTTGGGGGTGCCACTTATACACCAACCGGTACTGTACAAGAAAAAAATTTTAAAAACAATTTGTCTCAATTTTTACCATTAAGATAACTTTTATTGTGGGCGTGGTTTAGACAATTATTGATAGGAGCTTACTGATGATCGAAAATAAGTCCACCTACTGGCATTGACATTTTCAGATATAAAAGAACTCAATGTTTTATTTTTTAACCCTTTACCCAACGCAGACGATTTCAAATTTTATTATTTTAAATATCATTTTTTAATTTTTTTCAAAAAATTTCAACAAAACCATACCATGTGACCCCCCTTTGGAACGAGCTCGACGAGCTCGTTCCAAAGAGGGGTCACATGTTATGGTTTTGTTGAAATTTTTCGAAAAATAATATTTTTTCAGCTGCTGATTTTGCATATTACGCGGGCGGATGCAGGCAATTCGTTGGGTAAAGGGTTAATAAACAAAAATATTTACTTCATTAAAAGCACCCACCACCTACAATCATTTTGCAAATTAGTTTTCATATATGCCAGCAGGGAGGTGTTCTGTCAGATTGCCTTGCACTATGATTCCCAGGATTTGCGTGAGCTCCATTTCATGAGCCCACTTAGATTCGCCCAAAATTTGGCAACATTTTGACCCTGGAAAGTAATGCAGATAGTCTCAAGAGTTTTAGCTATAATTTCAACTGACTCATATTCCTGCTACATCATCAACACATGCCCTCGACAGGGACTTGGCTAGAGGTTTCTGATTGGAGGATGTAGGGTAGTGAATTTCCAACTAGGGGGAGGGACCAGGAGGGGGAAACCCCTTCCCAATCCCTCCCCCAGTTGAAAATTCACTACCGAGAAAAATTTTGAAAATGATGTCATGAAAGGGGGCATAAAATTGAGTCTAGTAACTGAAATGCCAGCACATTTATGATAGAATTATCAGCTTATTATTATTTGGTATTACTCGTGGAATTGAATATGTGCTAAACAAATGCTCAAGCTGAGAACATTGAGCAATTCACAATGTCCTAACATTAAATCAAATCTTATGCAGGAATGATCAGTTTTTGATGTTTCAGACATTTTGTAACTATGAATGATGGAATTAAATCAGGATAACGATTTTACATTGTTTTCTTGAAGTGCATTTCGAGGATTTTTTTTTATTACGATAAGTAATCGTACTATAGAAATCTTGTACCGAGTGACATCATGCATACTTATGAAGCTCGATATTCCATACACTGTAGTTCTAAATAGTAACAGATGGAATTTTTGCCGATTTGAAACCGAGTTGGCTTTTTGGGAAGTAAAGGAGACATCAGCATCACCAAAGAAGCTCTAAAATCCAGATAGATGGAATTTCCAACTACTCGTGACTTGCCCTCCCCGAGGATTTTTTTTTATTACGATAAGTAAATGTACTATAGAAATCTTGTACCGAGTGACATCATGCATACTTATGAAGCTCGATATTCCGTACACTGTAGTTCTAAATAGTAATAGATGGAATTTTTGCCGATTTGAAACCGAGTTGGTTTTTGGGAAGTAAAGGAGACATCAGCATCACCAAAGAAGCTCTAAAATCCAGATAGATGGAATTTCCAACTATCGGAAATTTTGGCCAGGATTGGCCCTCGATGACATGGTTGGAATCTTTAAATATCAGTCAGGACTTGAGCCATCACAATCAGACCAAACCACATTCGCATCCATCATCATGATGCCCTAAGAACATATCACGTTCACCTCCATCATTGTGATGCCCCTTGCCTCGGTATACTGCACGAGTCAGGAACAGAAAAATGTGCATTTGTCCATATGCCCTAAGAACATATCACGTTCACCTCCATCATTGTGATGCCCCTTGCCTTGGTATACCGCACACGTCAGGAACAGAAAAATGTGCATTCGTCCATGTATGATTTTCATTCAATCCAAAATTGTTGGGTCCATATTTACTTCAATATTTGACTTAAGTGGAAATGCTACACTGTGAAGCTCACTTAATTGGATATCTCTTAACTGAATAACCCTGTTAATTAAATATAATTTCCCAACACAAAACCATTTACCATACCTCCAGTACAAATTTGACCTGTTAATTGAATAAAGGTAACAGCGTACACTCCTGTTAATTGAATAGAAATCTTGCAACCTGTTGAGAAATTACTCTAACTCTCCCCAATTTTCCTTTGTTCATAGACCTATTTGGCCTCAGTACATCCAATGTAGGTACTTAATCTATTATATCTGTTTGACAGAGTTTAAGGAGCTCTGTCAAATAGGATATCTAATATATAAATGCAAATGTCTGTATCTGTCTCTCTCTCTATCTTTGTTCCGGGTGAACTCCTCCGTTTCAGGACCGATCAATCTCAAATTTTCTACATAGGGGTGATTCGTCCCTGTGAGTAACATGGGATGGGTGCCGTACCTGTGCAGGATGACCTTGACCTTGAAATTGATGACCTTGACCTTTTTATTTCGAAAACGGCTGGGCCGATCGGGCTAAAATGTCATATGTGCGGGTATATTGACCCACCGATCATTTTGACTTTATCGGGGTGCCCGTGCGGGGTGACCTTGACCTTGAAATTGGTGACCTTGACATTTTATTTCGAAAACGGCTGATATAACCATCTTCTCCTGTGCAACGCCAGGTATCACCCGCTAATAATAGAATAAATGCAAAGTTTATCTCTAGAATACAGGACAGTGACACAATCCATGTTAATTAAATACTCCTGTTAATTGAATAGTTTTCATTGGCAAAGTGGCTATTCAATTAACAGGGTTCCACTCTATTAGCAAGACCCCAATCTGAGTACACAATGGTCAACTTCCAGAATGTTTTTACAACTTTTAATCCTTTACCTAACACAAAGGATATCATTCATATTATTTTAAATATTATATTTTTATACTGTACCAATGACGCAGACTTAGCTGGTGCTAACTCTAAAATATCCAGGGCCAAACACAAATTTTACCCCCCATCCCCAAAATTTGCATCTAAAACCAAAAATTACATGTCCTATATGGTCCTCCATACTTTTACTCCACTGCACATGCGCAGTGTCAAGGAGGTCTCGAAATTGGCGCAATTATCATTCTTTGTTTGGCCCTCAATAAAGTTACACTTCACTGTTATTTGTGCTTGTAAATCTCAGTTTTAAGGATGCCAGACACATAATTATGAGAGAAATGGTGGATATAAGGAGGAAATAGAAGGAGGAGAGGAAAAAACAGTGGAAACAAATGTTCAGGGCTGTAACTTATAATTATTTTACAAAATTATTCATGTTACCTATTTTCGAGGCATGACCTTGTTGTGGTCATTCTTGCTGTGAATGTTCCATTGTTTAATCAGTGTTTCCTCTCTCCCTTTCCTTTATTCCCCCCTAGCTATTCTCCCATGCTTTTAGCTTATTTTTTGTGATGTTTATGACTAAAATTTCTTGGGAGTTTTGGCCTGGAAACATAATTATTTTCTGTTGTTTTCCTATGTTTACGTCCTCACCCTTGGGTGGTTAGGTGTTTTGGTCTGCATCTACCATCTGATGTTCTGCAGTTTCTTCTCTGGAAGTCTCTTTTTTGCATCAGATAGTGTTTAAATTGGTAACTGATTTCGGGCCATGTTTATCTGTGCCTGGAGTCATGTTTCCGGTTTTTGTACACTTTTTGTCTATGTTGACAACGGTTACTTCTTATAGTGATTACTTGTCCTCTGCTTAGTTCAGTTCATAGCAAGATACATTAATATTGTCCGTAAGTGTTACATTAATTTTTTGAAATGATTTTAAAATTTTTGTCCACTCTTAGGCTTTTTTGGGATCCATTTGGGCTCATTGTTCCCATTGGGAACTTGGGCTCTTCTGAAAAAATTTTCAAACATTTTTTTTTGGAAATTATTTTCTTTTGAAATGTTATAATGGATTATAATATATTATGTATATTTATTTCAAGGATTAGTGCGAGTAATATGACTGTGTATATTTTTTCATGTTGAAAAAATATTCTTCAGTTGTAATGTGAGGATATCTTCCTCTAATTCACAGGTTCATTGTGTTTCTTTTAGTCAATGTAGTTGCACTAATTCTTGCTCTGTGTGTGTTGATTGATATGACAATGTTGGAGACGTGTGTCACGGTACTTTGTTAGCGGTGAGGGGTCCATTACGGTCCTGTCCCCATAGGGTCACTCTATATTATCAGTTTCTTTTTCAGAATTCAGAGTGATGTTTCCGTGATGTCTTCAACATGTGTGTCTCCGTCGTTGCAATATTAGGGCTAGCGGGAAGTGCTCAAGGTATTACGACAATTGCCGGGAGTTCACTAGTTTGATCGAATTCATTGATCACCCGCTAGTCCGCCCGGTGTCACGACCATTCACCAGGAAAGAATGGCTCAGCACCCAGGTCCGTCCATCGCGGTCCAGGGAAGCAGATTGGGTGATGCGAGCACTATAAAACATCAGATGTGCACAACAGCAATGACGGATCCAAGGATGGTACAGAGGAAGCCTGTCAGTCCGGTAGCTAGCTCATCCAGGTCCACCCGGACCACGAGCGAGAGAGGCCCCCTCTCTCTTGCATCAACATCTGCGCCGCGATGTTGTATGTTTGTTCGCTTAGTCGGAGCTTACGTACACTCCTCCTGCTCGGGACGCTCCGTCGCATGGCAGTCCGACGCGGCTGTTATATTGGCTTCCTCATCCTCGTCAACACACACGACCGCACCTTGGCTATGTGACCACAGATTTCCAGGGGACGTTTGCATATTATATAAATGCAGGATTGGTGCACCTGCTTCGCCGACCAAGGAATACACGTCGACCAGGTCACTCCATCTGCTAGCCAGGGATACGAGACCTTTCCAGTTGGGACGTTCGCATATTATATAAATGCAGGAATGAACGTCCCGGGAGCTTACAGTGGATTATTCACGTAGGACCACGGCTCCACAGGTCTCATAGAGTAACATGAACAAGGTTTTGTTACCGTGATGTCTTCGTAAAGTGTGCTTCAGTCGTCAGTCAAATGAAGAGCTAGCGGCAAAAGTGCTCATGCAGATACGTCAATTACCTGGGAGTTCGCTAGTTCGATTGAAGGGTTTGACGTCCGCTAGCTCGCCCGGTGTCGCGACCATTCACCAACTGGCTCAGCACCCGGGTTCGTCCGTTGCGGTCCAGGAAGGAAATTTGGGTGATGCGAGCACTATAAAATACAGTGTGCACACCCAGTGACGACGGCTGAGAGCGAGAGAGGTCCCTCTCTCATACTACAACATCTGGGCACAGATGTTGTGGTACAAAACGTTCCTCAGTCGGGGCATACGTCCACCGCTCGGGACGCTCCATTATATAGACAGTCCAGAGAGACTGCTCTTTCGGCTTCCTCATCCTCACGGCAGCACACGCGACCGCACCTTGGCTACGTGACCAGTCATATTCAACCAACATCGCCGGCCAGGGATTCTACGGCGACCAGGTCACGCCATCTGGTAGCCAAGGATACGAGGCCTTCATACTCCATTCACATATTAGAAATATGCAGGAATCAACGTCCAAGGAGCTTCTAGCGGCTAAATTCTGTAAGACCGCAGCTCCATAGGCCTTCGTTACGGACGTGCTATCACAGATAGCACAAATTATCGCAGCATCCCAGCACTTGACAGTAACTCTGTCGGATTAAGAATTATCCGAGGAAGCTGGGTTGGTACGTTCCGCTGCAGCTTCAGGCACGGACGACCAAGAATTACAAGTGGTCCGACAGGATGGCGAAAGGGATACGGATGAGTTGTATTTTCCATTTCGGAACAACATAATTGCCGTAGAGTGCATCCGGCATTATCTTCTGATGTTGTTCCTCTGGAACAAAAATTGCTGCGTTGCCGGATAAGAGACTGATAGCGGCACTGGACTCAGAATTCTTATTGGTTTAGGGACATCATCCCTCAGTTTCCGACATAGTCCAGATATGTCTCACAGACATTTGATCTGTTGAATGACGCTATATTTATATAACTTGCTACCTAAATGGGCAGGTCAGGTTTCTTATCGGCAAATGATCTACATCTGCCTTTCATCAATTTATGGAATATTTTGTAATGGCAGGACTGAGCATTCTGAGAGTTCTCTGCGTCTAAACGACCAGGTCAGGACCTAGTATTGTTTATACCGCCGTCTATGTCAATTCCAACCACGATGTTGGAAACGACAATATCGTCTAGCAGGGTCAGCTTAGACACATCATCGTACGCAGATCACCTTACCAGAACATTATCATTACGTCTCAAAGCAAAAAGAATTCTAGGCTGTACAACCTCCTTAAGAGTTCTTTCAAGGGCCTCACGTAAAACTCCGCCCTTTTAGTGGCAATATGGAGTTGGTTAGACGTGACGCAGCCCTGGCTACATCCACGCGTGTGGATAGTATAGTAAGGTGAAAAACTCTCTCAGAGTCGCTCTGGTCTCCAGAGACTTTTCTTCGACGGCAAGCTTTCCGCAGTCTATGATCAGATAACTAAGAAAGCTTCAGACTCTCTGCTATTCAAATCCGCTTCCATGTAGTCAGATTCAGCAGAGAAGAGTAGGACAGGCACTTCTGGGATGAATATGTCCAAGGGAAGTTCCTATGCATCCTCTAGGTCTTACTCTAGAGACCGTCAGGGTAGCGACTCAGGTAGGGGCCATAATTCTGGCCGAGACATCTGGTCAGACGCACCTAGGTCGACGGGGCGAGGTGCGGGCCGTGGAGGACATGGTTTCTCCTTCCGCAAACCTCGCAGGACCAGGAGGTAATGGTATTAACCTCTATCATGTACTAGTGAGCGGAAGACTATCGAGTTTCTCAATTAATTGGGAGTAGATTACGGACTTGGATTCGAGGGGTGATTTCGGAAGGACTAAATTGTCCTTCAAACGAAAACCTCCGTTAAACTCGAAGTCCAAGATGGACTCAGCTTCCATCAAGTCAGCAGGAAAGAGGCTCGCTTCCATCAGAAGTCCAGTCTCTTCTGAAATGATCGCAATAGAGATCGTTGAAATCCAGGAATTTCCAGGTTTCTACAACCATTCTTTTCTGGTTCCAAAATCAGATGGCTCGTTCCATCCACTCATAATTCTGAGCTGGATAAACAAGCTGATCATGGCTCCAAGTTTATATATGGATTCCATCCAATCAGTCACAGCGAGTATTCGGGTGTACGACTATGCTACATGCATAGATCTCAAGATTGCGTAATTTCTTCGCTTCTTCATCATAGGAGTCGTGTGTCAGTTCGAGCAATGTGCTTCGGTCTGAATCTAGCCCCCTGGGCTTTCACTCGAATAACGAACTCGGTAATGACTCATTTCTGAGCTCATTCATCTGCGATAACGTCGGCCTACCTGGACGACATTCTTTAAAGGTATGGTAATGAGTTAACGCTTCAGAACGATGTGCAGAATCTGCTTCTATTGCTCCGACATCTCGGTTTCATAAGTAAACAAGGAGAAGTCGGATCTGGTATCATCTAAGTCATTCACCCACTGGGGATGAGCTTTGAAACGCACAACATTCCCGTTCATCTGCCATTACCCAGAGCGAAATTAATCAGTTGTTATGCTCACTATTGTCTTCGCTCAGACAAGGTCTCAGCGAGAGATCTCATGAGACTGATACATTTGTGCGGAGCTGCCGTGATTTTATTCCGATGGGACAGTTACGCACTTGTCCTCTCCAATTTCTTCTGATCCAGAATTGGAGGGTGAAGATTTTTTTGCTCAATATGGACATCTTCTTGTCAATCAAGTCAGTAAGAGATTCAGACTTGGGCAGGTTTTCAGTGGTTAACTCAGGGAGTTCCACTGCAATTGCCGGATCCGAGTTTTACAGTCTTGACGGATGCCAGTCCAACAGGTTGGGTCATATCATTGAGCCCAACGGATTTGAAGGGCCAGGGTCTTTGGGATCCGTAGTTCCTAATTAAGCACATTAACATCAAGAATGATGTCTTTTTGGCTTGCGCTACGTTATTGGATGAACGTTATTCAGAATGCTCATGTGCTAATTCTGTCCGACAATTCGACGGTATTAGCGTATTTTCGGAACTAGGGAGACAATCATTCCATTCTGTTATTCATGTTAACGGAAGGAATCTTTCTGTTTGTACTAGAACATCAAGTTCTCCTATCGGTCCGTCATATTCCGGGTTGTCTGAATGTATTAGCGGACTCCCTTCACGGAGGGGCCGCTTGTTGACACCAGAATGGACTTTCAACAAATGAGTATTCAATCAGATTTGCTACCAAGGAGAGTGGCATATGATCGACTTTTTCATGACGAATCTCAACAATCAGTTGCAGAAGTATGTGTCACAGTGTTTGGATCGTCGAGCGTTTTCAGTAGACACTCTATCAATCTCGTAAGACGGAATAATAGGATATGCGTATCTTTCAGCGCCGTTGATTCAGCAGATATTGCTCAAGTTATATATCTCAATGCAAAATTCTGTTGGTAGCAGTTCTACCTCTACAAAGACCATGGATTAATCTACTCAGGCGTCTGTTGTGGGACATGCCGTGGAAGCTTCCTTCACATTTCGGTCCATTCTATGGTCAGATGGATTCAATTTACTATCAGTACTGCTTATGATAATATCTTCAATCAGCAGTCTGTGCTTCAGTTTTAAGCCCATGAAGTAAGAGTTCTTTCTACATCATGGGCTTACGCTAATAATGTTGCTATCACAGATCTAGTGAGGGCTGCATATTGTTCTTAGCCCTCCACTTTCTCGAATTTGTATCTGAGAAATATTGAGTCCTTTTCTGCAGATCTGCATTGTTTAGGTCCATTATTTTTCACTCAGAATGTCGTTCACTAAACAGTGGCAACTATATATATGTAGGCTTTCGGTTCCGGCAGTGACTCTGTCCTGCTGCCCTCTTCGCTCTGGAGTATTTGATCCAGGGCAAGGGGAATGGGAGAGTGGGGTGGGGTGGGGGGTGGTTTCCCTTAAGTCACCTGCTTTATAGTGTAAAGTAAGGGAATACCTCCTTTGGAGTCAGTAATTCCGAGTTGGTACCGGGATGGTTTTAAAGTAAAGCGAATGTTTATTCATCTATGTAATATTTTTCAAGTGTTGCTCGGTGTGAGACATTTGTATATATCACGTATTAATCGGGTGTTAATATACAATCCTCGGACACATTTATATGAGTATATAGAGTCTCATTTTGCGGGACTTCCTTATTTATTGGCTTTCCTTTAAAAATATTAGTATAAAGGGTTATACTGAATGTTAATAGAGACCACTGATGTTATTGTGCTCAATTACAGAATGGTGGTGTGTCTTTCTTTTTACGTCCTAGGCCCTCCAACCTTTTAACTATTCAGCTAAGTCTGGGTCGTTGGTACAGTATAAAAATGTTAAAAAATTTATAGTAATTTATATATTTTTTATACTTACCAATAACCCAGACGGGGATGGCCCTCCCATGAGTTGGGAACTCATACCTCCCTGCTGAGTACATAACGCTTACCAGGCACTGATTCCAAGAATGATAATTGCGCCAATTTCGAGACCTCCTTGACACTGCACATGCGCAGTGGAGTAAAAGTATGGAGGACCATATAGGACATGTAATTTTCGGTTTTAGATGCAAATTTTGGGGATTGGGGGGGTCAAATTTACATTTGGCCCTAGATATTTTAGAGTTAGCACCAGCTAAGTCTGGGTCATTGGTAAGTATAAAAAATATATAAATTACTATAAATTTTTTAACTTTTTCAATTTTTTCAAAATATTTCAACAAAACCTTATGTGGCCTCTTATTGGAACAAATTTGTCAAGCTTGTTCCAGTAAATGGTCACATGGTATGGTTTTGTTGAAATTTTTGAAAAGCTATATTTTTTTTAGCTGCTTAATTTGTAAATTTTGTGGGCAGATATGGCGAACTTGTCAGGTAAAGGGTTTTATCACATGATTTAACCATTTTTCCAACCATTAGATTTGTACTATAACAAATCTAATGGTTGGAAAAATGGTTAAATCATGTGATAAAATCTCTTGGATTGTTTCTGTGGCTCCACCTACTTTCTTTAGCTAGACACATTGATTGCAGGAACTGAGTGTTCAGGGTGCATTTTGGTCCATGGAAGTCCTTAAATTGAAAAATGTGCTTTCATAGCCTTGAAAGTACTTGAAATGTGTACTTAAACCTTGAAAGTCCTTCATATTTAAGCATGCCTCCGGGTTTTTATTTCTGTTGCACAGCAATGTTATAAATAATATCTGCATGTGTGTTCTGTCAGATATTTTATGTGTCTGGTAAATGCTTGTTTCAACAGGTTTCAAGAAAACTTTCTATTTTTGTATTTATGATCAAAAACAGATCTGTTTAACTCGTACAAGCCTGGAAACTGAAAGAAAATTTATTGAACATAACTCTTTTCAAGACTCATGTATGGCCTAGCATATTGTTGGATGGTATTGGGATAATTAAATACCTTGGTATTCAGAAAATCATACCACTGTATACCGTTATACTCATTATTTACAGACAATGTATAGAGACGAAATGTCTGCTTACAACTTTGCCCAAAATGTCTGCCAGAAAAACCAAAACATCCACTAATAATTACACCTAAAATGGCAGATTATTAGCATACGCTTTATTCTCAATTGCAGTGGACATTACGGGGGTAATTCCACAACTTCGGAATGAAACAGACTCGGAGCAATCTTCATAATATTCAGCCATCCTCAGATTCTGAAGTGAAGTGCGTGTTCGCTCGCTGCACTTTATCACGAGAAGTATTAAAATAAGCACACCTCAGTTCTTTAATTAAATTGCCTTTTTAAGTAATTGTGGTAATGGGTTGGTCAAGTATCATCATATTTATATTGGCAGAGGAAGCACAAATGACTTGCTTTTTTGTTTATTTGAAAACAATAAAGTACCTTCCGCAGGTCTTGTATCAAACACTTGTGCGCATACTATTTTGAAGGTAAGATGCTATCATGACGTCCACATACATGTGCAAACAGCCAATGACTTTGAAGTACAAATGTAAAACTACAAGGAATCCCTTGGCATTTCCCAAGGAAGATTTCCATGTTTTAAATGGCAGAAATGCAATTGGTTGAAATGTCCAATGTGACTAACTGTGAATGCTTAATGTAATGAAGTACATGTGATTGTGACATCTCAGATCAACTTGTTTCAAATTTGAGGTAAACAATATTCTGTCACTTCCGCTGTCTGAGAGATCCTTGAAAATAGCTAGAAATATATCTAAAAAGTGTCCTTGAAAGTACTTCATTAACCTTTTACCTAACATGGAAAGCAGACGACACTTGCAAAAAAATTCTTGAATAACTGATTTTTTTCATTTTTTGTCTCAAAAACATAGGTTATAACCCCTCATTGGAATGAGCTCGATGAGCTCGTTCCAACAAGGGGTCATAACCTATGTTTTTGAGACAAAAAAATGAAAATTAATTGGCGAAATTTGAGAATAGCGCTGGCCAGTTATGGCCATTACATTGGGTAAAGGGTTAACCTCCATCTTGAGTAACGAACCTTGGGTGTTTTTTTTTTAATGATTGGATTTCAATTGCGCCATTTCATTTTTGTGCAATTTGTGACATAAATTATATTATTGAAACATTCTTGACATATGCAGGCCAGACGCATAATGTTTATACGGTATGTTCTCTTCATAATTTTTTTTCTTTATTGTTCCATATTAGCATTTAAGCCTTAGGCTGAGTATCAAAAGGCGCCATTCTTTTGAGCAGGTTCAGTTTCCCACTGCAGATAACATGAAAATCATCATTTGGATGGATTTTTTTCTTCTTAGATTCTTCCAAAACAGTTAATGATCCCTCATATGCATAATAATCTTATAAGGCCTCTCCCCATGACCCTCACCCCCCCCCCCCCCCCCCAAAAAAAAAAAAAAAAAATAAAATTTAATTGATTCATAACTAAAACTGTACTGAAAAAATGCACATGTTAGTCCTTTTCATTAACTGACAAATTTTGATTTTGTACTTGAGGGGTCACAGGCTATGTTTGTGGGGCTAAAACGTGGCAGCCGAAACAGGCCAACACTATTTGCAAAAATCACCATTCAGTTTTCATTTTTGTCTCAAAAACATAACTTATGATCCCCATTGTGAGATTTACTTTGTTGATTTTTTTTTTTAGTTTGAAATTCATGAGTTTTTTCCTATGTTGACAGGGTGATGAAATACAGTGGTGATTATACTTTGCTTCCATCCATTGAGCAACAGAATTCCAAATATGAATGGGATGACCCATTACCTCCTCCACCTGCACGTGAGTCTAGGATAGCAGTGCCACACGTCAGAAAAACTCATGAGCAATATTGTAAATATTATGAATTGGTGAAGAAGAGAATGCATTTATATACATCGGTAAGTGAAAAAAATAGAACATTGTGTTTTTTTCTAGTGAAATGCGAAATTAGATGTAATGGTGAATGTTACAACATCAATAAGTGTTTTGCTACAATTCTTTGGAGAGTGCCTCGTTGCACTTTCTAACAAATATAGAGTTTGCATTTGCCTATGAAAGTGTATAACAGTGCTTGAAGTTTAAAACCGAAATTCCAGGCCCTGAAAAATGGTTGAAACAAAACAAAATCAGGAAAACTCTGTGAAAAGTATTCTTTCATATTTTCATTTTGGACAAATGCACTCTTTATTAACAAGTTGTTGTATTTGTCTGTTTTTTGTTGCATAAAGTCAGTTTTTATCCACTGAAATAATACTGCTGTCCTGTGATATCTGATATCTGCTATGCTGGGTATCTTCCCCCACAGGAACTGGGTGATCTTCCCGCTCCCAACTTAAATATACCCCACACACCCCAAAATAATTTCAGTTTGCATATAATTTAATTTTTCTCTCAGATGTTCTTTCAATCCCTACTCACTAATGGTAAATAGAAAATTGACAATCAGAATATGACCTTCAATCCTTCTTTATCCAATGCAGACAATACCAAAATTATTATTTTAAAATTTATTTTTTCCAGAAATTTCAAGTGAACCATATCATGTGACACCTCATTGGAACGAGGTCAAAAAGCTCATTCCAGTGAGGGGGGTCACATGATATGGTTTTGTCAAAATATTTTGAAAAATAATATTATTCAACTGCTCAATTTGAATATTACGTGGATGGATGCGGCCAGTTTGTTAGGTAAAGAGTTAATCAACTTTTTCAGGTGAACTAATAAATCCCCTTATGGCCTCTTTTTGTTTTAGGTGATTGTCTAATAAATAATTCATCCCAATTTTTCCCCTATTAAGTATTAGAGCTTTTCGCAGGTTAGGAGTAGCATATCATGACCTGCTAACTTCCCTTCTCACCTCACCTTGTCAGCCTAAGAAAAACATACTTCAGGTAAATGATTACTCAATAGATTATAACCTTGAACAAACCCTGCTGAGTATTCACATTTTATCATATCAATTACAGAAAGTCTCAGGGTGGGCTGAAAGATATTGTTTTCCACATATCTTCCCCAACACAAGACTTCAAGTCATGAAAACATTTTTTTGCTCAAATCATTACTTTTAAACCTTTACCGGCCAGTGCTATTCTAAAAAATCACCAATTAATTTTCATTTTTTGTCTTAAACACATAGGTTATGTCTCTTCTTTGGAATGAGCTCGTTGAGCTCGTTCCAATGAGGGGTCATATCGTATGTTTTTGAGACAAAAAATGAAAAAAATTAGTTATTCAAGAATTTTTTTTGCAGTTGTCGTCTGCTTTTCATGTTCGGTAAAGGGTTAAGAGAGAATTTGATCCTATTTCAAGACTCTTAAGCATTAATTGGGTTGAGAATAGATTTTTCAGAAGCAGAAGTGACATGCATTTATACCATGATTACCTATTCTACTGTATATGAAAAGCCTATGACATATAAATTTTAGCTTTATACACCAACCATGGTGAACACACCAGCAATGGGATTTCAGTAGTTATAATTTACACCTGCAGTGGAACTACATCCAAGTTGACCTTTGGTGACATCGACCTGAATGCGAACTTGTTTAAATTTATCGCCCGTCACCTTGCAAACAGTGAAATGAAAGTGGCAATTATTTATTACTATTACAGTACAGTCGCCGTGGGCAGTCACTTTTCCACATGTCCACAGTGGGCGCCCACTGATTTTCCACAGAAATCTGTTTGATACCAATTTCTGTGGACTCTGTGGGCATGTAGTTCTGTGGGCAAAAGCCTGTGGACTTCTGTGGAAAAGATTACTGAACGATGATAATGCCGGACGGCAGTGTCCACATAATTAATCCGAAACACGTCTGCCCACAGAAATGTAACAGGAAGTAATTTTTAACACGTCTTGATAGAATATGACTCTGATTGAAAATATTTATTTCTTCATCATTTCAATTTGCAAGCACAGGTATATGGTCATTTTTGTATTTACAAAAAGGAAAAAAACTGATAACTTGTTAAAATTACGTCACATTTTCTCAATCTGAAAAGTGAATAGCACAACCAACACTGTGAAAACTAGACATACAGTGGCAAACCCATGTCGATTGCAATCGAGTGCTTTGAAAAAAATGTGTACAAAACGCAAAAAATAGTTGAAAATAAAAGAGTGCACCTGCGAATATCGCTGATATGCAATTATGTATTGATATGATCTTTCTGTTAAACCGAATCTGATTTTCGATCGACTATTGAACAATTCGTTCGCTTTCGTTGCAACTCTTAAGCTTGGGTGGGAAGGGGAACATTCGGCTTCTAGAATTTTCGGCCTGGAAATATTTTGACAAAGAAACATCAGCTTGGTGAAATTAGCGCCGAGTTCTCAGGCCCATTTATTTATTTATTTATTTATTTATTTATTTATTTATGCAGAAAGAGGCTAATCATGACAGCACCCCCTGGCCTTGAACATTTTTTAATTCTGATTGTTCAGCGTACAATACAAATGCATTGTCAAATTAATTTTTTTTTTTTTTAACGTGGCTCTATCGATAAATTACTTTGGAATTATTCACTAAAAAGTGCAATATGAATGTCGCACTTTTTAGTGGATAATTTCGGAGTAATTCTGATTGTTCAGCGTACAATAAAAATGCATCGTCAAATTAATTTTGTTTTTTTTTTAACTTGGCCCTATCGATAAATTACTTTGGAATTATTCATTAAAAAGTGCAATATGAAATTCGCTCTTTTTAGTGGATAATTTCGGAGTAATTTTGATAGTTCAGCGTACAATAAAAATGCATCGTCAAATTAATTTCGTTTTTTTTAACCTGGCCCATTGGATAAATTACTTTGGAATTATTCACTAAAAAGTGCAATATGAATGTCGCACTTTTTAGTGGATAATTTCGGAGTAATTCTGATTGTTCAGCGTACAATAAAAATGCATTGTCAAATTAATTTCGTTTTTTTTAACCTGGCCCTATCGATAAATTACAATGCACATGTATATTTTTAATTGTTAAAGTGAAAGAATGAAAAAAATATAAACCAAACATTTTTATTCTCTTGGTTGTTATCATTTTTCTGCAAGATTGTTTGTTATTCATCAATGATTAAATTAATTAACTTGATTGACTTATGTTAATCGGCAATTAATGGTGCTCTTGTGTTTATGATTTATGACCTGCTATAATCCTTCTGAAGTAGTTTTACAGAAGTTAGTGGCATGTGTATACTATATACAACAGCGTTTGAAAGGATTAAAAACTTCAAACGACTTGTGTTCATGAGACTAATGGATCTATCTTGTCTGACGCAGACCACTGGGGCTAACTTTAATTAATCTCGACGGGGTAGGGTTAAAAATCAACATCAGGTATTGGTAAGCGAATACTCGTGAGGTGCTTATCCCACTTGTAATGGACCGACTCCCGTGGGGATCCCGGGAAGCGAAGCAGTGCTTGTTCATTGTGGTAAACAAGTCCTGCTTTACTGGTGGATTATGACCCAGTAACCAATGCTTGGGGTAGAAGTTGTTTTTTCTGAAATTATACTCTCAACTCTTGATTCGAATTTCGAAGACAGCCGGCAGCTGTCGCGAAAACGAACCGGAACTTTGCGGAAGCGGAAGATAAAAATGACGCCGTGAGGGGAAACTGGAGAGGCCTTATGTGGTGACGATAAATTCATAATTGGTGGAGATATCCCTCCTTTTTTATTTAACCCTTTACCTAACGTAACGACCAAAACCGGCCAGCGCTATACACGAAAATCGCCATTCAATCTATTTTATATTTTGACTTTTTGTTCCCAAAACCTAGGTTATGACCCCTCATTCGAACGGGCGCGTCACGCTCGTTCCAATGAGGGGTCATAACCTATGTTTTGGGAGCAAAAAATGAAAATTTTTAGTTACAGTAAAAACATTTTCATGAGTGTCGTCTACTCCTAGCCTTAGGTAAAGGGTTAACAAATGGCAAACAGATGAGTGGATAAATATCACATAATAATGTTCACATCATTCACACCTCTGACTTCAGAGTGTGAGCACCTGATTAATCGATCATGGATACACTGGAATTACCAGAAAGACTCGTCAGAACCATCTCAGCTCTGGACATCTCTTGCCCTGTCACCTGGACTGTCCAGGAGACAGGTAAGAGAGTCCACCTGAGCCTGGAATTTGATATAGAGACAACCAAGTCACCACCCCCTTCGGGGAGAGGTAGTACCTTTGACGAGAGGATTCCCTCTCCCACTGGTCCTCACCCGAAGGGGCACGGAGGCACTGGAGAGAGAAAGAGAAAAAACAGGAAGAAGAGTCCATCGACCAAGCGCAGGGACGCCCGGCTCTTGGAAGCCTCCCGAAAGGGGAAGAAAGTGGTGAGCGAGAGGATGGAGGTTCTGGAGGCAGTCGCCAGTTCCCCTCCTAGTCCTACTAGTACACCCAACCAACTGCCAGCTCCAGAGCTGGTACTGTTGGATGAGGAACGTCTGGTGGAGACTGAGGAGGAACTGGAGGTTGCGTTTTCACCACCTCCCACCCCTCACTCCCCACTTCCTTCTCTACCGGATAGCCCGGGTGTGTCGATCACAGCAAAACAGCCACCTCAGTCGGCAGCCACCACCGAAGACATGAAGAGAGCAATAGAACGAGCAATTGAGATAGGACAAAAAGCCATCTCCGAAACCCGTGAGTTCAGGGAAACATCCCAGGCAAACTCCAAAAAGGCATCAGACGCAATCCAATCACTAAACTCAACATCATCGGCTTCCACGTTATCATCTCAACCACCTCCAAAGAAAAAGAGCCGGAAGAAGCCCATGCGGGGGTAAGCCTCCCCCCTCCTTCCTTTTCCTCCTCTACCACGCCTTGACATTCAACAAAAAAACGAACATTCAGCGAGGGTCGAAAGGGGCTTGCCCCAAACCGTCCCTGCACGACTTCGGCGTGCGAAACCATTCCATCCGAGCCTTTTAGTTTCTGCATTTTCGTCAGTTGGATTATCCAGGGAATTTGTTGTGACAGGGGAGAACAGAAACTAGCCTGATATTTTGACCTCCTTCCGATGTTAACAGATTTTTTTTCTTAGCTATCATGTAGAAAAATTACGTAACATAAATATTGTAGTAGTGTAATAAAAAGTCAGATCATGTGGGCTCCACGGGAATTGCCGTGTTAGTTATTAATTCTGTGGGCAAGTAGGCAGCATGCTCACGGCCTAGAAAAATCTCTGTCCACAGAAATTTATGTGGGCAGTTGAAAGGTAGTTTGCCCACGGTTTTCCACAACCACTGTGGACATGTGGAAAAGTGACTGCCCACGGCGACTGTACTGTATCATTATTTTAAATGAGTTTACCCCATAAAACACCAAAAATTAACAAACACTCATTGTCTCATGTTAATAAAACTTCCATAACTCAAAATAGTATGTTATTAAAATGAAAAAGGCCCTGTTTCTTTTTCTATTTCATTTCGGCGATAAAATTGACAACAGAAGTACCGGCCACCGATGCTCCTGTAAACAAAAACAAATTCATACTTATGTACGGCTGCTGCTCTGTAAAATCAAGAAAAAATAATAGCGACTCTTAATAATCTGATGATCATGGTATAAATAAAATATATCTAAAGTAGCTTGGTGTACCATATGTTCACCACCCGTGGTGAAGTGGTCTTATGCACACAACGAAGGCTCGCGGTTAACACCACTTCACCACTCATGGTGAACATTTGGTACACTAAGCTACTGTGGGTATATTCTATATATCCCCCCCCCCTCCACTCCAACCACCCAAGACTTCAATCTATGAAGATTTTTTTTTTGCCAAAAGCATTACTTTTGAACCTTTACCCAACGTAACAGCCAAAACCGGCCAGCGCTATTCACAAAAATTGCCAGTTAATTTTAATTTTTTGGTCTCAAAAACATAGGGTATGATACCTCTTTAGAATGAGCTTGTCGAGCTCGTTCTAATGAGGGTCATAACCTATGTTTTTGAGACAAAAAATGAAAAAAATTAGTTATTCAAGAATTTTGTTTGCAAGTGTTGTCTGCTTTTCATGTTAGGTAATGGGTTAAGAGAATTTGCTTCAGGGTTTCCATTTTCAAAATCCATATCCATAAATTGGGCAGAGAAACACTTCAGCAGGTGGAGGGGGAAGATATTCTGAAATGAATATCTCCCCCACCGCCCAAGAAGCCCTGTGTCTCTTCTCACTCAGTCTCTCCATCCTAGATTTCTTGATAAAAAATATTTTTGCTCAAATGATGGTTTTCAAGAAAATTCAATCCATGTTTCCATTTTCAAGTCTTGTATGCATATTATCCCTTAGTGCAACAAGGTTCCATCTGCAATGATAAAGCATTGCAGATGGTACATTGTTGCACTCAGGGGGTGACATGTTGTTTGAGAAAAAACATTTTAACCAGGCAGTATATCTTTCCCCATCTCCCCACCTAGAATTTCAAGTCATTACACAATTTTTAGTCTCAAATCTTTATTTTGAATAGAATTTGATCCGTATTTTCCATTTCAAGCCTCATCTACATATGTTGGGTAGACAACAAACTCATGATTATTTTTTTATATATTTGTAAACCCTCTCTAGCCCTGATTGACAAATTTTGGAATGTGCTTCAGTTTCTTTTAATATCATAGAGAGGTATCAAAGCAAATTCTCCAAGAAATTGTGTGATTGAATGTAAAGTTACAAAATTTGGGGGTGCGGGAGAGATGGAATGTTACTCTGGCACCTAACACTGATCATTTCAAAGCTCTTTGGGAACCAGTGTTCACGCTGGACCAAAACTGTATGGTGCCACATTTATAGCTATTCTGGATATTTTAGTGCCAAAGAAATTGTTTTGGTGACAATGCTCATGGGAGTGGAAAGTGTGCACTTCGCTGTCTGAACCAAATAAATTGATCGAGTTTTGAAAAATGAACTGGCAATAATTTCATGAGTGAATGGACAAATGTTCACGGAAAAAAGTTCTGACGAAATCCTCTGTAGGCAATAGGGGCAGTCACCGAAGTTATATCTATGCTAGTGATTCAATTAATGGTAAAGCTGAATGATGTTGGTGCATACACCTGTTGTTGCACTTTGATAATAACAGATTAATCAACTAATTACTGATAACAGATTAATCAACTAATTACTGTTAATCTGCTGGGCTTAGCAGGTTCCAACACTTTACAAAGGTCAGTATTTAACTCTTTGCATGCTGCTGGCAGATATTCCTGTCCAGCACAGGGTTTCTCTTGTCATGGAAATAAGTATAATTTGGGAACATTCAATCATATTTTCCCCCTATAAATGGAATGGACTTTTTATACTCCCACTTTCGAAGAAAATGGGGGTATACTGAATTACATGCATCCGTCCGTGTGTCTGTCCATCTGTCCGAGAATATTCATAACTTTCATAACTTAAGTAAATTATTATTTTCTATAATATTTGTTGGTCATAGGTATGCCCACAATGCCCACACTAGTTTTTTTTTTTTTTTTTATTACTTGTTGACTCAGAAATTGTAGGAAATAGACATTATTTGTCTGTTCAGCCTGCATCTCAGGTATGGGTTATCGGATTTCAGTGAAATATGGCATGCAGTTTGCCTATGACAAAGGCTTCTGCCTCATTGCATAAAACTTCCAAACAATTTACCATACCTTTTTATTTAGAAATTGTTGGAAATTGTTGAAGGGGAGGGGGGGGGGGGGGGGGGTATACTGGATAAGGGTTATCAGATTTCAGTGAAATATGTCATGCAGTTTGCCTATGACAAAGGCTTCTGCCCCATTGCATAAAACTTCCAAACACCAAACAATTTACCATACCTTTTGACTTAGAAATTGTTGAAAACGTTTGGAGAAAATGGGGGAGGGGGTGTTTACTGGATTTCATCCGCCCATCTGTGCATCGGTCCGTCAGTCCGTATGAGAATATTCATAAATAATATTTGTTGGTCATAGGTATGCCCACAATAGGCGGTACACCACTTGGGGGTATGCACCGGATGACAGTCCAGCTCTTGTTCAAAGATTTATTGTATTATAATTAAATTAATTTTTCATCAGATCCAGTCATGGCTGCTTCACAGCAGCCATGGCTAGATTTGATGAGAAATATTTTGAAAATACCCAGCAGGTTAAGAGTTAATTAGAAAAACACTTCATACTATCAAGACTTACTCATGGCAGTCTCAATTATTTATCTAATTAAATATAGCCTTTTGTAAAGTTGATAACCTACACTGCCTTTTGAAGAAAAAATAATGTCTCAGCACCACTCGCTGACAATTAATGTTGAAAGTATGTCCAAACAGAATTTCCAAAACCTTATTGACAAAAGAAGGAATAAAATATATAATAATATATTTATTTTGTCATCGGTTGTGCGCTTCACTGCCGAAATAACTTTTCTTCACAAGTGAAAGAAACTTTTTTGGTGGAGAAATGTTAGCCAACAATGATTTTGGGGTGCAGATTCAAAATTTTTATTGTAACTGGCTAAATTGACACAGATCAGCATGAACACTGTTGAGAATATTACCAAAGAATCAATGTTGGATCCAGACAGTAGTGATTTGGAATAGATGTATAAGAATTGTTATCTGCCAACATGATTAAATTCCTAGTTGTATTATTAGAAAAATTTGTTAAAAAAATGTTAATATTTGGACATCTGAGGGTCAATAATATGGCTACTCTACTTTGGCATTTGACCTTATTATTTCCCCACAGTGGAGGAATATAGCAAAGACCTCTGCCCATCCATCCATCTATCCATCTATCCTTCCATGCATCCAAACTTTGTTAATGGCATAACTTGAACAATATAACAGATTTAAATTCTTTTTGGTTTTTTTGTCTAACCAGTTACAAAAAATTCAGTGTGTCCAGTTAGAGAAAATAATATTATTTATTTTCTGTTGCTTGGCACACTCTTTTCTTGCTAGCTGTATTATTTTAAGATGTTCCTAATGTTCGGTCCACCTGCTTCCCTCCATGCTATTTGTATGGGAAATATCCTTTAAAACAATTTACAACATTAATTAGGTGATTGGAAATCCACCCTGCTAGGATTAGGGGTTTCATTTCCTGTAAAATTGTGTAAAAGACACCTTATCTTTAACTGAAATCTTCAAGTAAAAGACAACAGCTTTTCTTCATCTAAGGTTTATCATTTAAATTGACCATAACAAATTCACAAGATGGCTGTTTTCCTGTCCAGGGTAAGTGGATGGACCTGACATTCTTGGCCTTTCAAAAAGAGCTGGGTGGAATTATAAGTGGAGCAAACATAGCCTGTCACTTGCAGATAGATGGAAACCTTTTTGATATACAGGGAGATTGGAAAGCTCTTTGGCAGGAGGTGTTAAGGCAGTCAATGAGTCAACAAAAATAGGTTATCATGTCCAACAGTTCAAGTTAGTTTGTTATTATTTATTTATTGGTGTTTAAGGTCACATACTTATGCGCAATGGCTAATCATGACCGTGACAGTTTTACGAGTGGAGGAAGCCGGAGTACCCGAAGAGAACCACTGAGCAATGACGAGTAGCTGCCAGCTCCCGAACGTCGTAACTCCGTACTGCGGCACAGGCAGGGTTAGATTGGTTGAAGACATGCGCACCATCGACGTACAGTACACCTTAGTACATGGCGTCATTGTGCCCCATGTGGACAATTGGGGTTAAGTGCCTTGCTTAAGGACACAACGCGAGAGTCTGAATCGATTGCTCAGAATGTCTACCCGTCCGAGGACTAACCAGGCTCGACATTGCTTAACTTTGGTGATATGATGAGAACTGGTTACCGCATCGCCACCGCGCCCTACCTTGTTATCAAGTTAGTAGACTGTTTAACATGTTGCCAGCTAATCAGTTAGCAGACTGTCATTTTAGTAGCACCAGTTGCTAAAGTTAACATGTTTTATCAAACTAGTCATAGACTGATACAAGATTGTATTTTACCATGTTTGTGTTAATGCAGCCTATTATAATGTAAATATTTGATGGACCATTAATAAAAGTTAATTAACTGAACAAAGATGTAATTTTTTACCTCTCGCAGCCAAGCCTGCTGAACAGCAGCTTCCAATTTAATCCATTTAATGGGCATGGAAGATACCACCAGTGTTGAAAGGGTTAAAGTACCTGTTTTCAGACTGCTAAGTTGGTCAAAGTTGGATACATTATTGGTGCTTTATACCACATCAGCATCTCAGGCTATTTTGTGGCAATGAAAAGTATGTATTATAAAATAGGTCATTATCTTCCATGAAATAAAAGGTGTAAATGAAATCTGGAAAGAACATGAAGAATAAAAATAAGTAGCGAAAACAGTAAAAAAATTCAACCACATTGTTTAAAGAATACTGCGTAAATCAACCTGTTGAACAGATACGAATCAATGAGAGCTTAAAAGAATAAAAACAATCTAAAATTTATTAAAAAGGTTCATTTCCTTGAGAAATTACAGAATTTTATAGGAGTTTGTGTTGTAACAAGTCTCTGAGAAATACTGCAGGAAAGTACTGCCATATGACAATGAGGTGCAGCAGGATATGGTTTTGTTGAAATGTTTTTGAAAAATTTGAAAAATGATATTTAAAATAATACATTTTGCTGTTGTTTACATTGGGTAAAGGGTTAATCAAGAATTCATTTGGGCCACTTTGTCAGTGCAATATGAATGTGCAGTTAGTGGGTGTCTGGGGGCTTAAGGGGTAATATGAGTTAAAATATGTTTCCAAAAACTTAATACGTATTGTGGAACAAACGACAGTCTTGTTCTTGTGAGAGTTCATAAATAGAGGACATGGAATGAGTCTTAAGAATTTTCCATTTTGCCAAGCCTCTGGCGAGGCAAAACAGGAGATTAATAGACGAGTTTCATAAATATCGAGTGACCATATCACGACTTTCATATTCTGTTTATCATTTGACACCACAGTTACTAAAAACACATCTTTTAGATTTAAAGAATTAAAGAATTGAATTTCATTTTGAACTTCATGCGTCATAAATCTGTATAACATAAGCAGAAGAATGTCAAGTTGATGTTCTGAAATAGCATTTATTTAACCCCTTACCCCATGTAACCGGTCAGCGCTATTCTCAAAAATTGCCAGTTAATTTTCAGTATTTTTTCATTTTTTGTCTAAAAAAAATAGGTTATGACCCCTAATTGGAACGAGCTCGTCAAGCTCATTCCAATGAGGGTTCATAACCTATGTTTTCGAGACAAAATATGAAAAAAATGAGTTATTCAAGAATTTTTTTGCAAGTGTTGTCTGCTTTTCATGTTAGGTAAAGGGTTAACCAATCAGAAAGCCTTCTTTTTTAAACTGACCAATCAAATCAACTGAAGGTGTTATGAAGCACTAATTAATATTTATTGAAAATATGAAATGTTAATAAGCTGAGAAAATGGAGAAGTCATATGATAAATAGGGGATATGGAATGAGTGTTTTTCTCATATAATATTTATGAAACGAGTCTAAGAATTTTCCGTTTTGGCGAGCCTCTGGCAAGCCCAAACGGAAAATTTGGATGAGTTTCATAAATATTATATGAGAAAAACACTCATTTCATATTCTATTTATCATATGACACACACAAGCACAAATTAGCCACTTAGTATGACTTTTTAACCCATCACCTAACTTGAGTTGCAGACGGCACTTAGAAAAAACATCCTCGTATAACTAAAATTTTCATTTTTTGCTTCCAAAACATAGGTTATGACCCCTCATTGGAATGAGCTCGTTGAGCTCGTTCCAATGAAGGGTCATAACCTATGTTTTGGAAGAAAAAAGTGAAAATATAAAAAAAAATGAATGGCGTTTTTCTTGTAGGTAAAAGATTAATACAATATAACCCACCCAAAATAGGACGACAGATAACGAAAATTCTCCCTACTGAAATTATGCAAATGTGACCCAGTTGTATTTTGTTTAGCCAATCAAATTTTCCAGTTTTGAAATTGACCCATGAAAGCTCCCAACTCTAATTATGCAAATTATGAATAAGTGGCCCAGTTGTTTTTTGTTCAGCCAATCAAATTGTCTAGTTTTGAAATTGACCAATGAAATTGACGGAAGGCTTTATTTATCACTGATTAATATGAAAACAAAATATCAAATGTTTTAAAGTGAACAAAATGGATGAGTCATATGATAAATTATTTTTCAGAAGTGATTTGAAACATGGGTATTTTTTTTCAATGATGCCATGCTACTAGCAAGCGTAGCCATAGTTTAGCAAGATTTTGTATGTAAATAACTGTTTTGTTACAATTTATTGGAGAGTGCTAATAGACCGCCATTGAGCACAAAAAAAATTTGTGCGCAACATATCGTCTCACCATGAGCAAGATGTCTGCCAAGTTTCAACAAAATCCAACAAAGCATTTCAGAGTTATGGAGCGGACACGAAAATCTTCCTGACAGACAGACAGACAGATGGATGGATGGAAATGACAAACTCTATTTTCGGGGGATAAATATTTCTACTACTGCTGACCAAACATCCAGCTAATGCATCCAGTCTAAAGCCACTATAGTGGCTTCCAGCACTTAGCAATAGAGCCATGATAGTGGCTTCTCGCACTCAACTAGTTAAACCTCAGCGAACAAACCATTACTTTATTGACAATTTTGGTTTCAGGATATCCTGTTAACTTTGAACACAATCAGTATCTTACGTAATAATGTGTAATATATTTGTAAAGTAATTTATTCATTTTTATTTTTATTTTGTTGCATTCATCACAGATATCAAATTACTTGTCAAATGTGGAATTGGCAAATAATATATCTGTGATACGAAAAGGTCACCTTGCAGGTAAGAACTTCGTAAATCAGTGCTCAATGATATCTATATGGTCAGTTTCATTTTTTATACACCAAACTCCATTTTCCATTCTAACCCTTTGAACTCTAGTGGTGTCTTCCATGTCAGTTCAGTGAAAGCACTTGCAGGGTTCATACAGGCTTGAAAATTCCTTGAATTGTCAACCAAGGCCTTAAAAAGCCCTAAAACCTGTTATTGTTTTGAAAAACCCTTGAAAATTGGCAAACTACCTTGAAAAGTCCTTAAATTTCATTCTATCTGCAATGTGGGAACCTGTTATATGGGCAGTGTAACTGTTTTATTTGTTGCGCCTGTCAATAAAGTGAATATTAAGCAGCTCTTTATGTATGTTTCGAAGTAATTTTCCACTGATTCCGCAAATTAAATTTGTTCAAATCAACACACAAATTGCTCTTCTCTAAAAGTCTTCACTACCACTAATAGACTTGCCATGTAATCAGCCAAAAACAGCTGTAATAGAAAGTGATTTTGCTCCTGTAGTAGTAATTAATGAAACTATATATAATTGTCATATTTGTTTTTATGTTTCCCCAAATAATTTGCCCTTTGAGTGCAACAAGGAGCCATCTGCAATGCTAAAGCATTGCAGATGGTACCTTATTTCACTTGAGGGTTGGATTAAAACAAATAAAATACAACAATCAAGAAACATTGTAATTTGTGCACACATAATGGTTTGGGGAAGAATTAACTAGCAAATTTAGGTGGATTTAAATAATTAATGAATGGCCCTAAATTTGATATGTCTGGCCCTAAAAAACCCCTAAATAGGCCTTGAATTTCAAAATGTTAATATGAACCCTGGCTTGGAAGAGTCTAGTTTCATTATTTAGGGTAGACCAATCAATATTTTCAACGTGCAGCCTCGGGGCTGCACGTTGAAAATATTGATTGGTCTACCCCACACATTTACTGAACAGCCATCTTATTTAACGACGTTATGGCGAATCATGTTCATGGCTGGAAAAGCGGCCGCTAGGGTTCAAAGGGTTAAATATTTTTTTTCAAATTTTTCAAAACATTTCAACAAAACCATATTGTGTGAACCCTCATTGGAACGAGCTTGATAAGCTCGTTCCAATGAGGGGTCACATGAGATGGTTTTGTTGAAATTAAAAAGAAAGGTTTTTCAACTGCCGAATTTGAATATGACGTGGGTGGATGTGGCTGATTCGCTAGGTAAAGGGAATAGACTACAACACTAGTACAGTAAACTGTCATAGAAGTTTTAAATCATTTTGCTGACCGACCATAGCATTGGGTACTGAATTCATTGTTAACCTTTCTTGAACTGAGCTTTGTTTACATTGAGGCTTTTATTTATTCACCAAGATTCAGATGTGTTGTTTTGAAACAGGCTCTCACTCAATAGCCCATCTGATGCTTTTAAACCTGAGGGGACTGGGAAATTTTCCACCATATTTACTTCACATCACACCTGGTTAGTCTCTTCTCTTTGCAGTGATTTCTATCCAAGTCTCGGTTGCCTCTAGATATTTACTACACACCACACCTTTTGAGACCACTGGTGGAATAGGACTCAGTAACCAATGCCTGGGTTGGAAGTCCTACAAAATGGGCAACATTGGTATAGAAGATTGGCTAGACTTGACTTTATTATGTTAGGGTCATGATTAGCCATTGTGCAGAAATATGTGGCCTCCAACACCAATAAATAAATTTGAAATTTCCCAGTTTTTCTTGTGATGAAGCTCATTGAGCTTGTTGCACAGAGGATCACAAATTATGCTTTTGAGGCGAAAAATTAAAATTTTAAGTTATTCCAGAATTTTTACCCAATGTTGTGTGCTATTTTTGTTCACTGAAAGGTTAAAGCTTAAATGATCAGAAATGTGGAAATCAGCTCTTGTTAGTTTGCATGTAGGCCCCTGTGATTCTTCCAAATTGCAAATTGCCCTGATGATTCAGTTTGATTTGATTTGAGTTGTGCTGATTCAGCAATATTTGAACCATTGAGATGTGCTCAAAATCCTTCTAAGTGTCTCCACTTGAACTTGTCTTCTAACATCATGTCTCCTGCAGAGGACACCTGATGATAAAAGAAGAGTTCAAGGAGGTTTGGCACTTCCAAAACTACTCTAGTTCGACTCCTGTAGAGGACACCTGATGATAGAAGAAGAGTTCAAGAAGGTTTAGCACTTCCAAAACTACTTTGGGCCTAAAAAAGTTAAAAATCGGTTTCTCAGGCCCTCCAGCATGGTCCTTTTGGCTCCCGCATGCTCTCTTTTTATAACCAATGCAAACTTAAATGGTTTATGTCTGATATTTTACTCAAGCTAATAAAATTGATAAATTTGTCCCTGGCATTGTAAAGCCTTCTTGCACTCAAAGGACGAAATACATCACCACCCATGCTATGCTGTAGAGTATGAGGCTTAAAACATAAAACAAACCAAGAACATGAACTTTTGATGGCCAAGAAATAATTACAAAAATAAAAAATGAAATAAAAAAACCTCTTCCCACATGCAGTTTTACAAAAAATGGTCTGAGAAACAGAAAATCTACTTTGCGGAGCTTTTTTGGTTCTGCTTTGGAATATTTTGCATTTTTGATTGATTTGCCCAAACAGGGCACCATTACATACGATATACAAATGCATATTGACAATATTTACGGTTGTGAGGAGATACTGAGATTTGATTTGATTCGAGATCCTCAGCCTATTTGATTCTGCATTTGATATGAATCAGAATTCAAGATTCTCAAGGCCCTTTTTGTATGAAATAGCTCGGTTCAAGGAAAATTAACCATATATTTTTTTTTACAATAACCCTTTACCTAACACAGTATTTTTCAAAAATAAATTATATTTCACATTTTCCGAAAATAAATTTCACAATTTTTCAATAAAACCATACAAATATGGATATCATTAGAACCAGCTCAACGAGCTGATTCTAATGATATCCTTACTTGTATGGTTTTATTGAGAAACTTCAAAGATATTTTAGGTTGTGGTAGGCTTAATCTGGTTAATTTTCAAGCCGTTTTTTGCTGCTTTGTTAGGTAAAGGGTTAATAGAGCTTTATGTAATCATGTATGTACTATAGGTTTTGTATTTAGTGTTGTATGTTGCATGATCTGCATGCATGTATCTACTTATCATAAAATGGCTATTAGATAATAAGATGAGCGTATTCAGTCAGTGTCTTCCAGGATCATGCTTCTAGCTATGCAAATGGTGCTTACGTCAAAGCCATACTACCTAACATGGGTGTATATTGCTTGCACTCCACCTTGGTAACTCAAGGTAGTGAACCAGTGCTTGTTTACCCTGGTAAATGAGCTCTTCTTTACTGGTAAAACCGGACCTGGAGTGATGGTGTAAGTGGCAGACAATATGATGTTATCCATTTGTTCCACTATTTTTCATTTTTTATGAAAATATTCGAGACAATAACCTGCTCAGCTACCGGTCAGAGTTACCTTCCGCATGTTCATGAAATATAAATGTAACTCAAAAGGGGGTTTGTCACAGAGAACCTAATTGGAAGTTGTAGGGTGTCTTTTCTAATGAGATGTTGGGAGTGTGCAGGGAAGGGATCATCGGGTACAGAAGTTAACCCTTTACCCAATGTAACAGCCAAAACCGGCCAGCGCTATTCTCAAAAATCACCAATTAATTTTCATGATTTTTTGTCTCCAAAACATAGGTTATGACCCCTCATTGGAATGAGCTCATCAAGCTCGTTCCAATGTGGGGTCATAACCTATGTTTTGAGACAAAAAATGAAAAAAAATAGTTATCCAAGAATTTTTTTTGCAAGTGTCGTCTGCTTTTCATGTTAGGTAAAGGGTTAAGCACTATTTCCCCCCCTTACCCAATGCATGCAATATCACAATTTGTTATTTCATTTTTTATTATAGTGGCTTTATCTGTCTGTCCATCTGTCCAAAACAGACGGTTTCTGGAAAACTCTGGTTTGTTTTGATGTATGACCTTGTAATTTTGCAACCTTACTACCTACCAGCAGGTCAAGTTCGATTTTCACCATTTTGACATTTACGATTCCAGAGTTAAAGTGATAAAATATTTCTTATGGTATATTATTAATTGCCCAGGGAATGTACAATCAAACCTGCTTAGATATTCACCCAATTTAAACAGTGACCTATCTTCAAAGGACAGTTTAATCTCCTTCCCAAGGATCTTTTAGTACATGTAAACTGTGTACTGTTACTCTTGTCCTTCCACACTTTTTTATGTATTTTTTTTTTATATTTCACAATTCTGCATTTGAAAAAAATCAGTATGTTGTTTCCATCAATTTGCATTTCTGGGAGCATGTTGCCTGTGCCAACTTTTTACTCGTCTTTCAAATTTTTCAAAAAGTTTCAACAAAAGAATATGTGCCCCATCATTGAAACAAACTCATCAGGCTCGTTCCAATGAGGGAGTCACATGATAAGCTTTTGTTGAATTTTTCTTTTTTCATTATTATTATTTGTCACATAATGTTCAAATAGTAGAGTTGGTCAGTTTTGAAATTTATCCTCGGTTCGGTTGGTTTTGGACCAAAAAATCGAGTTTCATTTTTTGTAACACAATACATATTTTCCATATCTTATGCATTAAACTGGGACAGGATAGAGCTAAAACATGTTAAATAACAAACAAGTGAACTAGAAACGAAATAAAACTGTATTACGATTGTTTCCCCATGGGAACCCACATTGAACACTGTTAGTAACTGGGAAAATAGTCTTCTTCTCATGAAAGTGACTGGCTACAATGATTCAATATTTGGTATGCAGCTTTCTTAAATGGTGTAGATTCAGGTTAGTTCAAAAACAGTTTCTTTGGCAATATTTAAGCTTATTCTGAAAGGGGCAAATTTTATTGTCCTTCCAAAAATTTTTGTTTTTGGAACTGGTCAGCTGACTTGAACCAAAGTGAATATGTTTTAAATGGGGAAACCCCATGAGTTGATCATGTTACTAATGGGGGAAAAATACATAGCAATCTCCTTGTGAACTACTAGCTCCTGTGATATGGTATTTGGTATGCATCCTCGTTTAACTCGTAATCCGCTGAGTATATTTAAAATATTTTTCATCAAATCTAGTCTGTGAAACAGCCATGACTAGATCTGATGGAAAAATTCATGAAAATTTGATACAAGAAATCGCTTGGTTTCAAGATAACTGACTGGTGGCCATAATGGATTTCTTTTTTTTACTTAGAAAAATTGAATACCCCTTTTCAGTCACCCACACTAGGCGGTTTGCCACGGTGGGGGTATAGTGGATGACAGACCATCTCTAGTTTCCTAAACTTTACTTCATATCTATGTTGCGATCATGATATAGCCATATATGCTGAGTGTGACATTAAATACCAATAAATAAGTAAATAATACCAACATATAATATTTGGATGCTTTGGACAATGAGTTTTCTACTTTTGTTATACAGTGGAACCCTGTTAATTGAATAGCCACTTTGCCAATGAAAATTATTCATTTAACAGGAGTATTCAATTAACTGGAATTGTGTCACTTTCATGTATTTTAGAGATAAACGTAGCATTTATTCTATTATATCTGTCAAACGAGATATAATCTATTAAATGCCTGTATTGGATTGGATGTACTGATGCCATGTAGGTCTATAAACAAAGCAAAACTGGGGAAAGTCAAGGTAATTTCTCGACTGGTTACAAGATTTGTTATTCAATTACCAGGAGTTTACTCTATAACCTATATTCAGTTAGCAGGTCAAATTTGTGCTGGAGGTATGGTAAATGTTAGGTGTTGGGAAATTATATTCAATTAAAAGGGTTATTGAGTTAAGAGATATCCAATTAAGTGGGCTCCACTGTACTGACATGACCAAAAGCATAGTTTGATAAAGCAGCTGTTGTTACATGATTGTAAATGGTAGCTTTTTATGCCCATGACAGTTGCATTTGTATGATTCATGCCTGGAGATTTGTACCTGATTGTGAAACTGAGGACAATGAGAAAGTATGTTGCATGTAACATTCAAGGTCTGTTAATACTTTAACTAGTCTTTGCAAAGTGCTGAATTAATTTTAAAAGATGATTTCTGACCCAAGTATTTTTTTCACAGTTACCATGCTGCTAGCAAGGAGAGCCGCAGTTTAACCCTTTATCCAACGAATCGGCCGCATCCACCCGCGTAACATGCAAATTCAGTAGTTGAAAAAATATTATTTTTTTTAAAAATTCAACAAAACCATATCATGTGACTCCTCGTTGGAACAAGCTCGTTCCAACGAGTGGTCACAAGATATGGTTTTGTTGAAATTTTTTGAAAAAATTATATGTAAAATAATAAATTTTGATATCGTCTGCGTTGGGTAAAGAGTTAATAAGATTTTGTTCATAAATTAATAGTTCAGAAAGAATTTATTGGAGAGTGTCTTTGAACTCTCTGATAAGCGTGTGCCAAAAATATAAATATTTTTACCCCCTACAAGCAGCTCTCTATGTGGCAATGCCAGTAGGTCTGGCAATCTGGGACCAGGGAATTTTTGAACTCAAAACAACTTATAAAATACTTAGTGGATTGACATTATATTTGGTATACAAGTGTATCTTATTGATGTCTGACCCTGTGTTGAATGCAGGTGTAATTTGGAGTATTTTTGTCAGATTCATTGTCCTCTACAGACTTTGAATACGATTCATTTTAACTTTCCATCACAGCTTAGGTGCGAGCTCACAATTTTTTTTAGGACCAGTAGAATGAAGCAGTAAAAAAAGTCCATTTTTATGTGTACCCACACTATGTATGGTACACATAATGCCGGCATCCGGGGTGGCCATCCGTCGTTCGTCCATCCTTTGTCTGTCTGTCTGTCCGTCCATCCATCTGTCTGTCTATCCGTCAGCATTCGATAACTTGAAAAATATTGCTTGGATTGTCAAGTTACTTTATATTTGTGTTCAGGTTACTGATGTGCCGAGCTGTATAGTTTTTGGTGTAAATCTGTTATTTTGATCCTGAGATATTAACCCTTTATCCTTCAAATTGAAAATTCCTCCAATCCCTTTGGCATTTGATAACTTGAAAAAGATTGCTTGGATTGTCAAGTTACTATATATCTGTGTTCAGGTTACTGATGTGCCGAGCTGTATAGTTTTTGGTGTAAATCTGATAATTTGATCCTGAGATATTAACCCTTTATCCTTCAAATTGAAAATTCGTCCAATCCCTTTGGCATTCGATAACTTGAAAAATATTGCTTGGACTGTCAAGTTATTTTATATTTGTGTTCAGGTTACTGATGTGCCGAGCTGTATAGTTTTTGGTGTAAATCTGTTATTTTGATCCTGAGATATTAACCCTTCACCCTTCAAATTGAAAATTCCTCCAATCCCTTTGGCATTCGATAACTTGAAAAATATTGCTTGGATTGTCAAGTTACTTTATATTTGTGTTTAGGTTACTGATGTGCCAAGCTGTATAGTTTTTGGTGTAAATCTGATAATTTGATCCTGTGATATTAACCCTTTATCCTTCAAATTGAGAACTCCTCTAATTCATTTCTTTGGCATGCGATAACTCAATAAATATTAATCCGATTATCAGGTTACTTTATATATGTATTCAGGTTACTGATGTGCTGTACTGTATAGTTTTTTATGTAAATCTAATAATTTGATCCGGAGATATTAACCCTTTATCCATCAAATTAGGAACTCCTCCAATCCATTTCTATATGTACCCATTCCATGTATGGTGTACATAATGTCGGCATCCAGGGTGGCCCTCCGTCATACAGCTTTCTACTATATTTGCGTGTATGGGTACACATCTGACGATTTCATCGGCCTATTTTTGTGTCCGGGTTCTGTAGAGGGATCATCAAATTAAAAAAGTTAAATTAAAAAAAAAAATTTCTCCAGAAAGAATGATCAGGATCTTTTGATATTTGGTATACGACATCCATAGGGTAGTCAGATACAAGTTGTTAAAATTAAGCCCCTTCGTTCATATTTGGGTCCTAATTTTAACTTAGAGCAATATGGGGAATAATTAAAAACCACCTGTCAGAATCATTTAATATTTGGTATACATCATTGTTACGAGGATCAGATTAAAAAAATTTCAACTCAAGTCCATCAGTTAATAATTGGGCTCACTATGGGAGCCTGAATTTTAACTTAGTGCAATATGGGAAATAATCTTAAAAATCTTCTTCAGATCCACCAATCGGAATCTTTTGATATTTGGTATACAGCATCCTTAGGGAGGTCATAATTAAGTTTGTTGAAACCAAGTCCCTGGGTTAATATTTGGGCTCGCTATTGGAGCCCAAATTTTAATTTAGTCCAATATGAGAAATAATCTTTAAAACTCTTCTTCTCTAGAACCACTTGTCAAAATCTTTTGATATCTGGTATACAGAATCCTTACAGGGGTCAAAATCCAGTTTGTTCAAATCAAGTCCACCATTTGATAAGTGGGCTGTCATGAGAGTCCGAGTTTTAACTTAAGGCAATATGGGGAATAATTAAAAATATTCGTCAGAATCACCAATCAGAATCTATTGATATTGGATATATATATACAGGGGATTGGAGGGGGGGGGGGGCACAGATTCATATTTGTTCACACCAACCAAGTCCCTGGGTCCCTGGGTTAATATTTGAGCTTCCTATTAGATAGAGCCTGAATTTTAACTTAGCCTAATATGAGAAAGAATCTAGAATGATCTGCTTCTTGATATACAATCAAAAATCTTTTGATATTTGGTGAACAGCATCCTTAGAGGGTTCAGATTCAGTTTGTTCAAATAAAGTCCCTAGGTAGATATTTGTATTCCCTATGGGTGGAGTCCAAATATTAACATAGTGCTATATTGGTTCTAATTTCATATTTGGTATGCAACATTCTTGGGGGGAGTGGGAGGGGAATTTCAATTTGTTTTCAAATGAAGTCCCTGGATTAATATTTGGACTTCTGAGTCCTAATATTAACTTGGGGCAAAAGAGGAATATTTTTTGAAATGTTTTTGAAAACAACCATTCAGAATGTTGCAATACTTGGTATGCAGCCCCCTGCCTGGGCTCATATTCAAGTTTGTTCAAATTAAGTCCCTGGATTCATACTCTGGCACCCTATGTGGGCCCAAATTTTAACTTAGTGTAATATGATAGTGCAATATGATGATATAACCTTTAAAAAATAATCTCTTTCCATCATATCCACCATTCAGAATCTATTGATATTAAAGAGCGGAGAAGGGTCAAGATTCAGATTTGTTCAAGTTAAGTCCATAGGTTGATATTTGGGCTCCCTAGTTTTGCATTATTGAAAATATGGGAATTATTTTGGGAGTAGTACCGATAATAGTAAATCGAACTGAACCAATTATCAAATACCATCTATATATTCAAATTATCGTACATTCACTATTTATTAGATATTGTTGACACTTGATAGCAGCTGAAGAATTGATTTTCATGAAAGAAACAACTGAGTTTTTTTTTCAATTCAGTTAATCATTAAGGATCTGGGCCATTGGCATGAATTCCGACTCGACTACAACCTGTACAGTGATGTCTAGTCTAGACCAGAACAATGCCCAGGGGATTTGTCTATTATCAGCAAGGCCTTCAAATGATGGCATGCTAAGGACACATGCTCTGAGATTGCAAAAGCCTGAAATAGGCCTTTAAAGGTTAAGGTTTGTTTGGAATAAGTCACAAAATTACTGTAGATATGATTTGTGTTGGCACAAGAATGCTAATGTTGAACTCGTTAACGGTGGCACTGTGGAAGAATGATAGAAGAACAACTTTTTCTACATTTTTCTTGTGTAAATTCCTCTTTAGTTCTATCAGAAAATCTCAGTCAAGTCCGATACCGAATACCGAACTGATACCATGGTTTCCCCCCATAAAAATACCAAAACTAAAATTGAACTCAAAATTCTAACACCGCCCATCTCATGTGATCACAAAAGTGGGCAGGATTGTGATTTGGTCAAAATTATCCTTATGTATTTATCTCCACAGCACGATAGAATCTCATCTGTCAGAAAAATATGCAAGATTCTGAGATGCTTTTTTGTTTGTTTTTCTTGATTAGGTTTTGGCCCATGGTTAAGACTGAATATAAGCAACCTGTTATTTGCAAAATGAGGTCCCCAGAGGGTGAATTTGCTGATGTTATCCCATACAGTGGGCCAATATATCCTCTAGTTAACTAGCTTTAGACCTTGATTCAGACTGAGGTTCACAGAGAGTAAATTTTGTGATGCTACCCTGCTGTGCAGGGTAACATCACCAAATTCACCCTCTGGTGACCTCATTTTGCAGATGACCATCTGCTTATATTCAGGTTTGCCCATGGTGTGTAAGTGCATTGTGATCCAGTTGTGATCTGATCAAGAAAAACATCACATATGATCACAGTTCTGTATCTTAAAATTGTGTCTTGGCCGTAAATCAGAAACTACTGAAAGTAATAAACCTGATTCCCTCAAATGGCCCAAAGTCAGTCAACGTGCTTACACCTCCTAATCAATGATGTGAAAGTTCTAACACTGTGACTAACAGCTTTCATTTCATCAAAAGTCATGGTGTGTTTCCTGGAACAAAAACGAACATACGGCCGTCATGGACTGGTCAATTTTCAAGTGTGGGCAATATTTCCTTGGATGCAATAATATTAGATTTCAAACACTAATTGTTGATATAATCATCAAAAATTTAATTAATGAAGCACCGGGTGATACCTGGTGCTTCATTAATTAAAATTTTGATGATGATGATTTTTATTACCTGGTAAATGCATGTGTAGACATCACTGCCCATGCGTGGAATATGACCAGTCCAAGGCGACTGTACTATAGTAAGCTCTACACTGTATCAACTTTCCAAAGTTCGGCATTTGTTTTTTTATCATTAATAACTAAAATATATTGTAAATACTTAATTTGTATTGTGGAGGAAAATGTGCACATCAGCAACATAATTTTTTTCTTTAAAAAGCAATTGGTGATTGCAAGGGATCAGAAAATTGAAAAACTTAGAGAAAGTTGTTGATGAGCATTGTTTATTTATGGCAAAGTTCATAACAAATGAAATTATTAGTTATTCAAGTAGTGAGTTTTGGGGGTTTTTTTTGCATGTTTCATCTGCTGGCCTCGCATTCTAGAAAATGTTGGGGTGCAAAAACTTGCACTCTCGAATTGACTTTGCCCTACTAAATGAGTTTCTAATTGGAAAATTTCTTTTTGAATATTTCATTGCAACAAATGATGACGGATATTTAGTAACATTTGATATCAGGTATTTAGGTTTCCCACATTACAGAGCCTGACATACATGGAACCCACTCAGACTCTGCTTTAGTGCTAGAAAGACGCAGCCAGTCTTTATGCCTTTCTGCTATTCTTGTTAGGTAAATGGTTAACAGGTTAACCTTTGTGCATGCAGACCTTGTGAGAAGGATCAGTGCTTGTACTTATTAACTGTGGTAGATACGTTTTTGTTTATTGTTTAATATGATCTGGTAGTCAAACCTCATGGTGAGAGATTATATTAACCCTTTATCTAACACGAAAGGCAGATGACACTTGTGAACGAAATTCTTGAATGACTAATTGTTTTCATTTTTGCATCCAAAACAGCTTATGTTGCCCTCATTGGAACAAGCTTAATGAGCTCGTTCCAATGTGGGGGTCATAAGATATATTTTTGAAACAAAAAATAATGAAAATTGAAAAGGTGATTTTTGCAACTAGTGCTGGTTAGTTTTTGCCATTTTGGTGGGTAAAGGGTTAAGTGTAGAACATAATTAAATGACTGATGGACTGAACTTGATTTCATACTAGTATTACAGTCACAATGTAGCCATAGATGCTGAAAGTTACTTTAAAACAAATAATTAAGCATTTGGATGTGTAGCATATTTAACTGTTGTTTTTGTTTTAAACCTCTCCCCCCACCCCCCACTCTCTGTCATTCACATTTTCTTGCTTTTTCAGTATTTGTGCTCAAAAACATTGCTTATGACCACCTCATTGGAATGAGCTCATTGAGTTCACAGCTGATGAACATGTTAAGCACATTTCTTGGAGTGTTCCGTTCATTGAGCTCGTTCAAAAGAGGGATCAAAATCTTATAGCTGATGAACATGTTAAGCACATTTCTTGGGAGTGTTTCATTCATGAGCTCGTTCAAAAGAGTGATCAAAATCTTCTCTTTTTTTTAGACAAAAAAATGAAAAGTTTAATTATTCCAAAAATTGTTTTGCCAATGTTGTTTGCTATTTTTGTAAAGGGCTCCCAGCACTCTGTCCGTTTCTGATAAATGCTAAATTAACTTAATAATAACAATTGTCTAGCCTGATATCCACACATGATGCTCTATGGTTGTACAAAATTGCAAAATAAAAGAAAGATAAAAAAAAAGATTCAAGTGTGTTGCTGTGATTATGTTTTTAGACTTTGGCATGGTGGGGGTCAAGCCAACAGCAGCACCCAGCAGCCAATGCAGACATCTGGGATGGGGGTTGCGATGAACACAGTTTATGTGCCTTGTCGCTATTGCTTATTCATATCCACTCTGGCATGGATGTATGTGTTTGTAGCTGTTCTGGAGTCAATGTTGTCGGAGAGTGCACTTATGTGGTGTGATGTTGCAGTGTGATTCTCATAATTATAATACCATTTTTATAGACTTTAAATCCACACATGCTTCTCAATGACTGCACAGAATAGCAAAATGCCTTATGGAAAAGGTACCTGACTTGAATGATTCTAGGGAATCAATTTCTTTTAGACAGTTTGGAAGAGAATTCATAGACCAGTAGGGTGGTGCACATCTTTTAACCCTTTACCCAACGTAACGGCCAAAACCGGCCATCACCATTCACAAAAATCGCAAAGTAAATTTAATTATTTTTTTCTTTTTTGTCTCAAAAACATAGGTTATGACCCCTCTTTGGAACGAGCTTGTCGAGATCATTCCAATGAGGGGTCATAACTTATTTTTTTGAGACGAAAAATGAAAAAAATTAGTTATTCAAGAATTTTGCTTGCAAGTGTCTGCTTTTCGTGTTAGGTAAATGTTAATGCATTTAACTGGTAGAGTACTCGAAACCCATATTTGGGCTCTACTATGAAATGCAGGTGTTGCAACTTAAAGGCTTCAAATTCATTGACTACGCTTTGTATTATCTTTGAAGTGATATTATTTAGTCTGTTAGGATTTGCATCGTTACAATTACAATTTATGGGAGAGTGCCCATAGGCACTCTCCCTGAATTGTAACAAGGCAAAGACAACTGAACAAATTTTGATTGTCAAAATATAATTTAGCACTCTACTCTACCAGCTCAAGATAAGAAGAAAATATTTGAATTGAATTCTCTACTGAATCAACTGCCAGTGAATATCTAAAAGGTGAAATGTGCCAGTACTTTCTGGATCGGGTGATGACACCTGATGCACAATTTTGAATGTGCTGTAGATTTTCAAGAGTGGAGTTTGTAGAACCTATCAAAAGAGAGTTACAGTTGTTAAGGCAACTAGTAACAAAAGCATGAACAAGCTGCTTTAGCAGATGTGGTAGACCTATGAATATGACTTCCATCTTATCTTGGTTCTTTTCAGAGATTTCAAGTTAGAATTTGGCCGCTAGGGGTAATTTTTTTATCAAAAGTAACATGGGTAAATTTTACATACAACATTAACAACATTATGCTATGATGTCAGTGCTCACCATTTAACTAAGCAATGCTATTTCTTTTCAACCTACTCACAATTGTTTACAATTGGCTGTAACATAAGTGCAAGCCCTACTTCGGAACTAACTCAAGCTTTTAGAATCTTTTCCAAACGAGTTGGAAAAGTACTAGAGTGCAAAAGCACGAAAAAGATCGAAAAAAGGGTCGAGCGAGACCAGCGCTCGAAATTACAGGTACTCTCTCTGCACACCTCTTGCGTTTCCCGAGCGCATGCGCAACAAACCGTGACGTCAATTCCTTTATTTTCCGCCATTGTTCATGGTCGGAAATTTTTGTGACTGTGCTGTTTATGATATTAATTCTTCGTGAACAACTTATTAATCGTCTTTAGTGTGCTACTGGATTGTATCCTTTTTCAAGCTACCAAATTATTACTCTCATTTAATGTTAATTTGTATTATTATTGCTGTGCTTTTCACACTTTATCTTGCCTTTCCCCCACGTGTGAACACGACCTTCGTTCTGTTTTCCGTCGGCGGGAAGCTTGATTGTTGTATTTATATCATGCCTAAGACTATTCCTTGTACCTCTTGTTTGCAGGTGAAACATGTGGACGATTCCCATACCACATGTGTCACTTGCAACAATTGCACTCAGGCCCAATCATGTGGTATCTGTGGGGTTTGGTCCTCTAAATTTTGGGCTTCTGTTAACAAGGTGGTTCTTTCCAGAGCTAGAACCCCTCGTTCTCGGGGTAAGGGTAGCCGTGCCGTTGCAGACATTTCTGCTGGTGCACGTGGTGACTCTGTCACACAGGATTCGGATCTGACTTCTGTGGCGAGCTCCTCTGCAACTGTTGACGGTGTTTGTTCTGTGATACCTGATGAGGAGACCGCGGTCTCTTTGTCTTCGGATGTCACTATTGAGGCGTCTGTTTTCGTTGAGAGCTTTTCCGAGGTCAACTCGGTAACCCTCTCCGATCTGCCTCCAACACCGTCGACCGTTGTTGAGGGGGTTGCTACTCCAGATCCTATTCTGTCTGATGGTGGCTCTTCCATCTCTTCTGGGGATGGTCTACAGTCTCGGGGGACCGAGGCTGTATCTGCTGGTGTGTCTGTGTGTTCTCAGCCTCCCCCAGCCTCGCGGCGAGGCTGTGCGGGTTTGCTGTCTGCTCCGTCTCATCTGGCTAGGTTTGCTCCTAGTCGGTTGAGCCGGCCGGTCGCTTCGGCAGCGATTCCTCGTCCCTCGAGTGAATCGTTTATTGTTCCACCTTCGCCTGCTAGTGTGCCGACTAGCGGGATGGTGTTGGGACGTTGGCATCCAGGGCCTGCTGTTCGGCAGCGGTCAGTGACAGCCCCGGTTAGCTGTCACTCTCGGAACCTTCCTCCGGTGATTCCTCACTGTGTTCCGAGTCTGGGTGTCGATCGATGCTTGCCGTCGGTCTCAGAGGATAGGCAGTTGGGGCCGTCTGCTGCGCAGAGGTCAATGACAGGTTCCTGTCATTCTTGGGACAATCCTCCGGTGTCTTCTCACCGTGTCCTAGGTCCAGCTACCGATCGACGTGCGCCGTCGGTCTCTTTCGAGGATTTGCAGGCAGGGCCTTCTGTTTCGCAGAGGCCAGTGATGGCTCCTGGGCGTCACATTCGGGACTATCCTCCGGTGTCTTCTCACCGTGCTCCTATTCTGTCTGCCGATCGACGTTCGCCGTCGGTCTCTTCTGAGGATTTGGGTTCTTCTACCAGAAGGGTCCATTGGGAGGACACTCCGTCGGGCGATTCTGCTGCGACGGATTCTCAGGGTGACCTGCGCCAGGCCGTTTTGGCGCTCACCCGGTTGCTTTCTGGCAACCCTCAAGTTGGCCTCCCTGTGCCTCCTGAGGCACAACCTCCTTTGGTCGGTCGCCGAGATGTCTCGCCTGGCCCCTTGGATACTGCACAGTATTCACAGGAGGTTTCTGCTGGTCAGCCCGAGTTGGGCTACGTCTCCTCTGCTACGGAGGATGACGAGTATCTTGAAGGTGATGGTTCCCCCTCGTCAGTCTTGGGGCAGGCTTTGGATTTCGTCTTTGGCTTATTGCCGGACGTTCTACCTTCCGACCAGCCTTCTGTGACCGTCCGGCCGCGGTCCACTGTGGAGCGCCGTAACCCTGTTGAGCCTTCTAGCTCCGGGGCTTTGCGTCCTCTGCAATCGGCTCAGGTGGTTGAGTCCTTCCAGGGCTTAGACGCCAAAATGCGTTCTAAGGCCCTCAAGGGTTCCTTCTTTTCTAGAGCTGATGCCTTCCTGCCTCCATCGCGGTTTCGTGTTTACGATTCCGTCTCTCCACCAGTCTTCCAAGGGATGACTACTGTGGATGAGGATTCTTCTTCCCTCGGGTTGACTAAGCCTAAGTCGGCAGTTCTCCCGATGTCGGTAGTTGAGTCTATGGTGGGCCTGTCCCGAGAGATGCTGGGTATGTTATCTCTCGCGGACCATGTTGTCGCTGCTCTGGCTGAATATTTTCCACCAGGGGAGTTTGATGACGCTCAGGCGCCTTTTCGCGTTTTGTCACAGGCTCTTATGAACTTGACTCACGCTCACGCCTGTAACACGGCCAATTTGGAGCTGGCACGCCGGGATGCGGTTTTGGATTCTTTACCATCCCTTCCTTCTGAGCAACGTGCTGTTCTGAGGTCTGCCTCTTTGGTAGGACCTCAGTTGTTCCATGGTTCCGTGGAAGCTGTTCGTGGCGAAGTTCTTCGTCATTCGAAGGACCAGCTTTTGCTGAGACAGCTTGACCCACCTGCTGCTGCGGGTGGGGGTCGTTCCAGGCCCGCCAAGCGTGCTGCTGCGTCTGCCTCGTCGGCGACGTTGGCTACGCCTTCGGCTCCGTCTGCTCCTTCTGCTCATAAGAAGCGCCGACGTGGCCAGGCCCGCTGGCAGCCTCAGGCTGGAAAGTCTCAGGACTCTGTCACTTCCCGAGGTGGTTTCTCCTCTCGGGGGCCTCGTCGAGGCCGCAAGTGAAGGTTCTCACCTCGATTCGCCTCCAGTCGGAGGAAGGCTGTCGCTGTTTTACGACCGTTGGACAGAGATAACGTCGGACTCTTGGGTCCTCGACGTCATTCATTCCGGTCTGCGACTGTCCTTCCATCGGCACCCCAGTTTATCTCGGGTGCCCCTTCCGACTCAGGTCCCTTCAGATTCTCTGCGTCGGGACCTTCTGGTGCAGGAGATCGACAATCTCCTCACCAAAGGGGCGATCGAGGTGGTCAGGAACACCCTTTCACCGGGGTTTTACTCGAGACTTTTCTTGGTGCCGAAGAAAAACGGCCAATTTCGTCCTGTCATCGATCTGAGTACCCTGAACGAGTACATAATTGCTCCTCGTTTCAGTATGGAGACTTTCCGGTCGGTTCGACGTTCAGTTCATCAGGGCGATTTTGCGGCCAGTATCGACCTGAAGGATGCCTACTTCCATGTACCCATTCATCTGGCGTCACGGAAATACCTTCGGTTCTCGTTTCGGGATCGAGTTTTTCAATTCAGAGCTCTCCCGTTCGGTTTGAACCTGGCTCCTTGGGCCTTCACCCGACTGATGTCACATGTGCTTGCTTTCCATCGCACTCAGTCGGCGGTGACTTCGTCCGCCTACCTAGACGACATCCTCCAACGGCACCACGATGCTGCTGTTCTGGAGTTCGATGTCCGGCAGTTTCTTTGCCTTCTAGCGTCGCTGGGTTTCAGAGTCAATCGCGAGAAGTCGGATCTTCTTCCTTCTCAGCGATTCCGTCATTTGGGGATGGATTTCGACACTCTTCACAATGTAGTGTCGGTTCCCCAGGCTCGGGCGACGATTCTTTCCGCCTTGACTCGGGACCTGCTTCAATCTTCCTCGGTCTCGGCCAGGACTTTCCTTCGGATGCTGGGCCTTTGCGGTTCGGTGACCGATCTCATTCCGCTCGGTCGCTTGTTTGTCCGACCTCTCCAACACTTCCTGTTGGATCATTGGCGTCCGAATGTAGATCCGCTGGACCTGGAACTCACTATTCCTCGGTCTCTGCTTTGTCACCTCCGCCCTTGGGCAAATATTCCCTGGCTGACACAGGGTGTTCCGTTGGATCTTCCTTTGGCCGATCGCATCCTTACTGCGGATGCCAGCGATCGGGGCTGGGGTGCGACGTTGGACCCTCTCGGTCTGTCTACTCACGGAGAGTGGGACAGCGAGCAGGTGGGCCTTCATATCAACCAGAAGGAGCTCCTTGCTCTTCTGTTGAGTTTTCGGCTTTGGATCCCTCATCTGTCGGACCATGTTGTCCTACTTCTTTCGGACAATTCGACAGTAGTGGCCTACATACGGAATCAGGGAGGCACTCATTCGATTCCTATGTATCGGCTGTCTCGGGATCTTCTTCTGTTGGCACGGGATGTGAACGCTCGGGTGTCCATTCGACACATTCCCGGGCGTCTCAACGTCCTAGCAGACTCCCTGTCCCGACGCGACAGTGTCCTTCCAACCGAATGGATGCTACATCGGTCGGTGTTTCAGGCGATTTGCGAGCAGTGGGGTCGTCCTCAGGTCGACCTTTTCGCTACTCGCTGGAATCATCAGGTAGAGACTTTTGTCTCCCCTTGTCCAGATCCTCTGGCATTTGCAGTAGACGCTCTGTCTCTGGACTGGACAGGCTGGGTCGGCTATGCCTTTCCTCCTGCACCGATTCTTCCTCAAGTTTTAGCGAAGATTCGTGCTTGCAGTTGCAGGATCATTCTGATCACACCCCTGTCTCCACAGAGGGTGTGGATCAATCTGCTGCGGCCTCTATTGGCCGATCGACCGATTCGTCTACCTCTACGTCGCGATCTTCTTTCACAGGGTCGTCCCAGGAAGTATCACAACAACCTGGCGAGCCTGTCCCTTCACGCCTGTCTTTTATCAGGTCCAGTCTCCGACGTAGAGGTTTTTCGAGACGATCAGTAGAGTGCATTTCTGCATCGCGGCGACCTTCCACTGGAATGACTTATGCCGCCAAGTGGAAGGTTTTCTGCCGCTGGTGTTCAGATCACAATGTGAATTACCGTGATCTGTCTATCGCTCAAATTGCGGATTTTCTGGTTTTTCTTTTTGACTCCAAGGGCCTCCAGCCTATTACGATTAAGGGCTATCGGTCTATGCTGTCTGATACTTTCTCTTATGTGGGAAAGCGGTGTATCGGTCGTAATCTTTTCCTCTCCAAACTTATTCGGCACTTTTCTTTGAAGAGGCCTCGAGTTTTGCGTCTTACACCCAAGTGGAACTTGGCATGGGTGTTGCACTGTTTGGAGGGGGCGCCTTTCGAGCCTTTATCTGAGACCGACATGCGTTTTCTCACCTATAAGACGGCTTTTCTTCTAGCGTTTGCTTCTGCTCGTCGAGTCAGTGAGCTTCATGCGCTATCTGTTGATTCTGCCTTCTTCCGAAATGAGGCTAACAGTGTCACATTCACTACTGATTGCTCTTTTCTGGCTAAGAATCAACTCCCCGATTCGGTACCTCCTCCCATCTGCATTCGGGCTCTCCCTGCTGTAGATGGACGGAGGCCTCTTCTTTGTCCTGTTCGTGCGGTCAAGACTTACATTACTCGCACTCAGTTCATTAGGAGGGATCGGAAGAGATTTTTTCTGTCTCTCATTCCTAAGCGGCAGTCTATCTCTTCCCATTCTATTTCCAGGTGGATCTGTCTTGCAATCAAGCTGGCTTATTCTCGCTTGTCTGCATCGGATCTTGTTTCGAACCGGCTTAATGCTCACGAGGTTCGTGCTATTTCTACATCCTGGGCGTTCTCCAATTCTGTTTCGCTCCGTGATGTTATGAATGCGGCTTACTGGAGGAATGCTTCTACCTTCTCCTCTTTTTATCTCCGCCACCTTCAGCAGCAATCTGAGGACCTTTATTCTTTAGGCCCTCTCGTGGCTGCTCAGGCTGTGGTGCACCCTCGTTAAATTGTTTTTGTCGAGGTTGCGCTTCTCTCAGCCTTGTTCTTTTCAGGTGCCTTCTCTCTTTCTTCATTACAGGTTTTAGTTTTTGTTCTCTGCCATCCTTGCTTTCGTTCTGCTACTCTTGTTGGTATTGGTTATGTGATTCACCTCCTCCTATTGTTTATTCAGCCAATTGTAAACAATTGTGAGTAGGTTGAAAAGAAATTAAAATTTTTTTAGTAAATTTTGTTTCTTAACATACCTACCACAATTGTTTACCGGAGGCCCACCCTCCTTGGGGATATCTTTGATATCGATGCCTCCCCGCTAAATCACAAACTTCTCGTTGGCGGAAATACGGAATTGACGTCACGGTTTGTTGCGCATGCGCTCGGGAAACGCAAGAGGTGTGCAGAGAGAGTACCTGTAATTTCGAGCGCTGGTCTCGCTCGACCCTTTTTTCGATCTTTTTCGTGCTTTTGCACTCTAGTACTTTTCCAACTCGTTTGGAAAAGATTCTAAAAGCTTGAGTTAGTTCCGAAGTAGGGCTTGCACTTATGTTACAGCCAATTGTAAACAATTGTGGTAGGTATGTTAAGAAACAAAATTTACTAAAAAAATTTTAATTTTTGCTAGTAACAGACAACATAAAAAGCCCAACCAAACAGGCTGAAAATTCCATATTCAATTCTTTCAGGATAAAAAACACCTTTATTCAAAACAAAAACATGCAAAATGACAAAAAATTATTAACTCTGATGTCAAAATAACAAAATTTTTTGCAGAATAGTTTTCACTGATGCACTTGGAATTTCATCAATTTTATCTTGTTTCATAATGTTCAGTGTGGTCTAATATATACCACTCAAAGTTTGCTAAGCAACCGCATTGATACGACAAAATCTTCTCCAGGAAGCTTTCATAAAAATAATAACTGGGCACACACGTCAGTGTGCTATTTTTGTCCATAACGCGTATATGAAAAGGAAGAGTTTTATGTACAAGTAACACACTCCAGTATTTAGTACCCATGTGGGAAAAATTTCCAATTTCTACATAACATACCATATTAAAATCATTTTTGTTTTCAGCATGACATATAGGTCCAACAGGGCTGGGTGCGCAGTGCAGTGCATTTGCTTTAATCATCATTTGTTAAAATGCACATGTCACGAAAATAAAGGATTATACTACTACTACTACTATTTGACACATCATTGTGAAATTTGCTTGTGACATATTTGCGATAATTTTGGTGGATATGATTGAGGAATGTATTTAGATGGTCCCCAGTGTTTACATTATCTCTCTTGACAGGCAGACAACCGTGATGGCTGCCTAAGCCTGAGACCCAAAAACTTTTTGCATAGTCTGCAGGTCATATTTAGTATGGAGGGATTTCATTGTAACTTGGTAGGATGACTCCGTATGATGTCTAGATGAGAACTTCCCCATGTGGTCGCGATCTATCAACCATGACGACTACCCGAGCCCAAAACCTGAAAACCTTTAGCACAGTCGACAGGTTGCATTTATGGAGGAATTTCATTGTAACTTGGTAGGTTGACCTCATATAATGTCCACATGTAGATGAGAATGTCCCCTTTTGGTCGCGATTGGTCAACTGTGATGGCTACAGGGGCCCAAAAAACTTTAGCACAGTCTATAGGCCATATTTATGAAAGGACTTCATTGTAACTTGATGGGATCACTCCAGATAATGTCCGGATGAGAACGTCCCCTTTTGGTCATGATCATTCAACCATGATGGCATCCCGAGCCCAAAACCCGAAAAACTTTAGTACAGACTACAGGTCGTATTTGTGAAGGGATTTCATTGTAACTTAGTAGAATGACTCAGTATAATGTTGAGATGAGGACGTCCCCTTTTAGTAGTAATCGGTCAACCGTCATGGCTACAAAGGCCTGAAGCCCAAAAACCTTTAGCACAGTCTACAGGCCATATTTTTGAAGGGATTTCAATGTAACTTGATAGGATGGCTCATTTTGGAATAATTTCACTGCAACTTGGTAACTTTCGTTGACATACGTTAACTTTGAGGGCCACATACATTAACTGTGAGGTCATATTAACCCACCCCTCCGCCCTTTAGTACAGTGTACACCTCATATTATTTTTATTAAAAACATAGCATACAGGGAACAGAAATTAACATATTCCCAATTATCACAATTCTTGTCTTATTTCATAATCCTTTCATAAACATTGAACATTATCCTTTTCATCAAACACAACACACAGACAAGTTAAGCTACAGTGTCATTGACACTTTCATTTATCTTTCTTTCATTTTGCAATTTTGTACAACCATAGAGCACAATGTGTGGATTGAGGCTAGAAAATTGTTATTATTAAGTTATTTTAGCATTTTGCTTTGTTATTGCAAATTGCTGTAGTCATTTTCAAGGAGCTTTCCAAGGATCTTTGTCATATGCAGCCATTACCTATCCTGGAAAAATAGTGTTACCACAGAATAGCCTCCAAAGTTATGAAAATGAATTTTCAAAACTACAGGTATAAGAAATGGTAGGTAATTTGAAAAAAAATGTTCAAGGAAGTTTGAGGATATATGGATTTGTATTGGAAGATTGCTTCACTTAATTCCATGTTCTAAATTTCACTGGAAATCAGTGAAAACGTCTTGTCAAAATTCCTGAGTTCCAAAGATTCATGAGTTCCAAATATTTGTGAAAGGATGCTGGTTTTATTGCAAATGGCATAGCGGGTTTCGACCCATGCCAAGAGAGTTTCCTTCAGCACCAACCACCTATCAAACTATACTGAACACCACACGCCACTCGGCCACCAGTAGACCCTAAAAGGCAATGCTACTGTTGAATAAGGATATATAGGGCTTCTACATTTACCATTTGCAATATATGGATTTGTTCTCTGTGGGACTCCTGAGAAGTGAAGTATTTCTTGTTTACTGTGGTAAACAAGATCTATTTCACTGGTAAAATAAGACCAAGTCATCAATAACTGGTGTGAAAGTCCTCTAAAATGGGAACATTGGTATAAACAATTGCTGGATTTTATATCCATGTCGCAACCACGATTAGCCATTGTGCAGAATTATGTCACCTTAAACACCAATAAATAAATAAATTAATATATGGATTTGCCTTGTCACAATTTATTTGAGAGTGCCTATAGGCACCTGTAACCTTTTACTTAACATGAAAAGCAGATGACACTTGCAAATAAAATTCTTGAATAACTAATTTTTTTAATTTTTGGCTCAAAAATATAGGTTATGACCCCTTATTGGAATGAGCTCGTTCCAAAGAGGGGTCATAACCTATGTTTTTGAGACAAAAAATAATGAAAATTAATTGACGATTTTTGGGAATAGCGCTGGCCGGTTTTGACCATTACATTGGGTAAAGGGTTAATAAATTGTAACAAGGCAAAGCCACATGAACCACTTTCCAGCACACTTTATTAATCCAGCACTTTTCCAGTTAAATACTGAATTTCATTTAGGAGTTTTTAATCATCTCTTTAATGTTGATTTTCTTTCAGCAAAAGTTTCAAGAAAATTCAATGCCTGAAATAGTTGCTGTGGAGCCAAATACAGTCACAGAAGTGAAAAAGTCAGAGGCTGAGCCTTGTGATGAAGATGAAGGAATTGTTCTCAGTGATGATATTAAAATAGGACAGTTGCTGAAAACAAGTTAATGACCCAATTAAAACAATGCTCAAATAAGTAACCGTGTACCATTTCATTTAAAATAAGTAGTAGGTTGACACTTTACCTATCATAATGTCCATCTCCAGCCAGCGCTATTCACAAAAATTGCCATTCAACTTTTATTTTGGTTCAAATTTTGCCACCAAAACATCGCTTATGACCTCCACATTGGAACATGTGCATTGAGCTTGTTCCATGAGGGGCCACAAGCTATGTTTTGAGGCAAAAATTGAAAACTCTTAATTACTGAAGAATCATACGTTAGTTGTATTAACTGAAGAATTAAATGGTAACATGCATACATACTACTTGCGTGCTGCTGGCAGATATTTCAGCACAAGACAGGAAATCCTCTTACTGTTAACTGGTTGAGTGCTAAATTATTTTTTAACCCTTTACCCAACGTAACGGCCAAAACCGGCCAGCGCTATTCTCAAAAATCGCGAATTAATTTTCATTATTTTTTCATTTTTTGTCTCAAAAACATAGGTTATGACCCCTCGTTGGAACGAGCTTGTTGAGCTCGTTCCAACGAGGGGTCATAACCTATGTTTTTGAGACAAAAAATGAAAAAAAATAGTTATTCAAGAATTTTGTTTGCAAGTGTCGTCTGCTTTTCATGTTGGGTAAAGGGTTAAAGGCGTTTTGAAACACAAGTATTTTTTTTTTCAAAGATGCCATGCAACCAGAAAGGGAAGCCTTGGTTTAGAAAGATTTTATTCATGAACAATTGTTTTGTTACAGTTTACTGGAGAGTGGTAACAGACACTCTCCAATAAATTGTAACAAAACAATTTTATATAGATATTTATTTTAGACTGCTAAGAAAGCAACAAGCCAAGGCTTAACAGTGTAAAGCCACAAAAGTGGCCTTCAGCGCTTTTCAGTAGAGCCATGTTAGTGGCTTTTAGCATTAAACCAGTCAAAATAAGTTGTTCAGCATACTTTATCCAAAAATTGTCCCCCTGTAAACACAATCAACTCATCAACCAGTGATTTCTAGAGTCAAATTTTCATGCATTTCCATCAAATCTAGTTATGGCTGCTTCACAGCAGCCATAACTAGATTTGATGTCAGATGTTTAAAAACGTCCTTTGGCAGATAATGACTTAAATCACGCTAATGGAAGTTATTTATATATATTTATTTTGTTACTTCATTGGAAGGGTGAATGTGCAGTAGACTGGCCGTAGTCCATGCATGGACAGTGATGTCCATGCATGCATTTACCAGGTAATAAAAATCATCAGCAGCAAAATTTTAATTAATGAAGCACCAAGTTGTACCTGGTGTTTCATTAATTAAATTTTTAGATGATTATTCCTATAATTAGTGTTTGGAATCTAATATTATTGCGTCTGTGGAAATATCACCCACCCGTGGAAAGTGACTAGTCCATGGTGGCCGAACTGTAGATAGCACTCAAAACTCCAGATGAAGAAAAGCAGATTTTCTTGTTTGTTTATTGAGTTTAATAACATTTTCAACAGCCAGGGTTACATTGAGTCAGTGGAAACCGGAGTACTTGGAGAGAACCACTATGCAGTGGCAAGTAATTAGACTTTCCAACTTACTAATGCAGCACAAGCAGGGTTGTTAGCCTTGGTTGAAGGCAAGTGTAATATTGATGTGTTAAATGCCTTAGTAGAAAGCCTCACTCTGCTCCTAGGGCAGTCAAGATTATGTGCCTTGTCCAAGGACACAGCACAGATGATGTGAGTCAAGATTAAACCTAAGACATTTTGATCTGAAAAGTCCATTGGCTCACCAATGACCCACCATATACCCATACTGTCATGTCACACAATGTAATGTAAAAATTAAAAGAATATTTTAATACTGTAAGCTGTGTTGCAGTATCAAGTTCTTATGGAAAGCCGGTTGTGACATGCGAATTGCGAAATGCCTATATTGATCTATCACAACTTGTGTTTCAGGGACAACCAATCAATACCCATGTTTCAGGTATTCAAATTATAGAAAGCCGGCAGGAAAAGCGAATTGCTAAATGCTTTTTTTTGTTAATGCGAAATGCTTCTTGCCAATGACGGAATGTGAATAACAAAATGCATTTTTAGGAAATCCGAATGGCAAAAAGTGTGATTTGCGAAATGCTTTTTGGAAATTTTCTAAATGTTTTTTGCTGAATGTGCTTTGCGAATTGTCAATTCCAATGAAATCGTAAAAAGCATTTCGGAATTCGCAAAACGCATTTTTTTTCTTCATTGTAAGGCACAGTTCATTTTTTTAAATCTGGGTGAACAAGCCTGCCTTCCCTCTTCCCCCACCACCACCACCACCCTCCAATTTGTCCCCTGTGGGACCACCAGTGCTGAAACTATAACAGTCTGTTTACATTCTGTTTATATGAACTCAGTCCAGTTATGGACGGCTGAGTGGTGGTTCTGTTAGGCCTATAGGTCCAGGTTATTCCACATCCCAAACAGTAGCAGAAAAGGTCGTGATTTGGAAATAAGAAAGCGAAAAAATTACGACTTATTTGTGCAAGTTAGAATTAAATTTGTATGAGCCTAGACACATTTAATGTTATAGGCCTAGAATTCATTCTTTTTTATGTAAACTAAATCCACAATAAGAACAAGGCATTATATTATTCCGCCTCTGTTTAAAACAGCACTGATTTTCGTACCATTTACAATCTCACATGGGCGTATAGGAAGATAAAAGTGGGAGGTGGGATGGGGTACATCAGGACTTAAGCCTATCCAAAAAAGGGGGCATCAGCTATGTTGATAGTGTGATGCGCGACACAATCAGTGCCGCGCAGCGACGAGGTCGGGGAGAGCACTAGAAGGAGAAGGGGGTGATCGCATTTCGCAATTCGCATTTCGAAAAAACGCATTTGCATTTTATTATTGGCATTTTGTTATTCGCAATTCGCATGTCACAAGCGGCTTTCCATAAGTTCTAGTTATCTGTACAAGTGAATTTTGACTTCTGCAAACTTTTTTCCTCCCAGAATTTATAAATTATCCCTTTACCTTACCCTGTTTAACCCTTTACCCAAAGAATCAGCCCGCGTAATATGCAAATTCAGCAGCTGAAAAAAAACTGTTTTTCAAAAAATTTCAGCAAAGCCATATCATGTGACCCCTCTTTGGAACAAGCTCATTGAGCTCATTCCAGTGAGGGGTCACATGATATAGTTTTGTTGAAATATTTTGAAAAATTTAAAAAAAATGATATTTAAAATAATAAATTTTGATATCATCTGCGTTAGGTAAAGGGTTAAGGGTTAAACATAAGACTTGTAATATTAATCCATAAAAAAGTAAAATTTCTCAGTTTGCTTTGGAAACATAGCTTATGTCGACTCAATAGAACAAGCTCAATAACCGTGTTTCAATGAAGATTCATAAACTATGTTTTGGAGTCAGAAATTGAAAGAATAACAAAAGTTGAATGTTGACTTTCATGTGCAGCTCTTGATGGTTTGGGATGATTTTTTAGAGGATAGGTTAATCATCATTGTTTGAAAAACTTGGAAAATTTCTGTTCTCTTTTTTTCCCTTATAATAATATCAGATTGATGACGGTGTTTAAAGTTATGTGACTTTGAAACCCTCCCCCCCCCCCCCCCCCCCCAAAAAAAAAAAAGAAGAAAGTCTAGTTGGGAACATGTTGCCAAAAGTTCCAGATTTGTTGAAGATGTGAGCACTAGTTTGGAGATGAAAAAAATTTATTGATGAGTTAAGATTGTTGGACATTTTAAATAGAAGATGGTTTCCAAGCAAATTTCAGGTAGTTTGTGAATGTTAGTTTTCCAAAGTCAACTCCTTTGTAAATTCTTAAAAAATTAATTGAAGTAATAATGCAACGTATATCATGTTATGACTTCAGCTGAAGAAAAAAGTGGAAATGATGTGCCCAATTTTAGCACTTTCTCCCACCATGCCCTGCCCCGTATAGTCACTTAGCCACCTGACTATTCTCAGGAAGTTATGTGTTTTGAGTATTTTCAAAGAATTTGTGTAAGGGACTTGAATTCTCACAGAGAATAATTAAGAAGAAACATTTTCCTTAGATCTCCTACAAGTTATGTTGACTAATATGGTACATGTGGCTCGTTCTCACCAGTTATGCATTTATTGCTTGTAAAATGTTCTTAATTTATGTTTGTAATTTATGACACAATTTCAGTTAAAATGAGTTGTAACATCGACACAATAAATCTTTTTATCTTCTTTTTTTGCTCTGTAACAATACTAGAAGGTGCAGTGGCCCTATTTTACCCTCTACAAAGGAATACTGAAATTTCATATATCAAGCAGCAGACTTTTTCAATAATAAAGTTAGGAATTTGACCCATTAAACCCTCTTCACACTGGTGTAAAAATATTAAAACTTCAGGCCTCAAATTTTCCCTGTAATGCAACTAATTCAGTCTTGTTTGACAGAGCTCAGAGCTCTGTCAAACAAGATTGAATTTTTAGTTGCATGATGGGAATTTTCCATCTAAAAATTTCAGTATTTCGAAATCAGTATGTAGAAGGTTAATTTTGTTTGACAAATGTCATTGAGCTCTGTCAAACAAGATTGAGTTGGGTAATTCCTCGTTACTTGATGGGAAAGATTTGGTATTTTCAACTCATTGTTTAGGAGGAGGTTCAGCTTTTGATTGAAAGACTGTGATTTTGATTCAGGGATGTGTCACACACAACTCAAAGCTGGAATTGGTCACCATAGAAGGCAACCTCATAGGAGAACATTACATGTGCATCCAAGATATTCTGGGCCCAGTTATTGCCTCCATTTTGACAGTCACCCAAGATATTCTGGACCCAGTTATTGCCTCCATTTAGACAGTCACCAACTTAACCCTTTACCTAACATGAAAAGCAGACGACACAAACAAAATTCTTGAATAACTAATTTTTTTCTTTTTTTGTCTCAAAATCATAGATTATGACCCCTCATTGGAACGTGCGGGATGAGCTCATTCCAAAGAGGGGTCATAACCTATGTTTTGAGACAAAAAATGAAAAAAATAATGAAAATTAATTGGCGATTTTTGTCGATAGCGCTGGCAGGTTTTGGTTGTTATGTTGGGTAAAGGGTTAAAATAAAGCCTGTGTACATGGATGACAACACATCATCACCAGGCAGTAACAGCCTTCCTCCAGAGCAATGCTGTGACTACTCTGCGTTGGCCTGCCATGAGTCTGGTTCTTAACCCACTGAAGGGGGCATGGTGGTGTTGCGGTAACTGGTTCTTGTCAGATCACCGAAGTTAAGCAACATCGAGCCTGGTTAGTCCTTGGATGGGTGACCGTCTGAGCAACCGATTTGGGCTCCTGCGTTGTGTCCTTGGACAAGGCACTTAATCCTGATTGTCCACATGGGAGCAAGATAACGCTGTGTACTAAGGCGTACTGCATGTCGATGGTGCGCTTGTCTTCAACCAATCTAACCCTGCCTGTGCTGCATTGCGGGGTTACGATGTTGAGGAGCTGGCAGCTGCTCGGTGGTTCTCTCTGGGTACTCCGGCTTCCTCCACCTGTAAAACTGTCATGGTCACGATGAGCCATTGTGCATTAGTATTTGACCTTAAACACCAATAAATAAATAAATAAATAACCCACTGATTTTGGTACATGCTGGGGTGTCGTATACAGACACTGGATTCTTCTTTACAGAATCTGCAGAAATGGGAAGCAGTTTTTGTATCAGGGTGGCTTCAGTTTCCAAAACAGCTGATCCACTGCCTGATTAGAGGATTGAGATGCAGGGTGGTGGCCATCATCTTGGAGGGTTTACTCACTACTGAACCTGTCAACCAAGTGCGGAATCTAGGGATACTTTTACACTGTAATTTCACCTGATACAGTGATGCCTACTTAATTGAATATCTCCTAAGTGAATATCCCTGTTAACACTTTACCTAACATGAAAGGCAAGTAACACTTGCAAACAAAATTCCTGAATAACTATTTTTTTCATTTTTGAGTCAAAAACATAGCTTATGCCCCCTCATTGGAATGAGCTCAACAAGCTATTTTTAGCTGTGACTAGCAGCTCTATAAGTGGCAATGTCGGTCTGTCTGTTGGTCGGTCTGTCAGTCTGTTTTTGTACAACGAGTTTGTCTGTGACCAACGAGTTTCAAAACTCAATAACTTTTGAAATACTTGATGGAATGTCTTTATATTTGGCATGTAAGTGTATCTTATTGATGTCTAGCCACTGTTCAATGCATGTGTTGTTCCAAATATTTTTCTTGGAGTTATGGCCCTTGATGAACTCAGAATTTTGTGAGATTGCACCACCCGTCGCAGCTATGGCGTCGATGTCACAATTTTTTGGAGACACATAATGAAAAAGTAATGAAAATTTAATGGTTATTTTTATGAATAGCGCTGACCATTTTTGGCCATTAAGTTGGGTAAAAGGTTAAATGAATATAACTTATGAGCACAAGACCATTTGCCATACCTTCAGTATAAATTTGACCTGTTAATTTAATATGGGTTATAAACACCTGTTAATTGAATAGCAAACTGCAATATGTTGAGAAATTACCGTAATATTCACTGAATTCTCAGTATTTATAGACCTGTTTTGCCTCAGGAGTTCTGTCAAACAAGATATAATAGAATAAATGCTCAGTTTTATCTTCAGAATACAGCAAAGTGCCCAAATCACAGTTAATTGAATTCTCCTGTTAATTGAATAAATTTCAATGGCAAATGAACTGTTCAGTTAACCAAGCTCCACTGTGGCCCAGTGGTTACAGCATTGGACTTCAAACCCAAAGGTCCACAATTTGAACCCCGGCAGTGTCAACTTTGTTTTGTCCTTGGGCAAGGCACTTAATCCTGATTGCCCATGGCGGAGCACGGTGGCGCTGTGTACTAAGGCATACTGCAAGTCGATCATGCACTTGTCTTCAACCAATGCTAACCCTGCGTGTGTGGAGTTAGTACATTGGGGAGTCTGACAGTTACTTGCCATTGCTTTGTGATTCTCTACAGGTACTCCAGCTTCATCCACCCATAAAACTATCCAACACAAGGTGGCCCTCGCTGTTGAGTGTTGTTAAACCCAATAAATAAATATATAACAGGGCTCCACTGTCTGACCTTATGACCTCTGCAGCTTCATACTTACAAGGGGTTACTCTATGGAGGTGAAACCAACTGTAATTGTGCACTAATTTCATGATTAACACCTGGCACTCTTGGTAGTATTTAAACATTTCTGCTATTGACTCCATTTTGCCCATGCAGCATGAAATATTTAACTGGTTGAGTGCTGGAAGCCCATATTTGGGCTTTAATAAATACCCAGACTGTGACTATAACATCCACCTTTTACTGATAATGGTTTCATATTGACCCTGGCAAGAATCAATTTTTGTTGTTAACAGCTTGCTCAGCTACATTTGATTGGATAGTGCCCATTGGCACTATCCAATCAAATGTAAATGAGCAATATATGGTGAAAGAAAATCTGTGGTCAAAAAAAATATAGCACTCTACCAGTTAATAAATTAGATCTTGTTTGACAGAGCTCAACGAACTCTCAACGAACTCTGTCAAACAAGATATAATTTTGAAATTCTTAGTTGCACTGTAAGAAAAATTTGTTGCTGAAAACTTTAGTATTTTAAGATCGGAGTGCAGAGGGTTAAATTCTAAATTTGGAGGACAAGTATGGTGTTGCATTGTCAAAAGGTTGTTCTTGCTGATGAACTTTTTTTCTCAGCTCATTTATTTCAGTATTTTCATGAGAGTATTTGTTTCTTTGGTCATTATAAAATTTTAGGGGTGGGGGTGGTGTTGAACTTTTTCCTGGAATATATCTAATTTTATGTTGGAAAGAAGAAAGTGTTTAATTCAGTTACTTTCAAGCTTTTCAGAAGTTATGTTTAAGTCATTACATAACAACAGATTTTTTCTTCCAGGATATGTTTTCAGCTTACCACCTGATACCCAAGTCTGTGATAATAAATACATGCACAAACATGTGTTCTTGAGATTTTTTTGTTATCTTTTAACAACTGATATTTCATTATTTTTTAATTTTCAATTTCCCAATAACTATCTTCACTGTGATGGCAACAACAAGTTCCACGTACATGTATATCAAATTTTTATTTTTTTTTGATTTCTAGACAATATTGCATATTAGATAAGCAAGGTCAGATAATTCCATGGATGGATTAGGAGAGATTTACAGTGTTAACGCTAGACAACATACTTGCAAAACAGTTTTTGGAATGACAAAAAATTTGATTTTTTGCCTCATAAACACACCTTATGACCCCTTCATTGGAATGAGCATTTAGCTCTTTCTAATGTGGAGTATTAAGCTATGTTTTGAGGCAAAAATTCAAAATAATAAAATTTGAAGAGTAATGTTTCTTCATAGTGTTGACCATTCCCATTATGTTAGGTAAAGGATTAATTGAGACTTCTTTTTTTAACCCTTTACCAATTGCACAGCACAGGATATAAAAATGTATTTTTTTAATTATTGTTTTTTTAAATTTAATAAAAAATTTCAACAAAATCATACCATATGATCCCTCATTGAAATGAGACCGATGAGCTCGTTCCAGTGAGGGGATCACATGATATGGTGTTGTGGAAAATTTTTGAAAAATATATTTTTTTTAACTAATTTCAAAATTATATGGGCAGTTGTGGCCGATGTATTGGGGGCGCAGTGGCTCAGTAGATAGAAGTGCAGGCTGCAAGCTGAGAGGCCCTCAGATCGAATCCCACCTGTGGCAACCTCGTTGTGTCCTTGGGCAAGACACTTCACCCCCATTGCTCCTATGGGGGCTTGGAGGCATTGAGTACGAAAGCATACTGCACTTCAATGGTGCACTTGTCTTCAATCAGTGCTAACCCTGCTTGGGTGGAGTTAGTATGTTGGGGAGCCTGACAGTTGCTCGCGATTGCTTGGTGGTTCTCTCCAGCTAATTTCACCCATGAAATTGTCTGGCACGAGGTGACCCTGGCTGCAGAAAGTGTCATTAAACCCAAATAAATAAATACATCTCCATGCTGCTGTCATGATTAGCCATTGTGTAGAAGTATGTGACCTTAAGCACCAATAAATAAGTAAATGTGACCAATGTGTTAGAGTTAAGCATCAGTTATGATGATGTTTAGCCCTTAACTGGTAGAGTGCTGAAAGCCCATATTTGGGCTTTATTCCGAAGTGCAGGTACCACTGCTAGAAGGCACATATTCAGTGCATGCGCTTTGTACTATCTTTGAAGTGATATTATTTAGTCTGTAAGGGTTTGCCCTGTTACAGTTTATGGGAGAGTGCCCATAGGCAACAAGGCAAAGACATGTGTACAAGATTTGATGGCCAAAAATAATTTAGCACTCTACCAGTTAAGGGCCTAATTCCGACTTTGATCACGTTAACAGAACAGATGCCCCTTCATGCAGTCTTTGAGTTAACTCACAAGTTACATTCTAAGCACCTTGGTGGTTGTTTTTATGCAAGTCTTGGCTGCCTATACAGGCAACCAAGACTTGCCAAAAAACAGCAGCAAAGTCACAGGATGTAGACTGTCAAAGTGTAGCAAAAATTTGTAAAAATTTCTAGGCCCTTGAGGGTTAAAAAGAAGTTACAGATATTTTTTTTCAGTGAAATGTATTCAGTTTGATCTACAGTTTCTGAAAATCAATTCAACTTGGACACATATAGCATTTTTATCAGAATGTGCTGTTCAGTTGTTAGTTGAGCCATTTCTGTAGCTTATACCCTTTGTTTGATACACAATGTCCTCATAATAAAATAATAATAATAATAATTGATTTTGTAAAAGCGCAAAACCATGAAGAGTGCCCTAAAACGCTTCACAGAAATAAAATACACTTTTCTGAAAATAAAGAGTCACATGTTTCAGTTTCCTCTAGGGAGGTTCAGGAGAATGCAGTAAATAGGAAAGTTTTAAGATTTCTTTTGAAGATGTTGATAGTTTCTGAATTTCTGACACTAATAGGCAACGCATTCCACAATCTTGGACCCTCATTAGCCAGATTAGATCTGCTAAAAGGTATGACTAGTTGAATTTGATCTTTAGATCTCAGACTGCGTGATGGAGTGTATACAGTGATGAGCTCTTGCAGGTAAACTGGAGCCAGTTTGTGGATACATTTGAATACTAAGATCAATATTTTGAAATTGATTCTCTGTTTAACTGGAAGCCAATGTAATTGTCTTAAAACAGGTGTTATGTGTTCAGAGCATTTGGTACCAGTAATTATCCTAGCAGCAATATTCTGAACTTTTTGAAGCTTCTGAATCAAATACTGTGGCAGCCCCACTAACACTGAATTACAATAGTCTAGTTGTGAGGTGATGAAGGAATGCACAAGTTTTTCAAGTGCTGACTGGTTAAGATATGTTCTCAGTCTTCCAATATTCCGAAGCTGCCAGTAACATTTTTGACATATTTGATTGATATGGATGTCAAGCTTTAAATTTGAGTCCATAATCAGTCCAATATTCCTGGCTGATTCACTTTTCATGGTGATGTTGTTTCCAACCTGAATTGATGTAACAGTGGGTATAGGCATGCGAACCCCGGATATCACTAAGAATTCTGTTTTAGAGTCATTCATTTTCAGTTTAAAATCTATCATCCATTCCCCCACCAGATTTATGCAAGTTTCCATGTTGCTGACTGCAGTGATTGATTTCTTTACGACTGAAACAATTTTGGTGAAAACAGTCACAAATTCCCAGTGTTTCCTGTGTTCTAAATGACATTTTCAAGAAATGCTGTAATGGGAAATTAAACATTTATTACTGGAACATGATCTTACCAGATCAGTTTGATGATCAGCTTTAAATGAGTTATCTTTTCTGGTGTTTGCGTCTGAAAGAGAGAGAGGAGGGGAGAAAGTGAGAGAAAGAGGAGAGAGATGGGGAGAAGAGAGACAACAACTTCTGACAGAAACAACAATGCAAAGCAAGGCCACAAGCCGCTTGTGACACTCAGCAGTGCTTTGCAGTTGCAATTTCAGTCATAAATTTTACAGCCAGTACTGATTTTAATGAGATGCACATGTCGTGGTTTATACTGCTGGTCACTGCAGAATTTTTCCAGTGCCATTAATTTATAATACATTTCATAGAAAAATTGTGCTGTTAGTTGTCAGAGGGTTATAGACATTTATGTTAACCCTCTACACAATGATGTTGATACATAAAAATTTCAAGCTAAACCTTTTTACCATAATGCAAATAGGAATTGAACCAATTCAGTCTTGTTAGACAGAGCTCACTGATCTCTGTCAAACAAGACTGAATTGGTTCAATTCCTAATTTCATTAAGGGAAAAATTTGCTGCTTGAAATTTGAGTATTATTTTGACAACAGTGTGTGTTATTTGAATATGGTACACTACAGGAACTCCCCTCCCCTCCTCCAAGTTGATTAGTGCCTGTTTACTACAGTAGATATCTGCTTTACTGGTACAATAGGACCCAGTAACCAATGACTGGTGTGAAAGTGCTTTAAAGTGGGCAGCATAAGTATAATCGATACACTGAACCTAAGTTGATACTTGTGTTGCAGGGAGAGCATTTGCTCAGTAGTTATTTATTTATATTTATTTATTTATTTATTTATTTATTGGTGTTTAAGGTCAAATACATATGCACAATGGCTAATCATGTCTGTGACAGTTTTATAGGTGGAGGAAGCCGGAGTACCCGGAGAGAACCACCAAGCAACGATGAGGAACTGTCAGCTCCTCAACATTCTATCTCTATTCAAGCTCCACTCAGACAGGATTACAGCGGTTGAAGACATGTGCACCATCGATGTGCAGTACGCCTTAGTACATGATGTCAACATGCCCCTATGTAGGCAACCGGGATAAAGTGCCTTGCCCAAGGATACAACGCAGGTCATCCCGGACGGGGATCAAACTCAGGACCTCTAGCATAGAAGTTCAACAGTTTACCACCGAGCCACCATGCTCCCTGCTCAGTGGTTAGAGTTTCAAAATGAAAGGTCCACTGTCTGATCCTGACCAGAGATTACTGCATTGTGTCCTTGGGCAAGGTCCTTAATTCTGATTGCCCACATGGGAGCATGGTGGCGCTGTGCACTAAAGTGTGCAGTACATCGATGGTGCACTTGCCTTCAAATAATGCTAACCCTGCATGTGCAGAGTTAGTACATTGGGGAGTCTAACAGACTTCAAACCGAAAGGTCCACTGTCCGTTCCTGACCTGAGATTACTGCATTGTGTCCTTGGGCAAGATCCTTAATTCTGATTGTCCACATGGGAGCACGGTGGCGCTGTGTACTAAAGTGTGCAGCACGTCGATGGTGCACTTGCCTTCAAACAATGCTAACACTGCATGTGCAGAGTTAGTACATTGGGGAGTCTGACAGTTGCTCACTACTGCTTGGTGGTTCTCTGCAGGTACTCTGGCTTCCTCCACCTGTACAACTGTCTTGGCTGTTGAAAGTGTCATTGAATCCAAATCAATAAATAAATAAATACTTGTGATGTAATCAAGATGTAGTTGTTGGTGCTAAAAGTTACAGTCAACACCAAACAACTGAATACAGTATCTTTTGTCTTCTAGAAAGTTAATGCACTGAAATTAAAATTGTCCATACTTCAAAAACACAATCTGGCATCAAAAGCAAATGGTTGAGAACTTTAGCCTGTATCCAGGATCCAGGTAACCCAATAATAAACAACCTTCAGGTTGAATGATTTTGAAAAACTAAAGTGGCTATAGCTAGAGTATTGATACAAAAATTGAGATAAATGACCACCGTACACAATTGGGAGGCCAAAATGAATGCTCAGTTGCATTTTTGTAACTTTTATGAATTTGAAAGAACAAATTTCTAGCTTGTCATTGCCTTTTTTTTTTAAACCCTTTACCCAATGTAACGGCCAAAACCGACCAGCACTATTCACAATGAAAGTGTCAATGACACTGTAGCTTAACTTGTCTGTGTGTTGTGTTTGATGAAAAGGATAATGTTCAATGTTTATGAAAGGATTATGACATAAGACAAGAATTGTGATAATTGGGAATATGTTAATTTCTGTTCCCTGTTTGCTATGTTTTCAATAAAAATAATATGAGGTGTAGACTGTACTAAAGAATTGAGTGGTGGGTTAATGTGGCCCCAACAGTTAATGTATGTGGCCCTCACAGTTAATGTATGTCAATGAAAGTTGCCAAGTTACAGTGAAATTATTCCAAAACAAGTCATCCGAGAAATCCCTTCATAAATACAGCCTGTAGACTGTGCTAAAGGTTTTTGGGCTCTGGGACTGTGTAGTCATCATGGTTGACCGATCGCAACCAAAAGGGGATGTCCTTATGTAGACATTATACTGAGTCATCTGACCAAGTTACCATTAAATCCCTTCATAAATACGACCTGTAGAATGTGCTAAAGGTTTTCGGGCTTTGGGCCCCTGTAGCCATCACAGTTGACCAATCGTGACCAAAAGGGGACGTTATCATTGAGACATTATATGGAGTCAACCTACCAAATGAAATTCTTCCATAAATACGACCTATAGTCTATGCTAAAGATTTTCGGGTTTTGGGCATGGACCGCCATCACGGCTGAATGATCGCGACCAAAAGGGGACTATCTCATGTAGACATTATTTGGAGTCATCCTACCAAGTTACAATGAAATCCCTTCCTAAATATGATCTGTAGACTGTGCTAAAGGTTTTTGGGCTTTGACTCCTTGTAGCCATCACAGTTGATCAATTGCGACCAAAATGGGATGTTCTCATCTATACATTATATGAAGTCAACCTACCACGTTACAATGAAATCCCTCCATAAATACGACCTGCAGACTGCTAAAGGTTTTCAGGTTTTGCACTCAGGACAGGTGTCACGGTTGACAGATCACAACCAAATGGGGAAGTTCTCATCTAGGCATCATACGGAGTCATCCTACCAAGTTACAATGAAATCCCTCCATATTAAATATGACCTACAGATTGTGGTAAAAGTTTTTGGGTTTCGGGCTTGGGCATCCAGCACAGTTGACAGATCATGACCAAAAGGGGGCGTTCTCATCTAGATATTATACAGAGTCATCTTACCAAGGTACAATGAAATCCCTTCAAAAATACGACCTGTAGACTGTGCTAAAGGTTTTGGGCTTGGGCAGCCATCACGGTTGACCGATTGTGACAAAAAGGGAACATTCTTATCCAGACATGACCCCAAACCAGCATATGAAATTTTGTGATGATCGGACAAGAATTACGGGGTTAGACTGTGCTAAAGGAAAATGTGAACAGACTCACAGATTTCCGCATGTGGGATGGCAATAGCTTATCTTGACTTTGTCAAGTTAAGCTAAAAATTGCCAACTAATTTTCATTCTTTTTTTCATTTTTGTCTCAAAAACATAGGTTATGAACTTATGACCCCTCATTGGAACAAGCTTGTTCCAATGAGGGGTCATAACCTATGTTTTTGAGACAAAAAATGAACAAAATTAGTTATTCAAGAATTTTGTTTTCATGTGTCGTCTGCTTTTCATGATAGGTAAAGGGTTAATGCATCATTTGGACAATTGAGATATGGGAATGGCAGCTATTATTTATGCAGTAAACGTGTTGGTACATAACATGGCTACAAACACCCATACTCCAATGTTTTTTGCTCTTTGAAAATGGCGAGAACACATCTTCAAATTATGGGTCGACCATCTTCAACACACATCCTATTATGATAACAGTCAGTTATGATTACAGGATGAAATAACTTTTGTTTTGACAGATATTTTAACCATGAAGTTCTCTTAAAATATCCAGAAAAATAAGAATTGTTTATTTGTTTTAATGTCCTAGCCTTGTTCTGGGATATCTGAGGCAACTTTAGCCATGGGATTTTTATAATAATTTGTCTCTGTTTGCAGCTCTCACTAAAATAATGTGGTAGCAAACTTTTAGAAATCACAACACCACTTTCTCCATGAAGGTGACTGATTTGGGGTGGGGATGGTGTAAGTAAACCCTTTTCCTTACTTTGATGGATGAAGTTCCAGTTGTTAAAGTATTCCAACTATTTAATTATGGCAGGCCTTGATGATGATAAAGTTGAAATTTTGGTCAGTTGGAACTGTTGTTCAAAAACTTGGGAGATTTATTTCTGAACAAATGCTTGTAGTAGTTGTAGGTGTATGGCCTACCCAGTTTCTTGATTAATTAGCATGTTTCAAATTCAAATTGAAACAATTATGGCAGGCCTTGATGATGATAAAGTTGAAATTTTGGTCAGTTAGAACTGTTGTTCAAAAACTTGGGAGATTTATTTCTGAACAAATGCTTTTAGTAGTTGTAGGTGTATGGCCTACCCAGTTTCTTGATTAATTAGCATGTTTCAAATTCCAAATTTGCCAAGCTGGACACCTCCCCCCCCCCCCCCCCTCCCCCCAACCGCCTGCATCAGGTGTCGCAAAACTCCATTTGTATGACCGACTATGTGAGTGTGACGTAAGTCCAAATATGAAATCTACTCTTGGAAAACAAGAAAATCAGTAAAACTGATGGATGATCCCCGACAGTCGACTAAGTTAGCAAGCAGTTACATAAAATTATGGTTCCCTGCTATGGGAAATAATTTGACACATGACAAGCTATTAATTGAAAATAGAATATGTTTTCATTTTTGGAATTCACTAAAAACAAACGCAACGAGGGTTCTTAAGTTGAGTTTGAATAGTACTGGCTGGTTTTGACCATTATATTGGGTAAAGAGTTGATATAGATGACATTTACACTAAGGCTGTATAGTGCACAGGGTTAGTTATTCAGTTAGAAATGAATTTTTTTTTATAACTAGAAAGTGTGACTAACCCTGTGCATTGCACAGGGTTAGTCACACTTTCTGGTTATAAAAAATAGGTAACTGCCATATCACATCCCTACATGAAATATATAATGACCAAGGCTGTAAAAATGCTTTGGGTAAGTTAGTTACATGTTGTTACATAGGGTGCTGGATTCAAGGAACTAATGGAAGTGCTTATACTGGAGTGTGGAAATTTTTTAAAGTGAATTTCAAAAATGATAACATATTCTATTTTCAATTAATAGTGTGTTACATGTCTTTGAAATGCAAGGACCATAACTCTGGTGAAAAATATGTGGGCAACTTTTTTTTATAACATGCAGTAGGGGCTTGTCACAAGGATCCCTCATACCAACTTTTATTGAAATGCATCCACTCACTGCCAAGATATCGCTGCAGATGGACGAATGCACGCACGGACAGACAGTGGACAGAGCAGCGACTATATGCTCCCCGGAATGTTTTTGGGGAGCATGAAAAAAAGTACATCTTTACTAGCAAGTTAATATCTAGACTCCAATCCAGAGGAAAATTATTGGCGTCTCACAGGGCAGTTGAATGAACCCTTTACCCAATGTAGTGGCCAAAACCGGCCATACACTGTTCACAAAAACTCATCATTCAATTTTCATTATTTTAAAATGTTTGACTCAAAAACATGTCTTATGACCCCCTCATTGGAATGCGAGATGAACAAACTTGTTCCAATGAAGGGGTCTTAAAAAAAATTTTAAAATAGTAATTCAAGAATTTTGTTTGCAAGTGTTGTCTGCCTTTCATGTTAGGTAAAGGGTTCAATTATTACTGAACCTCTCTTTTATACTACAAAATTGGGCTGTTGGATTAAATTGACCAGACCCTCATTAACTTTGGGTTGCCCACTATAAGACAGAACACGAGGGTGGTGTATGGGTTTTTGGAATCAACGACCAAAGGTGGAGTTTTTCTTGTATTTCATGAGCGCCGAAGAAATAGAGGAAAAACTCAGCCAATGGTCATTCATCCCTGTCCCCTGTACTCTACTAGAGTTCTGTTCTGTATTCATACCACGATTAAACTTGAATTAAGTGAATGAAGCTGATATTTAACGCTGAGGTTTAACAACACTTTAACAGCCAAGGTCATATTGTGTCAGTGACAGTTTTTACGGGAGGAGGAAGCATGAGTACCTGGAGAGAACCACCAAGCAGTGACGAGCAGCTGCCAGCTCCCCAACATTGTAGCTTTGCACTGCAGCACAGGCAGGGTTAGATAGGTTGAATACATGCACACCATCGATGTGCAGTACACATTAGGACACCGCATTATTGTGCCCCCATGTGGACAATCAAGGTTAAGAGTCTTGCCCAAGGACACAACGTGGGAGTCCATATCGATCGCTCAGACGGTCACGCATCCAAGGACAAACCAGGCTCGACGTTGCTTAAATTTGGTGATCTGACGAGAACCGGTTACCACAATGCCACCACGCCCCCCGAAGAAGAATATCTTTGGTGGTCTGATAACTTTGTTGCTTGACACTGTTTTGTGTCGAAGCATTTCATTCATGTTGTGTTGTTACTCAAATGTGTAATGTCAAATCAGTTGCATTCTTAGGCATAATCTAGATTCCTCGATTGCTGTATAGTAGAGTCACTGTGGACTGGTTGTATTTACCAGGTAATAAAAATCATCATCAGCAAAATTTTAATTAATGAAGCACCGGGTTGTACCCGGTGCTTCATTAATTAAATTTTTGATAATTATTCCTGTAATTAGTGTTTGGAATCTAATATTATTGCATCTGTGGAAATATTGCCCACCCATGGAAAGTGATCAGTACACGGCACCCACACTGTACCTGCAACATTTCCCAGTGTATTTTAACACATGATTTGAATACACACAACAATCATGGTTTAATGCCATTTACTACTGACTAACCAAATCTTCTGTTTCATAAAAATTCTATCTATAGTGGTCTGAAATGAAAGTGTTAACCCTTTACCTAACAAATTGTCTGCATCCGTCCACGTAATGTACAAACTGAAAAGTTGAAAAAGTATTTTTCAAAGCATTTCAACAAAACCCTATCATGTGACGCCCTCATTGGAATGATCTTGTCAAGTTCATTCCAATGCGGCATCACATGATATGGTTTTATTTAAATTTAAAAAAAAAAAAAAATTTAAATAATACATTTTTATATAGTGTGCATTGGGTAAAGCGTTATTAACCCTTTACCAAACACAGCTTTTTAAAAAAATAAATCAAATTTCACTTCAAAAAAAATTCTCAGGTTTTAAAAAAAAACATAGAAATATTGATATCTTTAGAACTGGCTCGATGAGATGGTTTCAACTGGGAGAGAGCTAAATTATTTTTCAAGATCAAAATTTCTCCACATATCCTTGCATTGTTACAATGGCACTCTCCCATAAACTGCAACAAAGCAAATCCTAATAGACTCCAGACTTTCACTTCAAAGGTTCAAAGGTGATATGAAACACTTCCACTGAATATCAAGCCTTTACGCTGTTGTACCTTCAAATCAGAGTAAAGCCCAAATATGGGCTTCCAAGCACTCTACCAGTTAATGATATCTATAAGGGGGTGTGGTAGCGTTGTGGTAATCGGTTCTCATCAGATCACCAAAGGTAAGCAATGTTAAGCCCGGTTAGTCCTTAGATGGGTGACCGTCTGAGCGATCAATTTGAACTCCTGTGCTGTGTCCTCGGGCCAGGCATTTTACTCAAATTGTCCACGTGGGGGCACAATGACTCTTCGTCCTAAGGTGTACTGCACGTTGATGGTGCAAAAGTCTTCAAACAATCTAGTGCTGCAGTGCGGGGTTACGATGTTGGAGAGCTGGCAGCTGCTCGGCATTCGGTGGTTCACTCCGGCTTCCTCCACCCTTAAAACTGTCACCAACATGATATGACCTTGGCTGTTAATGTGTCGTTAAACCCAAATAAATGATATCCATATTTGTTTGGTTTTACTGAGACATTTGTAAGATATTTTAGGCTGTGGTAGGCTTATGTAGGTCAATTTCCTGGCCATTTTTGGCTGCAATGTTTGGTGAAGGGTTAACCATTCCAGATACAATTACATGTACATTTTATTTCACACCTATTACTTTTGCTCCAGTTCCATATTTACAAATCTAGGTGGAACCACGTGTTATATAGAGATTTCCATTGACAGACTATTTTTCCACCTGACTTCATGGATCCACCAAAAGAACTAATCTCCACCAATTTCATTATCAGCCAATCGAAACATAGAATTTTGAACCAGATCAATTTAGAGGCGGTCTTGATATCGGATAAATCCATTGCTTTGGTCAATATATAACAAAGAGTTTTAAAGTTTGAAACTTTCTGTGTGTGATGTTTGAATTTTTAAATTGATGGATTCTATGTCAGAGGGGCATTTAACTGGTAGAGTGCTGGAAGACCATTTTTGGGCTTTATCCTGATGTGCAGGTACCACAGCTTAAAGGCTTCATATCCTGTAGATGGGCTTCAGTTAATTCTTGATGTGATATTATTTAGTTTGGGTGGATTTGCCCTGCTACAATTTATGGGAGAGTGCCTGTAGGCACTCTCCCATAAATTGTAACAAGGCAATAACATGTGAACAAATTTTTACAACCAAAAAAACTTAGCACTCTACCAGTTAATAAACACAGAATGCCACGACATGTGAATCCATTCATCAATACAGCCCTCATGTCATCTCATCAGCATAGAACTCAAGACTGCGCCTCTTGTTCTGTCCTTCCGTGCTTTCACTTGTGCCTATAAACAAATATATTCACACATTGTGTCATTCTGTGTATTTATATGAAATTCTCTGCAGAAATTACAGATTAACTGTATTTTTTTTCCCTGTGGGAACCCAGGGACGTGAAGCAGTGCTTGATTACCATGCCTGAAAATAAGCAGACTGTTATATGCAGAATGAGGTCCCCAGAGGGTGAATTTGGTGATGTTACCCTGCACAGAAGGGTAGCATCACTAAATTAACCCTCTGTGAATCTCAGTCTGAATCAAAGTCTCAATCCTAAACAACAAGAGGTCACCAGAGGATAAATTGGCACTCTGTATGGGATAGCATCAGCAAATTCACCCTCTGGGGACCTCATTCTGCAAATGACAGCTTGCTTATTTTCAGGCTTGTTGATTACTATGGCAAACAACTTCTGTTTCATTGGTAAACTTCCCCATGGGAGCCCCAGGAAGTGAGGCAGTGTTTGTTTACTGTGGGAAACTAGCTCTGTTTTACACATAAAATAGGACCCGGTCACCAATGAATGGGGTGGAAGTCCACTGAAATGGGCAACATGGGTATAAATGATTAGCTGGACTTGACTTTATATCCATGTTGTAGTCACGATTAGCCATTGTGCAGAAATATGTGACATTAAACACCAATACATGAATAAATAAATAAATTTACTGGTAAAGTTGGACCTGGTAACCAATTCCTGGGGTGGAAGTCCTCTAAAAAGGGTAACATGGGTATAAACAATTGGTTGGACTTCACTTTATATCCATGTGGCAGCCACTGTGCAGAAATATTTGACGTCAAACACCAATAAATAAATACAGAAGTTACAACTTGACTGTATTTTCTTGAACTTGACACTGTTTACATGTATTATTAAAAACAATATTCTAACAAATTAATTTTGTTGTCTTAAATTTAATATCAGCCTAGACATTTTTCCACACTTTCTGTTCCACATGATGAGTTCAGTATCCTCCTGGGAAACCCAGAAAGTGAAGTAGTGCCTGTTTTCTGTGGTAAACAAGCTCTGTTTTACTTGTAAAATAGGACCCAGTCACCAATGCTTGGTGTGGAATTCATCTAAAATGGGCCACATAGGTACAAATGATTGGCTGGACTTCGATTTCATATCCATGTTGTAATCACGATTAACCATTGTGTAGAAATATGTCACCTTCAACACCAATGAATAAATAAATAAATAATTGGCATGTAAGTTCTCTAAAATTGGAAACATAGGTATGAACGATTAGGTAAACTTGACTTTATCTCCTTGTTGCAGCCACCATTAGCCATTGTGCAGAAATATATGACCTTAAGCACCAATGAACAATATATTCCTGTGAGAACCCCAGTAAGTGAAGCATGTTAATTGGTGAAAGAGACTGTACAGATCACTGCTAAGGAACATACTCAACAAAAATGTGTGCATATGGGGGGTGGGGGAGGGGGGGGGGGCAAGCTGCCCACCACCATCTCCGGCATCCTTGTAAACCAAATTAAACCCCAATGCATGTGGTCAGTGTGATTTTACATCTAGGTACAAATCTAATCTTGCCGGGCATCTCCACATATACACTTGGGTAGATGCATTGACGATTCTACAAGTAGCCAGTCTCATCTTTGCGATCAGTACACAAAAATGTTTAAAACTAAAACTGACCCCAGGCTTAATGTTAATAGCATACGCAACTACACTTTTACGCATACATGCACCATATGCCAGAATGGACTGAACCAAAAACAAATTACAGAGGTCATTTAGCATAGCATCTTGAATTACTTCAAGTAAAGTGTAATGTATCAAAAGAAAATCTTGGCCTAAAAAAGTAAAAAATATGTTTCTCATGCCCTCCTGCATGGTCCTTTTGGTTTTGCTTGCTCTCTTTTTATAACCAACAAAAACTTAAAAAAATAACTAGAGTGATGTCACGCATGCAGCCCGACTGTCCCAGGAATGGCAATGCTTAGATGCAAAATAGTCGGAGCCATTTTTTGTTAACAGTTTACCTAACAAATTTGCCATATCTGCACTCGTGATATACAGAATTTGCTATTCAAATTTTATTGTTTCATTTCTCTACTTCAAAACATACCTCATGACCTATTAATGGAACAAACTTGATGAGCTTGTTCCAATAAGGAGTAATAAGCCATGGTTAGAAGTAAATAAAAAATGAAAAAATCTGATGTCTCAGAAAAATAATTTGTACTGTTGGCTTCAACTTGTGTTAGGTAAAGGATTAAAGATGCAGTACATAAAGCAATGTTGGGTTATATGAGTCAATTTTCTTTTTTGCATGTAATAACTCCCAATCCTTCAAAATGCATTTTGGGAATAATTGCCTAAGTGACACATTTGTGTGTGTGTGTGTGTGTGTGTGGAAAAAAAGCCTAATTGGGGGGTGGGGGGGGGGGGGTGGGGGGGAGGGCAGTATTGGGGGTGGGGGGGGGGGGGGGGTGTTTGTTTGGGTTTTTAACCACAAACTTGGAGTCACCCTCCCAAGCTACAATGAAATCCCTTCATAATTATGGTCTGTGGAATAATCTAAAGGTTTTCGGGCTTCGGTCCTCTGTTGCCGTCACAGTTGCCCAGAAGGGGACGTTCTCATCTAGACATTATATGAAGTCAACCTATAGGTTTTCGGGTTTCGGGCACCTGTAGCCGTCAAAGTTGACCAATCACATCCAAAAGGGGACTTTCTCATGTTGACATTATATGAAGTCAATCTATCAAGTTACAATGAAATCCCTCCATAAATATGACCTGCAGACTGTGCTAAAGGTTTTCGGGTTTTGGCAGTGTTGTGACGGTTGATAGATCACGCCCAAATGGGGAAATTCTCATGTAGACATCATACGGAGTCATCGTGTCAAGTTACAATGAAATGTATCCATATTAAACATGACCTGCAGACTGTGCTAAAAGTTTTTGGGTTTCGGGCTTGGGTGGGGTGGGGGGAGTTGTGGAACCTATATTGAACCCTGGCCTGTATTACTAGCTGGAAAATACACCAATCAACTTTTGTTGAAAACAAATAATCCAAACTGGAGTAATCAGTTGGAAACCAATTGTTTGCAGGCAGATGGAGGGACGAAAGTCATGACTATAGTCAGGCTAAAAATGCATTTCGTACCAAAGAAAAAATATTGTATGAATGGCCCTGGGTGAGGAGGAGGTGGGGTGGGGGTGTGTTAGGGGAGTCCATTTTTTTTTCCACATGTGGTCAGACTAAATCCTTCAGAATGCATTTTGAGCAGAGAAAAAAAAAAATACCTAACTGGCACCTTGGGGGTGGGGGTGAGGGTGGTGTTTGTCTGTGTTTTTAACCACAAACTTTAACCCAAACTGTAAAACTGCATTTTTGACGAAAGAATAAAAAATGCCTGATTGGCCCTGGGGGAGGAGGGTGGGGGTTATGAGTTTAAAAAAAGGTTCCGCATGTAGTGACTGTAAATAGTTCAAAATGCATATTCGAGGAAGGAAATAAAAAGTGCCTTATTTGGGGGGGGGGGGGGGGATAATTTCTGTCTGGATTTTTTACCACAAACTTTAACAAAAAAAAAAGGAAAAAAAAGGTTCTGCATGTAGTGACTGTAAATAGTTCAAAATACATATTGGAGAACAGTAGGGGGGTGGTGGTGCTTGTCTGGGTTTTTAACCAAAACTGTAAACAAGCATTTTTGACAAAAAAAAAAAAAAAGTGCCTAATTGGCCGGGGGAGGGGGGGGGGGGGGGGGGGGGGGGGGGGGGGGAGGGGGTACGTAAGTTTAAAAAAAAAGGTTCTGCATGTAGTGACTGTAAATAGTTCAAAATGCATATTGGAGAAAAGTAGGGGGTGGTGGTGTTTGTTTGGGTTTTTAACCACAAACTTGGAGTCACCCTACCAAGCTACAATGAAATCCCTTCATAATTATGGCCTGTGGAATATTCTAAAGGTTTTCGGGCTTCGGGCATCTGTTGCCGTCACAGTTGCCCAAAAGGGGACGTTCTCATCTAGACATTATATGAAGTCAACCTATCACGTTACAATGAAATCCCTCCATAAATATGACCTGTAGACTGTGCTGAAGGTATTCGGGCTTCGGGCCCCTGTTGCCGTCACAGTTGCCCAAAAGGGGACATTCTCATGTAGACATTATATGAAGTCAACCTATCAAGTTACAATGAAATCCCTCCATAAATATGCCATGTTGACTGTGCCAAAGGTTTTCGGGCTTTGGGCTCGGGCAGTCATCATGGTTGAATGATCGCAACCAAAAGGGGACATTCTCATCTGGGCATCATGTGGATTGATCTTACGAAGTTACAATGAAATCCCTTCATAGATATGACTGTAGATTGTGCTGAAGGTTTTCGGGTTTCGGGCACCTGTAGCCGTCAAAGTTGCCCAATCACGTCCAAAAGGGGACTTTCTCATGATGACATTATATGAAGTCAACCTATCAAGTTACAATGAAATCCCTCCATAAATATGACCTGTAGACTGTGCTAAAGGTTTTCAGGTTTTGGGCTCGGGCAGTTGTGACGGTTGATAGATCATGCCCAAATGGGGAAATTCTCATGTAGACATCATACAGAGTCATCGTATCAAGTTACAATGAAATGCATCCATATTAAACATGACCTGCAGACTGTGCTAAAAGTTTTTGGGTTTCGGGCTTGGGCAGCCATCACGGTTGACAGATCATGCCCAAACGGGGACGTTCTCATCTAGGCATTATACATAGGCATTCTATGAAGTTGCAATGAAATCCCTTCATAAATACAACCTGTAGACTGTGCTAATGGTTTTGGGTTTTGGGCTCGGGCAGCCATACTGGTTGACCGATCACGACCAAAAGGGGACGTTCTCATGAAGACATGACCTGAAACCTGCATATGAAATTTCGTGACGATCAGACAAGAACTACCAGGTATAGCCTGTACTTGAAGGTTGAATAAAAAACTTTAACCACAAACTTTAACCAAAACTCCAAATGTCAACTAAACAGGAAAAGACAAAAAAAAAAAAAAAAAAAAAAAAAACCCACTTGAACCCCTTCAGTAAAAAACTTTAACCACAAACTTTAACCCAAAACTCTAAATGTTAACAGATGGACAGACAGACAGACGGACGGACAAAAGGCATCACTATACCCCTTACTGAAAACAGTCGGGCTAAAAATTAGATGGTTCATGCCTGATATTTTACCCAAGTTAAATGAAAGTGTCAATGACACTAGCTTAACTTGTGTGTTGTGTTTGATGAAAAGGATAATGTTCAATGTTTATGAAAGGATTATGAAATAAGACAAGAATTGTGATAATTGGGAATATGTTCATTTCTGTTCCCTGTATGCTATGTTTTTGATAAAAATAATATGAGGTGTGCAAAGTACTAAATAGCTGAGGGGTGGGTTAATGTGACCTCACAGTTAATGTATGTGGCCTTCACAGTTAACGTATATCAACGAAAGTTACCAAGTTACAGTGAAATTATTCCAAAACGAGTCATCATATCAAGTTACATTGAAATCCCTTCATAAATATGGCCTGTAGACTGTGCTAAAGGTTTTTGGGCTTCAGGCCTCTGTAGCCGTCAGTTTTCCAATTGCGTCCAAAAGGGATGTTCTCATCTAGACGTTATATGAAGTCAACCTACCAAGTTACAATGAAATCCCTTCATAAATATGACCTGTAGACTGTGCTAAAGGTTTTTGGGCTCGGGCAGCCATCATGGTTGAATGATCGCAACCAAAAGGGGACATTCTCATCTGGGCATCATCTGGAGTGATCCTACGAAGTTACAATGAAATCCCTTCATAACTATGACCTGTAGACTGTGCTCAAGGTTTTCAGGCTTCGGGCCCCTGAAGCCGTCACAGTTGACCAATCACGACAAAAGGGGATGTCATCATCTAGGTATTATATGGAGTCAAACTTACTGGTTACAATGAAATCCTTCCATAAATATGACCTACAGACTATGCTAAAGGTTTTGGGGTTTTGGGCTCGGGCAGCCTTCAGGGCTGAATGATCGCGACCACAAGGGGACGTTGTCATCTAGACATTATTTGGAGTGATCCTACCAAGGTACAATGAAATCCCTTCATAAATATCACCTGTAGACTGTGCTAAAGGTTTTCGGGCTTCAGGCCCCTGTAGCCGTCACAGTTGCCTAATGGTGTCCAAAAGGGGCTGTTCTCATCTAGACATTATATGAAGTCAACCTACCAAGTTGCAATGAAGTCCCTTCATAAATATGACCCGTAGACTGTGCTAAAGGTGTTCGAGCTTTGGGCTCGGTTAGCCATCATGGTTGAATGATCGTAACCAAAAGGGGACATTCTTATCTGGACATCATCTGGAGTGATCCTCCGAAGTTACAATGAAATCCCTTCATAAATATGACCTGTAGACTGTTCTGAAGATTTTCGGGCTTCGGGCACCTGTAGCCATCACAGTTGACCAATCACGACCAAAAGGGGATGTCATCATCTAGGCATTATATAGAGTCAGCCTAACAAGTTACAATGAAATCCTTCCATAAATACGACCTATAGACTGTACTAAAGGTTTCCAGGCTTCGGGTAGCTGTCACAGTTGCTCAATCGTGTCCAAAAGGGGACGTTCTCATCTAGACATTATAGGAAGTCAAACCTACCAAGTTACATTGAAATCCCTTCATAAATATGACCTGTAGACTGTGCTAAAGGTATTCATGCTGGGGCGGCCATAATGGTTGAATGATCGCAACCAAAAGGGGACATTCTCATCTGGGCATCATCTGGAGTGATGCTACGAAGTTACAATGAAATCCCTTCATAAATATGACCTGTAGACTGTTCAAGATTTTCGGGCTTCGGGCACCTGTAGCCATCACAATTGACCAATCACGACCAAAAGGGGATGTCATCATCTAGGCATTATATGGAGTCAACCTAACAAGTTGCACTGAAATCCTTCCAATAAATATGACCTATAGACTATGCTAAAGGTATTTTGGCTCGGGCAGCCATAAAGGCTGAATGATCGCGACCAAAAGGGGATGTTCTCATCTAGACATTATTTGGAGTCATCCTACCAAGCGACAATGAAATCCCTTCATAATTATGACCTGTAGACTGTTCTAAAGGTTTTCGGGCTTCCGGCCCTTGTAGCCGTCACAGTTGCCCAATCGTGTCCAAAAGGGGTCGTTCTCATCTAGACATTATAAGGAGTCATCCTACCAAGTTACAATGAAAGCCCTCCATATTAAACATGACCTGCAAACTATGCTAAAAGTTTTTGGGTTTTGGGCTTGGACAGCCATCACGGTTGACAGATCATGCCCAAAACGGGACGTTCTCATCTAGGCATTATACAGAGGCATCCTACCAAGTTACAATGAAATCCCTTCATAAATACGACCTGTAGACTGTGCTAATGATTTTCGGGTTTTGGGCTCGGGCAGCCATACCGGTTGACAGATCATGCCCAAAAGGGGACGTTCTCATCTAGGCATTATACAGAGGCATCCTACCAAGTTACAATGAAATCCCTTCATAAATACGACCTGTAGACTGTGCTAATGATTTTCGGGTTTTGGGCTCGGGCAGCCATACCGGTTGACCGATTGCAACCAAAAGGGGACGTTCTCATCTAGACATGACCCCAAACCTGCATATGAAATTTCGTGACGAAAAGACAAGAACTGAGGGGTGTAGCCTGTGCTAAAGGAAAATGTGAACAGACTCACAGACTAACAGACTTCCGCACATGTGATGGCAATAGCTTATCTTGACTTTGTCAAGTTAAGCTAAAAAAATTATAAACTGTCCCTCAAATCCAACAAAGCTTTGCAATGCTTTAACATTGCAAACCCTTCTTGCACTCAAGAGACGAAATACACCACCACCCATGCTATTCTGTAGATTATGAGGCCTAAAGCTTAAAACAAACCAAGAAATAATTACAAAAAAATGAAAGTGTCAAAGACACTGTAGCTCAACTTGTCAAGACATGTACATGTATAGTATGTGACACAGCAATGACAAACGTCTAGGTAATGACCTGATAACAAAGGTACATATAAAGTATTGTAACGGTCTGTACATAAATACTGACCGTAGCCTGTAACAAATGTATAGGTAAAGTATTGTAAAGGTGGGTGACAGTCAGATGCTAAACTAGAAAAAAAATCTTTGAGTCCCAGAGTGGGTCTGACTGAACCTCAAAATATTTGTTCTCATAGCACAGTGATAACAAAGGCACCCCAAAACACACCCATTCCTGTCCCAAGGTGAAAACAAAGGTACCCAAGAAGTTTCGTGAAGATCAGTTCATAAACACGAGCTGTATAGAAGTTGTGACAAAAAACTGATTGGACCTAATTTCGGTACAAAATGGCCACTGGCAGCCATCTTGAATTTTGGACCGCACTCAGAAACACTCGTTCTCGCCCCAAGGTGATAACAAAGGTACCCAAGTAGTTTCGTGAAGATCGGTTGATAAATACAGCCTCCAGCCCGAGCCGTATTGACATGTGCACTTACAGTGTATAAGTAGCACTAAATAAATCAAAATTCATCTAATTTGCATAATTTCTGCACGAGAAAAAACCCGTACTGTATGTGATGTATTCCATTTTACTGATCATTCATACAAAAATTTATTCAAATCAGAACTTTCATACAGAAGTTCTGTACAAAAGACTGATTGCACTAATTTTGGTACAAAATGGCTGCTGGTGGCCATCTTGAATTTCAGACCACACCCCAAAACACTCGTTCTCATCCCACGGTGATAACAAAGGTACCCAAGAAGTTTCATAAAGATCAGTTCATAAATACAGCCTCTAGCCAGAGCCATATAGAAGTTGTGTACAAAAAACTGATTAGACCTAAATTCGGTACAAAATGGCCACTGGCAGCCATCTTGAATTTTGGACTGCACTCAGAAACACTCGTTCTCGTCCCAAGGTGATAACAGAGGTACCAAAGAAGTTTCGTGAAGATCGGTTGATAAATCTAGCCTGAGCCATATTGACATGTGTACTTACTGTGTGTAAGTAGCACTGAAAAAATCAAAGTTCATCTAATTTGCATAATTTCTGATGTATCCCATGGTACTAAACATTCATACCAAAAATTATTCAAATCAGAGCTTTCATGTGGAAGTTCTGCGCAAAAATGTGATAGCCCCTAATTTTGAACAAAATGGCTGCCAGCGGCCATCTTGAATTTTGGACCAAACCCAAAAACACTCGTTCTCGTCCCACGGGGATAACAAATGTACCCAAGAAGTTTCGTAAAGATCGGTTCATAAATGCAGCCTCTAGCCCGAGCCGTATTGGCATTTGCACTGACAGTGATGAAAATAATACTAAATAAATCAAACTTAGTCTAATTTGCATAATTTAAGCATGAGAAAAAACCCCGTATGATATGTAATATATCTCATGGTACTAAACATTCATACAAAAAATTATTCAAATCAGAGCTTTCATATGGAAGTTCTGTACAAAAAACAGATTTCTGCATCGTCGGTACAAAATGGCGGCTGGCAGCCATCTTGAATTTCGGACAGCACCCAAAAACACTCGTTCTCGTCCCACGGTCATAACAAAGGTACCCAAGAATCACAAAACTTAGGATAAATTGACACATATTTTAACAGAACAGTGAACATGTATGAGTAAATATTCTCGGAAAGGTAGAAATGTTAGTCAACTATTAATACATGAAATTGGGCTTTCATCGTTTGAGTTCCTTTTCAGTTTCTGGCTCAGTGCATGGAAGTGATACAACTTGAGAAACACTTAATTTGCAGTGTGTTGAGACTTCAAAAGCCAGCAAGATGGATAAAAACATCATCCTTTATACTATGGTCTATATTGCTATTTACATGTATGCTTGTTAAATGTCATGTAGGCAGTAAAAATATTGTGAGGTGGATACTCTGGTTTACAAATCGATAGTTTCGATTGGACGATACATTGGCCTATCAAAATGAAAGTGTCAATGACACTGTAACTTAACTTGTGTGTTGTGTTTGATGAAAAGGATAATGTTCAATGTTTATGAAAGGATTATGAAATAAGACAAGAATTGTGATAATTGGGAATATGTTCATTTCTGTTCCCTGTATGCTGTGTTTATGATAAAAATAATATGAGGTGTACACTGTACTAAAGAGCTGAGAGGTGGGTTAATATGACCTCACAGTTAATGTATGTGGCCCTCACAGTTAACGTTTATCAACAAAAGTTAACAAGTTACAGTGAAATTATTCCAAAACGAGTCATCCTATCAAGCTACATTAAAATCCCTTCATAAATATGGCCTGTAGACTGTGCTAAAGGTTTTCGGGCTTCGGGCCCCTGTAGCCGTCAGTTTCCCAATTGCGTCCAAAGGGGACGTTCTCATCTAGACATTATATGAAGTCAACCTACCAAGTTACAATGAAATCTCTTAATAAATATGACCTGTAGACTGTGCTAAAGGTTTTTGGGCTTTGGCAGCCATCATGGTTGAATGATCGCAACCAAAAGGGGACATTCTCATCTGGGCATCATCTGGAGTGATCCTACAAAGTTACAATGAAATCCCTTCATAAATATGACCTGTAGACTGTGCTCAAGGTTTTTGGGCTTTGGGCCCCTGAAGCCGTTACAGTTGACCAATCATGACCAAAAGGGGATGTCATCATCTAGGCATTATATGGAGTCAAACTTACGGGTTACAATGAAGTCCTTCCATAAATATGACCAATAGACTGTGCTAAAGGTTTTCGGGCTTTAGGCTTGGGCATCCATCATGGTTGAATGATCGCAACCAAAAGGGGACACTCTCATCTGGACATCATCTGGAGTGATCCTATGAAGTTACAATGAAATCCCTTCATAAATATGACCTGTAGACTGTGCTCAAGATTTTTGGGCTTCAGGCACCTGTAGCCATCACAGTTGACCAACCACGACCAAAAGGGGATGTCATCATCTAGGCATTATATGGAGTCAACCTAACAAGTTACTATGAAATCCTTCCATAAATATGACCTGCAGACATGCTAAAGGTTTTTGGGCTCGGGCATCCATCAAGGCTGAATGATCGCGATCAAAATGGGACGTTCTCATCTGGACACTATTTGGAGCCATCCTACCAAGCTACAACGAAATCCCTTCATAATTATGACCTGTAGACTGTTCTAAATGTTTTTGGGCTTTGGGCCCCTGAAGCCATCACAGTTGCCCAATCGTGTCCAAAAGGGGATGTTCTCATCTAGACATTATATGAAGTCAACCTACCAAGTTACAATGAAATTCCTTCATAAATATGACCTGTAGACTGTGCTAAAGGTTTTCGGGCTTTGGGCTCGGGCAGCCATAATGGTTGAATGATCGCAACCAAAGGGGACAATCTCATTTGGGCATCATCTGGAGTGATCCTGCGAAGTTACAATGAAATCCCTTCATAAATATGACCTGTAGACTTGCTCAAGGTTTTCGGGCTTCGGGCACCTGTAGCCATCACAGTTGACCAATCATGACCAAAAGGGGATGTCATATCTAGGCATTATATGGAGTCAACCTAACAGGTTACAATGAAATCCTTCTATAAATATAACCTTTTGCCTATGCTAAAGGTTTTTGGGCTCAGGCACCCATCAAGGCTGAATGATCACGGTCAAAATGGGACGTTCTCATCTAGACATTATTTGGAGTCATCCTACCAAGTTACAATGAAATCCCTTCATAAATATGACCTGTAGACAGTGCTAAAGGTTTTCGGGCTTCGGGCACCTTTAGCTGTCTAAGTTGCCCAATCATGTCCAAAAGGGGACGTTCTCATCTGGACATTATATGAAGTCAACCTACCAAATTACAATGAAATCCCTTCATAAATATGACCTGTAGACTGTGCTTAAGGTTTTTGGGCTCGGGCAGCCATCATGGTTGAATGATCGCAACCAAAGGGGACAATCTCATCTGGGCATCATCAGGAGTGATCCTATGAAGTTACAATGAAATCCCTTCATAAATATGACCTGTAGACTGTGCTCAAGGTTTTTGGGCTTCGGGCACTTGTAGCCATCACAGCTGACCAATCACGACCAAAGGGGATGTCATCATCTAGGCATTATATGGAGTCAACCTAATAGGTTACAATGAAATCCTTCCATAAATATGACCTTTTACCTATGCTAAAGGTTTTTGGGCTCGGGCATCCATCAAGGCTGAATGATCGCGATCAAAATGGGACGCTCTCATCTAGACATTATTTGGAGTCATCCTACCAAGTTACAATGAAATCCCCTCATAAATATGACCTGTAGACTGTGCTAAAGGTTTTTGGGCTTCGGGCATCTTTAGCCGTCACAGTTGCCCAATCATGTCCAAAAGGGGATGTTCTCATCTAGACATTATATGAAGTTAACCTACCAAGTTACAATGAAATCCCTTCATAAATATGACCTGTAGACTGTGCTAAAGGTTTTCGGGCTTCAGGCTCGGGCAGCCATCATGGCTGAATGATTGCAACCATAGGGGACAATCTCATCTGGGCATCATCTGGAGTGATCTTAAGACGTTGCAGTGAAAACCCTTCATAAATATGACCTGTAGACTGTGCTCAAGGTTTTCGGGCTTTGGGCACATGTAGCCGTCACAACTGACCAATCACAACCAAAAGGGGATGTCATCATCTAGGCATTATATGGAGTCAACCTAACAGGTTACAATGAAATCCTTCCATAAATACGACCTATAGACTAGGCTAAAGGTTTTTTGGCTCGGGCACCCATCAAGGCTGCATGATCGCGATCAAAATGGGACATTCTCATCTAGACATTATTTGGAGTCATCCTACCAAGTTACAATGAAATCCCTTCATAAATATGATCTCTAGACTGTGCTAAAGGTTTTTGGGATTCGTGCCCCTGTAGCCGTCACAGCTGCCCAATCACGTCCAAAAGGGGACTTTCTCATCTAGACATTGTATGAAGTCAACCCACCAAGTTACAATGAAATTCCTCAATAAATATGACCTGTAGACTGTGCTAAAGGTTTTCGGGTTTTGGGCTCGGGCAGTCGTCACAGTTGACAGATCATGCTCAAATGGGGAAATTCTCATCTAGACATCATGAGGAGTCATCCTACCAAGTTACAATGAAATCCCTCCACATTAAACATGACCTGCAGACTGTGCTAAAAGTTTTTTGGTTTTGGGCTTGGGCAGCCATCACGGTTGATAGATCATGCCCAAAAGGGGACGTTCTCATCTAGGCATTATACAGAGGCATCCTGCCCCTGAAGCCGTCACAGTTGCCTAATCGTGTCCAAAAGGGGACGTTCTCATCTAGACATTATATGAAGTCAACCTACCAAGTTACAATGAAATCCCTTCATAAATATGACCTGTAGACTGTGCTAAAGGTTTTCGGGCTTTGGGCTCGGGCAGCCATAATGGTTGAAAGATCGCAACCAAAGGGGACAATCTCATATGGGCATCATCTGGAGTGATCCTGCGAAGTTACAATGAAATCCCTTCATAAATATGACCTGTAGACTGTGCTAATGGTTTTCAGGTTTTGGGCTCGGGCAGCCATACCGGTTGCCTGATCGCGACCAAAAGGGGACTTTCTCATCTAGACATTATATGAAGTCAACCTACCAAGTTACAATGAAATCCCTTCATAAATATGATCTCTAGACTGTGCTAAAGGTTTTTGGGATTCGTGCCCCTGTAGCCGTCACAGCTGCCCAATCACGTCCAAAAGGGGACTTTCTCATCTAGACATTGTATGAAGTCAACCCACCAAGTTACAATGAAATTCCTCAATAAATATGACCTGTAGACTGTGCTAAAGGTTTTCGGGTTTTGGGCTCGGGCAGTCATCACAGTTGACAGATCATGCTCAAATGGGGAAATTCTCATCTAGACATCATGAGGAGTCATCCTACCAAGTTACAATGAAATCCCTCCACATTAAACATGACCTGCAGACTGTGCTAAAAGTTTTTTGGTTTTGGGCTTGGGCAGCCATCACGGTTGATAGATCATGCCCAAAAGGGGACGTTCTCATCTAGGCATTATACAGAGGCATCCTGCCCCTGAAGCCGTCACAGTTGCCTAATCGTGTCCAAAAGGGGACGTTCTCATCTAGACATTATATGAAGTCAACCTACCAAGTTACAATGAAATCCCTTCATAAATATGACCTGTAGACTGTGCTAAAGGTTTTCGGGCTTTGGGCTCGGGCAGCCATAATGGCTGAAAGATCGCAACCAAAGGGGACAATCTCATATGGGCATCATCTGGAGTGATCCTGCGAAGTTACAATGAAATCCCTTCATAAATATGACCTGTAGACTGTGCTAATGGTTTTCAGGTTTTGGGCTCGGGCAGCCATACCGGTTGCCTGATCGCGACCAAAAGGGGACTTTCTCATCTAGACATTATATGAAGTCAACCTACCAAGTTACAATGAAATCCCTTCATAAATACAACCTGTAGACTGTGCTAATGGTTTTCGGGTTTTGGGCTTGGGCAGCCATACCGGTTGCCTGATCGCGACCAAAAGGGGACATTCTCATCTAGACATGACCCCAAACCTGCATATGAAATTTTGTGACGATCAGACAAGAACTGCGGGGTGTAGCCCGTGCTAAAGGAAAATGTTAACAGACGTCACAGACTCACAGACCTACAGACTTCCGCACGCGTGATGGCAATAGCTTATCTTGACTATGTCAAGTTAAGCTAAAAAATTAGAATGGGTGAATCCGATAGCCCTCCTCTATTTTTTTCTCAAATTTGTCTCATTTTGAATTCCAATATATTTGCAGTGATAAAATGGCATTTTGAAGGCGAAGGGTTTGAAAATTAGACAAACAAAAGACAAACGTAGACTACAGATATCTTTTTTATGCGCCTGATAGTGAGGCATCTTAAATCTGGGTTGTCTGTCCGTCTGACTTGATCTGTCTGTCTGGAGCCATAACTCTATAATGCTTCGGTGGATTTTCATGAAACTTTACGCAGAGCGGTGGATTTTCATGAAACTTTACACAGAGGTAAAGACCAAGTGACACAGGTCAAAGTCACTGGAATGGCAAAATTTAATTCTCTCAGACTGTATTTGTCTGTCCAGCGCCATAGTTCTATAATGTTTGGCTGACAAAAGTTGTCATCTGCTTACTCACTTTCATCCTTTAAAAAAAACAAACTATATTTCACTCATAGAGGAAAAATTTTATTATCGTTTTCCAATTATTTATCTATTAGGATTTAATGACACTTTCAGCAGCCAGGGTCACCTCGTGTTGGACAGTTTTATGGGTGGAGGAAGCCGGAGTACCCAGAGAGAACCACGAGCAACTGTCAGCCTCCCCGACGTATGAACTCCACACAAGCAAGGTAAGCATTGGTTTCAGACCAGTGCACCATCGATGTGCAGTACATCTTAAGTGCACAACACCACCGTGCCCCCATGTGGACAATTGGGATTAAGTGCCTTGTCCAAGGACACAATGCAGTTGCCGCAGGTGGGATTCGACCTGAGGACCTCTCGGCTTGCAGCCTGCATCTCTACAAACTGAGCTACAGAGCTCCCTTTTCCAATAAAACCATTCCTATATCGATGTCAAAAGAACTTGCACATTACAGTACAATTCAAAATGAGTGAGAGCTTTCCAGAAAATTATGTTAGTGCCTGGTCAGTGTAGGAGAGAAAGATACATAGTTTATAGTGGTTATCCCACAAATTCATCCATATGTATATGGTTCTGTTGAGAAAGTGGCTGTTTTGACCTCATGCAAATTGAGTCAATACAGCTTTCGACTGCTGTGTTCAGATGTATTTTATTAAATTTGAAAGCTTATGGACTAGAGAGTGCAGCTAATTCGACTCAGAACTTCTCTCTGTTTTAGAACTTGCCACGTACATACTGCTTATCATGATAATGTCCATGTCCTGTGATTTGTATCAGATTCGAGATGATGTCCAGAATGGGATGTCAACGGGCCGGCGAGTTGTGATCCCATTTTTGGACACTACCGAGAATCTGATACAAATCACAGGACATGCACATTATCATGATACATGTAATATATTTTTTTGACAATTATGTCACATAAACAGATTAAACCTTAAAATTATTAATACAGTTTGGGTCACCTCTCAGTTTGAAGTAAACACCCAGCCACATGCTCCTATTAAAGGTAAATGTATGATTCAATGGTCAATCTTGGGGCTGTAAATGTATGTTTCAATGGTCAATCTTGGAGCTGCAAAAGTGGATATCTCCCTTACTGAGGATGTCAAACCTTGTTAGGCTCATTGTAAAATTACTGATGAAGTCTTTCTTTAAGGTGATGGTTACATGACCAAAAATGGCTGAAAATTTAATTTCTGTTCAGAGATATAAGGACACTTTTTAGGAGACTTAAAATATATTTTATTTTCATGTAACGAGTTATCTATAATTATGAAAGAATGATATTATTTAAGAAATAATGATAAATGAAAAATTAAAACTCACCAAATATTGTGTTTTTGATTTCCATCAAACATCTGCAGCACGGGATTAATAAGTGGCTCAATGTTTCCAAAAAGTAGGGTAAAAACACACTAAAATAAATGAGTCACAAAACATCTGAAAACATTCTTCATCTGGAATAATGAGCTGGAGGTGTGACTGTCCCAGATGGGCCTGTTCACATCCCCCCCCCCCCCCAACCCCAATCCTGCCATGATTATTTTAAGACGAAAAGTAGCATAATTCTGGAAAAGAAAGTCTGATCAAAACTATAATCACAAGTGCATAGATTCCCATTGTAGTGAACATCCATACCAAGTTTCAAAGGAATCGACCCATAAACATCTGAGAAAATCTCCAGACAAAATTCAGGCCTATGTGGCTGTTATTTCAAGACGAAAAGGGGCATAAGACTGGCATATATAATCCGACCGGAACTATAATCGCAGGTGCACAGGTCCCATGGTGGTGAACATTCATACCAAGTTTCATGCACATTGGTCCATAAACGTCTGAGAGAATCGCTGGACAAAATTATGTCTACGGATAAATGAACAGGTGACAAGATGATTCCAGTAACCCCCCCCCCCCCCCACAACTCTTTTGGAGGGGGGGGGGGATATATTTTTTTTTTTTAGATATTTCTGTTTTACCATGTGGTTGAGTAAAATGGTGTCCATTTAAGAGAGAGCTTTTTATGACACCATGCATCACCAGTAATTTGAAAATACTCAGCGGGTCACGAGTTAAAGCAGGTTATTTAGAGTTGATCTAGTATAATAACTAGACGGAAGCTTGCCCCCGCACAGCACATGGACACAGTATGTTCAAGAGCAAACTGTGATTTGTTACTCAGACATGAGCTGTGTCTGTAAGACACAAATGATGCCTCCGCAAAGTCTACCACACACAAACCACGTACCATACAGTTGAAATTCTACAAAAAAATTGACCAGGTTCAACAACCTGTCATTTGCGAAGTATTCAAGCAAATCAAAATCCTGACAATATGCACACCTCTGGTATATGTACAAACATCCTGTGAAATAAAAAAGTACTAGCTTGAAAATTGTGAGAGGAGTTGGTCGGACAACAATGTATCCTAAATGTGGATGGACAGACAGATGAACAGGGGTAAAGCAAGATTCCCCCCACCCTCCCCCATCTATTCGCCACGGGACATAAAAACACATTTTCCCTGCCTAAGACATACCTATCATCATATCCAACTCATTTCTCAATTGTGACTGAGGTAAATTAACTGGTAGAGTGGGAGCATGGTGGCTCCATAGGTAGAGATGCAGGCTGTAAGCCAAGAGGGACTCTGTTTGAATCCCACCTGCAGCAACCGCGATGTGTCTATGGGCAAGACACTTAATCCCAATTGCCCACGAGGGCGCACAATGGCATTGTGTTCTAAGGCGCACTGCACATCAATGGTGCACTTCTCTTCAACCAAGGCTAACCCAGCTTGTATGGAGTTAGTACGTTGGGGAGTCAGACAGTTGCCCGCCGTTGCTTGGTGGCTCTCTCTGTGTACTCCAGCTTCCTCCACACGTAAAACTGCCTGACATGAGGTGACCCCAGCTGTCGAAAGTGCCATTAAACCCCAATAAATAAAATATATAACTGACAGCATGCTGGAAGAAGTCCATATTTGGGCTTAACCCTTTGGGGACTGGAGATTTTTATACATTTTCTCTATACACTGAAAGTCTACCTTCTGTGGCATTGCAGTTGTTTCTAGTCACACAGGCAGCCAAGACTTGCCTAGAAACAACTGACAAGGTACTTCGAAAACAATTTGTGAGTTTACCCAAACAATGCATGTTGGTGCAACTGTTCCTTTCCATTAACCCTTTACCCAACGAATCGGCCACATGTGCCCGCATAATATGCAAATTCAGCACCTGAAATCTTTTTTTTTTAAATTTCAACAAAATCATATCAAGTGATCCCGCTTTGGAACAAGTTCATTCCAATGAGGTTCATATGATATGGTTTTGTTGAAATTTTTTGAAACATTTAAAATGAAAGTGTCAATGACACTGTAGCTCAACTTGTTTAAGTTTAAGACATGTAAATGCACAGCATGTGACACAGCAATGACAAACATCTAGGTAATGACCTGATAACAAAGGTACATGTAAAGTATTGTAACGGTCTGTACATAAATGCTGACCGTAGCCTGTAACAAATATATAGGTAAAGTATTGTAAAGGTGGGGTGACAGATGCTAAACTAGAAAAGAAATCTTTGAGACCCAGAGTGGGTCTGACTGAACCCAAAAATATTTGTTCTCATAACACAGTGATAACAAAGGCACCCCAAAAAGTTTCGTGAAGATCAGTTCATAAATTCAGACTCTAGCCCAAGGCGTTTTGATGTGTGCACTTACTGTGTATAAGTAGCACTGAACAAATCAAAGTTCATCTAATTTGCATAATTTCTGCACGAGGAAAAAACCTGTATTATATGTGATGTATTCCATGTTACTAAACATTCCTACAAAAATTTATTCAAATCAGAACTTTCATACAGAAGTTCTGTACAACAAACTGATTGCACCAATTTTGGTACAAAATGGCTGCTGGCAGCCATCTTGAATTTTGGACTGCACCCAAAAACACTCATTCTCGTCCCACGGTGATAACAAAGGTACCCAAGAAGTTTCGTAAAGATCGGTTCATAAATGCGGCCTCTAGCCCGAGCCGTATTGGCATTTGCACTGACAGTGCTGAAAGTAATTTGCATAATTTAAGCACGAGAAAAAAACCTGTATGATATGTAATGTATCTCATGGTACTAAACATTCATACAAAAAATTATTCAAATCAGAGCTTTCATATGGAAGATCTGTACAAAAACAGATTTCTGCATCGTCAGTACAAAATGGCGGCTGGCAGCCATCTTGAATTTCGGACCGCACCCAAAAACACTCGTTCTCGTCCCAGTCATAACAAAGGTACCCAAGAAGTTTCGTAAAGATCGGTTCATAAATACGGCCTCTAGCCTGAGCCGTATCCAATTGTTGACGTATGGACAGACGGACAACGGGCCATGACAAAAGCTCAAATTTGGCTTCGCCAAAGTTGAGCTAAAAATGATGTTTAAAATAATAAATTTTGAAATTGTCTGTATTGGGTAAAGGGTTAAAAAGTTATAAAAGTCAGAATTAGGCCCCGAAGGGTTAAAGGCTTCATATTCAGTGGACATGCTTCATATTATCTTTGAAGTGAAATTAGTTCATCTGTAAGGATTTACCTTGTTACAATTTAACAAATTGTAACTTGGCAAGGATACTGAACAAATTCTGATACATTTAATTGAAAATAATGTAGCCCTCTACCAGTTAGAGATATCTGGGTTATGAAGTGGAAACCAATCAAGTTTCAGGTCACTGTGACCTTGACCATTGGCAACATGACCCCAAAGTGAATAGGGTTCTTCCTTCCATCATGTCCAGCCGATATACTGAATGTCCTCTAAATTTAAAAATTTGTATTTTATTACCATTTATTTATTCATTGGTGTTTAAGGTCACTTTCAGCATCTTTGATTATCACATGACCACAAGATAGGTGTGAAGTTAAGTTTTGCCAATCTTTTATAGCTATGCTGCCCACTTTAGAGAACTTCTGGTTCAGGTTCTGTGTCCTATTTTACCAACCGGTAAAGCAGAACTTGTTCACCACAGTACACAAGCACATCCCGGGGCTCCCACAATTATTATTATTATTTATTATTTATTGATGTTTAAGGTCACATATTTATGCACAATGGCTAATCATGACCGTGACAGTTTTACGGGTGGAGGAAGCCGGAGTATCCGGAGAGAACCACCGAGCAACGACGAGCAGCTGCCAGCTCCCCAACATCGTAACTCTGCACTGCAATGTAGCACAGGCAGGGTTAGATTGGTTGAAGACATGCGTACCATCGATGTGCAGTACGCCTTAGTACACGGCGTCATCGTGCCCCACACGGGCAATGGAGATGAAGTGTCTTGCCCAAGGACACAACGCGGTTGCCGCAGGTGGGAATTGAACCGAGGACCTCTCGGCTTGCAGCCTGCACCTCTACCTACTGTGCCACCGCGCTCCCGGCTCCCACAATGAAATTAAATACATTTAAAGGTATCTTTAGGTATGGAATGGAAATCAAAACTCAATTAATTATGCAACAGAAAACCATTGAAAACAAGAGATTCCACCAGAGGTGCTGACATACCCCCACCGGTGCCAAATTGAGGGATAGGACTGTGTCAGGACAGTCAGTATCTCCCACCTAATGGGTTCTGTCCAGCCACCCATCCCAAGGGGAAAATGTTTTTTTTTGCGAAGAACACTTGAAAACCTTCAGAACACATTGTAAAGCAAGAAAATCCCCCAACACCATCCTCCATGGCACAGGGTAAATTTTTCTTCGTATAAAATCACTCAAAATCCTTCAAAACTCATTTTAAAGACAGCAGGAATAAAGAAAAAAAATTCATGCATTGAAATCCTACAAAACATATTCTGAAGCAAACACCACCCCCCTCCCCCCCCCCTCCCAAACTGGCTATTTTGCACACTCTAAGAGTTATAACTCACAAAAAAAATAAAAGGCTGCCCGGCCACACGTCGCCCGAAAAAAAGTGTGCAATTCAAGGTATTTGAAAAAAATTGAATTTTTCAGTCGATAAAGGAATAACTCTGGCAAAAAAATGTCAGACCAAATCCTGATTAGAACTTAACCTGTATTTTATGTTGAGATATCTACATACCAAATTTTATTTCATTCGGTCAACAACTAAAGTTATCACCTGGAAACAAACAAAAAAATTTAATTTTCGAAGTCGAAAAAAGCGGCGTAACTCTGGCAGAAATTGTCAGACCACACCCCATTTCGAACATGACCTGTATATTAAGTTGATACATATACGTACCAAATTTCATTTCATTTGGCCAGCTATTAACTAAAGTTATCATCAGGAAACCAAGAAAAATGAATTTTTGAAGTTGAAAAAGGGGCATAACTCTAGCAAAAAATGTCAGACTGCACCCTGATTCGAACTTGACCTGTATTTTATGTTAATACACCTACACACCAAATTTGGCCAACCATAACTAAAGTTATCACCGGGAAACCAATGTGGGATGGATGCATGCACCGATGGACAGCGGCTATTTTAATAGTAACCCAAAAAAAATATTCCGGGGGACAAATATATGGACAGTAAAACAGCACATGTTTGTGAAAGAGCTCATCATACTGAACACCGTATAAAATTTCATCAATATCCAAGCACTTATGTTCAAGTTATTACCTGAACAGACATCAGATGTTCAAAAATGTTTTGAAGTCCAAAAAGTGAATAACTCTAGAAAATGAAATATTAGCAACATCATTGTCTGAAAGGCTTTCCCATAATCAATCTCCATGTCAAATTTCAATGAGATCCAACAACCCAAACCTGAGATACAAGGCAAACAGACCAAAAAATGGCTATTTTGTACACTCTAAGGGGCATAACTCATGGAAAAAATATGCAGCCAGCAAAACCGCTTATGTTTCTGAAAAAACTCATGATACTGAACAACTGTATAAAATTTCATCAAAATCCGAGGACTAATCTTCAAGTTATGACCTGAACAGACATCGGATGGACATATGGATACACAGATACACAGATTGATAGGGTTCACTGCGTTAGCTAGAGGGTTAATCTATGCAAATTAGGAAGTGGCCTTTTTTTGTGGGGATCCACGAGGGTCTCCAAAACCCGTCAAGTTTGAGTAATCTGGATTTAATTCCAGAGAGTCCTAAAAGATTAATGGTGCCTGACTATTTATCAGACACCATATATCTATCGAGGTCCTTGGAATTAAGATTCTGAACTTTTAACCCTTTGGTACTTTTGTACGTCTTATGACATACGAAATCAAACAGCGTGTTGATACTTTTATACATTTTAGGACGAACGAAATCAAACAGCACGTTGACACTTTTGTACGTCTTATGACGTACCAAATCAATCAGCGCCTTGATACTTTGTGGACATCTGTTTTATTATTTTTCAATTTTTTCAAGTTTTATCTTCAATTCCTATTTTCTCCAGAATAGTGCTCAGTGACAACCATTGTGCCAAATGTTATCGCTGCTTAAAATACTAATATAATCCTGCTGTCAAGACTTCTTAACTGATTGAGAGCTAGAAGCCACTATTGGGGCTTTCAAAAAATGAGGATATCAGAGCAAAAGTCAACACTTTCCTTGTTTATATTTCATATTCAGTCAAACACAAATAATATTCTGTTTATATAAATTTGTTTTATTATAAATTATTGGAGAGTGCCTGTTTTGAATAACAAATTCAGACCACCAAAAATAATCTAGCCCTCAACCAGATAATCACTAGTGTGAAAAATATCTTGTCATTTGTACTTTCCAACGTTTGGCGTCGCATTTTGAAAAACGTTGAAGAAACTGATGTTTGAACGTCAGGATAATTAAAGTCTCAAAGGGTTAACCTGCTGAGTATTTTCAAGATATTTTTCTTCAAATCTAGTCATGGCTGCTTCCCAGATTTGATGAAAAATTCATCAACATTTAACAAATTTAATTCATTCAACAAATGATTGGTCAAAAAGCACATTCAATTTACAGTGGCAAAATCAGATTAAAGGTGTCCAAATTATTTGGTTCAATGGTAAGAGAAATCCTATTCTGGACAGGGAAAAATCCTATCCTAGACAGGAATATCAACCAGCAGCAGTCAAGGAGTTAACCTCTTACCCAACGTAACGGCCAAAATATACTGCCCAATTTTCATAATTTTTTCAATTTTTATCACAAAAACATAGCTTATGACCTCTCATTGGAACGAGCTTGTTATTTAAGTATTTTATTTGCAAGTGTCGTCTGCTTTTCATGTTAGTTAAAGGGTTAAAGCAGTACTGGCAACATGCAGAGAATAAAATCTCAAATTTTGAGATGACCTATTTACCGTTCATCTGGATATAATAAAGAGGACCGATTACAGTTCAGCCATCATGGACGGGTCAAAATCTATGGGTGGGCATTTTTCCACGCCAAAAATTTAGAGATGATCCACTATGACACCTATCAAAATTTCCGCCAATGAAGCACCAGGGTAATCCCTGTGCTTCATTGGTAGAAATTTTGCTAGGTGTCATAGCGGATCATCTCTGAATTAAATGCATGGAGAAAATGATAACCCTGGATTCCGACCTGTCAACGATGGCTCTACTGTATGACAGTTCAGATTTTGAAAGCATCTGTGGCTTGCAAGCATAGGGGGGTGTCGGCTGTCTTAGTGAGTTTGAGCATTGAAGAGAGGGGTCTTTCCGCAGGAACATTTTAAAACAGTGCTATCAAGTAAGGTGATAAGACAACTTTTTGACGAACTGTTTGTAGTACCAGACAAACAACTTTTTGGTTGTCTGTTTTCTCATTTAGATAACCACCAGAGGAATGATAAAATCAAATTTTATGGTCTGAACATGCATCATACTAAATTCTGTGAAGACATATTCCATGATAGTTTAGTACCAAGCCTGAAAATAATTTTCATTGTGCTCCCAGACAAAATGTCAGATATGAAATGAACCATGTCTGACATTCAAGAATGATATCTGGCATGTTAGAAAATGGAGTTTGAATATTTGAAATAATAATAATGTGTTTTGGGTGTACCTTCATCTTAAAACAGCTCAGAAATTATCCAACCATACCCTGTTTGACAGGGCTCCATGAGCCCTGTCAAACAAGGTATGATTGGTTACATTCTGAATTTGGACTGCAGACATAATTTAGGTGCATGTGTGGCTATATCAAATTGTATTCCTTCAAATGCTGCTAATATTGATGAGCTGTACAGTCGCTTTCTTCATACTTCCCAACTTGTCAGGACCAGAACTCCAACAATCATTAATTAGGCTGGCTACATGTACATGTAGTTATGTACATGATTTCCAGCATGCATGCTGTTCTGATCACTGAACTTCAATGATAATTTTGGCATCAGACATTTTGACTGATGATTTTAAACCTCAGTCGGACATTGGCGTTTTTGTACCTGACATTGTCCTTGTCTGACCACTTATTTTCTGGTATGTTTAGTACCTCTACATATATGTATGTATCAATGTAATATGTTCAGGACGGATTGGATTACTGATAGATGGTTGGTCACAAAAAACGTGGTTAGTACAACTGGGGAACCTTACTACCCATTTGAGATTGGGAATGGAGCAAAAATTTGGCCCCCATAAGTCCCCACAAAGTGGATCTTCTGTTTCTTAGGCCATTTTTTTGTAAAATTGCATGAGGGCAGGTGTTTTTTTTATTTTATTTTCCATTTTTGTAATTATTTTTTGGCCATCAAAAATTCCTGTTTTTGGTTTGTTTTGCCAGATCTTTGAAAATGCTAATGGTTTATTTTTACCCATTTAAAGTCATAACTGGAAAATATAATTCTAGAAAACACAATTGTAAAAGTTTTATAATATTGGCACCAGAGCACGATCTGACTGCTTTTCATCTTTGCAATCACAGTACTGTAGGTATTAAACCTTTACCCAACACAATTATATCAAAATTTGTTATTTTGAACATTTCTTTTCAAATTTAAGAAAAAATTTCAACAAAACCAAATCACAAGGGTCACATGATATGGTTTTATTGAAATTTTTCTTTTCAACTGCGAAATTCTAAATTATGCGGGCAGATGTGGCTAATTCGTTAGGCAAAGGGCTAAAGCATACATGTATAGCCTTCTAACTTTAAAAGAACATATTCACAACCAATGGAATAGAAATCAAGGGGGTATTTGGTATTTAACACCCACAACCAAATTTTCCAAACCCTCTTGTGCATTCCTCCACAGAAAGTAAATTGGTCATCACTGTGCAAAGACATGTTTTACCTCCTCCTACCCCTCAAAAAAAAATATATAGAGGATATCTACGCTGTTTTAGTGAATATCGCATATTTTCTCATAAGTGTGGATCTGAAAGTTTTATAATACTTTCAGGTCCACACTCATGAGATAATTCCCAATATTCACTGAATCAGAGTAGATTTTCTTTTTATTACATGCTTTGTGACATTTTACTGTGCAATATTCAGCCCAATTCCACTGCAAACAGTTTCAAGACAATAACAAAAAGTGGCTGATCATTCCTTCAAGGCGACTTCATGCACTGAAGCGTCATTTAGGAAGCTAGCCTACTGAAAAAATTCATTGTGTGGACCTGAAAGTTTTATTTTTCACGAGCAAGCCATTGTGAAAAATAAAACTTTCAGGTCCATACTCATGAGATATTTCCAGATACTGACTAAAATAGAGATTTTCTTTTATTGGATAATATTCAGCCCAATTCAACCATAAATTTGTACCTTTCAAAACAACAACAAAGATCAGCTGATCGTTCCTTCGAGGCAACGTGATGCAATGTAGCGTGGCATCATTCAGGAAGCTGCTGAGGGATATTCCTCGATGTCCATCGAGTCGATGGATATCGAGAAATATCTTTTAGATAATTTGCTATAATTCACAGGCTAGCATATAATAAATATGTATATTTCCATTCTACATCACTCCTTGATAAACTGTCACATTCCATCCAATTAGAGACAAGATGCAGTGTTTTGGAGGCAAATTGCGAATATTTTATATTTGCCCAAAACATTTTGCAAGTGTTATCTTACAGTTATGATAATACATTGTAGGTAAAGAGTTAATCTTCTCTAAATATGATATTCAGCCTCCTCTTACAAATGATCTCTTATTTTTTGCGTGTCGTCTCAATTTTCGTTTTGATAATAAGTTACACGCTTCTTGAATTTCTATAAACTTTTTTTGCGCTTCATCTTTTTTTTTCCTCTGTTTTGAATTTATCTGGATGCCAAGTTCGTGATAGTTGTCGACACTGTTGAGTAATTTCCTGTTCACTCACTTCATGGTCTAATTCAAGTACCTATGAGATTTAAAAAGAAAATTTTTATTATTATACAAGAAAAAGAATTCAGTTATAATACATGTATCCATTAATGTTTTTTTTTTTGCATTATACAGTACGTGGAGAGTGGATTGTAACAAAATCACCTGTGGAGTGGAGTTATCACCCAAAGTATCACTTTCAAATTCTGCACATATTATTTGTTTATTGGTGTTTAAGGTCACATATTTCTGCACAATGGCTAATCATGACCACGACAGTTTTACAGGTGGAGGAAGCCGGAGTACCTGGAGAGAACCACCATGCAACTGTCAGCTCCCCAACATAGTAACTGCACACAAGCAGGGTTAGCATTGGTTGAAGACAAGTGCACCATTAACTGGTTGAGGGCTGGATTAAGTTTGTGGTCTGAATTTGTAATTCAAAATTTGTATTATTACAAATTATTGGAGAGTGCCCCCAGGCACTCTCCAATAATTTGTAATAGAACAAATTTATATGAACAAAATATTTGAATTTGACTGAATATGAAAGAGGAGTACAGAAAATATTAGCTTTTGCTCTGGTACCCTCATTTTTTTTTGAAAGTCCTGATGGTGGCTTCTAGCACTCAACCTGTTAAAGTGCAGTACGCCTTATTACACAATGCCACCATGCCCCACGTGGGCAATGGGGGTGAAGTGTCTTACCCAAGGACACAACGCGATTTCTGCAGGTGGGATTCGAACTGAGGACCTCTTGGCTTGCAACCTGTACCTCTACCTACTGAGCCACCATGCCCTCCAATTCTGTACATGCAGGCAAAAAAACTAGAGGTACTGTGAGCAAGCTCACAAAGTGATACCCCCCGTGCCTGAAATGTATAAGTTAGATTTTCTCCCCTTGGAAATGTCAGAACGGAATTATATTGCTTCATGCACATCTTCATGTGGAGTTCTTCCATTGTGTAAAACGGTTTAGGAGTTGCGCATATAAGGATGGACAGATGGACAGATGGACGCTGCAACATTTCGGGTTTATGGGCTACCAAAAAACATTTTGTAAGTCCCAAACCTTATTTTTCCCAGAACCCCACCCCCTCCACCCTAGAACTTATATTTAACCCTAACCCCACCCCTCCACCCAAAAACCACACCCTAACCCTACCCCACCCTGACCCTAAACCCTAAAAGCCCACCCCTGACCCAAACCCCCACCCACCCCCAGGACCTAACCCCCAACCTTAAGCCCTACTCTGGGGCTACCCCAGAACCCTAACCCCACTCCACCCCTGACCCAACCCCACCCTAGCCAAACCAATAGGATTAGGAGCTATTTTTCGGTTTAGGGGCTACTAAAACTAACCCCCCCCCCCCCTACCCCCCCCCCCCCCCCCCCCCGGGATCTAACCCTCCCCAAACTTAAGCCCTACTCTGGGGCTACCCCTAACCCTAACCCACTCCTAACCCTAACACTACCTTAGTTTGGTGGTAGCCCCTAATAATAATATTCCCTAAACCCCCAATGTTGGCCCGGATGGTCGGACAGGGTGATTCCTATATACACCCCCCCCCCCAAACTTTGTTTGCGGGGGGTAAAACAAGCAATGCCTCAGCCAATGGACCTCAGCGTTTAACCCGGAGGTCCATTTGCTGGAAATTTGCTTGTGATTGTTATGCTTTGCAACAAAATTGCAATTTTTGCTTGGGTGGAATCTCCACTCTGTGGGTGATTTAGTGATAATACACTCTCCACGTACTGTACATTCATACAGGTAGGCCCACGTGAGTGATATATTGGTGCACTACACAGCTGTTCATTTGTTTGGTAATATTTTTCTCCCTTGACAACAGTAAGATGACTTCAGAAATGACCTCTGTCCATCTGTCAATTTGAGGATGCTAATCTATACAGTGGGTTAGAATCACCCCCAATCTTTCCTCTTTCTGTTTAGACCTGAGGTCTTGATTCAGATTAACTGGTTGAGTGCTGAATTATTTTTCAAAGGTGATTTGAAACACGAGTATTTTTTTTCAAAGATGTCAAGAAACCAACAAGCTTATATGAAGCCTTAGTTTAGCAAGATTTTGTTCATGAACAATTGTTTTGTCACAACTTATTGGAGAGTGCCAACTGGCACTCTCCAATAAATTGTAACAAAACAATTTATATAAACATTTATTTTCTTCTGTTAAGAAAACAAGCCTATGCAAATAGTGTAAAGCCACAAAAGTGGCTTTCAACACTTTTCTGTAGAGCCATGATAGTGGCTTCTAGCACTCAGCCAGTTAAGGTTCACAGAGGGTACATGTAAATTGCAGAGTAGATTCACCAAATTCACTCTCTGGGGACCTCATTCTGCAGATGACAGTCAGCTTATTTCCAGGCTTGCCGACCACACTCACGGGGACTGTACTGTGTGTTAATTAGGGCTTCAGGTATTTCGGTAATATCGGTATTAATATTGTTACCAGTTGAATACCGAACACTTTTTTTTATTACCGGTATACCGCCACAGACGGTATTGATTTTTCAGCTTCTGAAAAAGTGAAAATGAAAATAGGAGATTACCTTGCGTTTACCTTGAAACATTAAAATTTAAATGTAGTTTCATAAATAACTGTAGGAATATAATTATCTGCAATCCCATTGTCGTCCAGTCGATAGTTTTCATAACAGTTAAATCCACTTGATAAAAAAAAAAACTTTAAAAGGTGTACAATTATGAGACCATGACATTGTGTGTCGCGTGTCCAAGCAATCTTTGCAAGTTGCATTTTTTTATAAGGTATGGTACCTCAGACAAAAATAGAAAAAAAATAAATAAAAAGGATGATTTTCATGTGCCCACTATCCCTCTTCAGACAAATCTACAGTCATCTTCGGTAAAGACGTAACTTCCCCAAATTTCATCTCCTGGAGTTGATGACGATATACCGGTACACGGTGGTAATTTTTTCAATACCGTCACCGGTATTGAAATTCCAATACTGTGAAGCCCTAGTGTTAATTGATATGCACTAGTCACACATCACTGGACATTTGATTTTTCTCTCCCCAAGTGAAGCTGAGCCAGTCAAGACAAGCAGTAAAAATTTACTTCATCAACTTGGTGCTGGTAAAGTGTTATTTTTTCCACAAATCAAATTGAACAAAAGCTTTCACATCAAATTGCACTTCGGAGGAAAACACATATCTAACAGTTGCATCAGTGCAGGCCTTTCATAGTATCGTTTGCTGTTATACTTTCTTGTGCATTTTTGTTCAATTGATTTCATACACAAAAGCCTGATACATATATGTGTCTATATTTTTGCTAATCAATGACAGTCTGTCCACATATATAGTACAGCCGTCATAGACTGGTCACTTTCCACAGTTGGGCAATATTTCCATGAATGCAATAATATTAGATTCCAGGCGCTATAGGAACAATCATCAAAAATTTAATGATGCATCTACCACCCAGTGCTTTATAATTAAAATTTTGCCGATATTTTTTTTTTACCTGGTAAACACATGCATGGACATCACTGCCCACATGTGGATTACGACTAATCAACAGCGACTGTAGTGTACATCCCATGGCTTTGCAGTTGTTTCTAGGCAGGTTTTGGCTGCCTATACCCATTGTAGGCAGCCAAGACTTGCCTAGAAACAACTGCCACGGTACTTATAACTTAACTTTGCGTTTATCCTACAGATGTCCAGATACAGCATAATGGGGCACCTGTTCTTGTGCAGTAGAAAATGATCAGAGTTGGAATAAGGCCCCATACATATTCTGAGACACCAATACAGAAACCAAGAAAAGGCATTTCAGTCATTTTCAGGCAGACAGCATTGCAGAAAAAGTGTTTCTTCAGTGTGGCCAAACAGCAGCTGACTTGGCACGTCTGCGGTGTCACCAAAATAGATCAATCTAAAGGCCAGCTGTGGAACTGGCTATCGAGAATTAACTGCCCTATTTTGTTGCATTCTGTCACATTCATATGAAGCCAGCAAGTTGGCTTCATATGAATTGGTGACAGTACACATACCCAATACTTATAACTGCTTGGTGTATAGGGGTATACAGTTGAAACTAGAAATCCTGTCACAATTAACATAAAAAATGCTTGTTAGTTAACTGGTAGAGTGCTAAATTATTTATGGTCCTTAAACTTTCTTTGTGCATCTTTGCTTTGTTACAATTTATGGGAGAGTGCCAGGCACTCTCCCATAAATTGTAACAAGGCAAATCTTTACAGATAAAATTATATCACTTCAAAGATAATATGAAGTATATCCACAGAATATGAAGTGTTTAAATTCTGGTACTGGCACTTCAGAATAAAGCCCAAATATGGGCTTCCCGAGCACTCTACCAGTTAATGCACTACTTTTTGCAGAAGAATGAAATAGTCTGAAATACATGAGTTTTGCACTGTGCAATACAAAATATAATGCGCTATTAGCGAGGTCGGCAGTGAAATCACAAACTGAACGATCAAACTGAAAGAAAATATTGAGACTACAGTATGTGGAAGGTGGATTACTACTAAATCACTGTGGGATAGATTTCTCACAAAACACAAGAAGCACTTACAAACTCTCATCACATGGACCACCGGGTTGTATCCGGTGCTCCATGTGATGAAAGTTTGCAAGTGTTTCTTTTGCTGTTATGAACAACTTTTCGAGTGGGGACTTGTGGAGCTGCGATTAGGTAGTGATCTACTGTCTTCATTCTGTAAATGCAGTCAAATTTTAATATCTACATGTATTTACGTCATTATATGTAGATGTATCCGGATAGAGGTTAGGGATGATGTTAATGATCTCTATTTACTGATATAGAATTGTCAGAGTGCTGTTTTTCTATTTGAAGGAATTGAGTTACTCTAATGGTGCAGATTGACAGAGACAAAAGTGCAATTTACTCAGCACGCTATTACTCCAAAATAGTGCACAATACAGTTACAGGACTGCTAGCTTCAACTGTACAGGAGTGTGGTGACTCTATGGTTAGAGCATCAGGCATCTATAACAGATTGAAAGAGAAGTGCGGGAGCCAAGGCTCAAACGGTAGACCTCTAGCACACAAAACAACCAATTTACCACAAGACTAGGAGATCCGAACCAACCAGTCTGGTTGGTAAATGGCCCTTATACCTCGACCGCTTCACTACTCTCATGTTCTTTTGAGATTCACCCACAGTGAATCTCACTCCAGCTTCCACCTCAGAGTGGTTGAAACATCCACCGTGCTTCACCACAGCATCCACAAAGCCACCAACTGCTGAGGGCTTGTCACGAAACCAATGTAACAGAGCGAGACAGAAGTGCGGAAGCCAAGGCTTGAACCGTCGACCTCTAGCACACAAAGCAACCAAGATACCATGAGAATAAGAGATCCGGACCGACCAGGCTGGTTGGTAAATGGCCAAGCCTGGAAATAAGAAATATGTCATTTGCAGAATGAGGTCCTCAGAGGGTGAATGTGCTGATGCGATTCCATACAGTGGACTAGAATCGCCCAATTTATCCTCTGAGTATCTCTTTCTGTTTAGGCATGAGAACATGATTCAGATTGAGGTTCATAGAGAAAAATTTGGTAATGCTACCCAAATTCACCCTCTGGGGACCTCATTCTGCAGATGACAGTCTGCTTACATATATGTTCAGGCTTGTAAATGGCCTTTATACCTCGACAGCTACACATCAAAGCCAGAGGTCCACAGTTTGATCCTGACCAGGAAGGGGCATAACTATAGTGAAAATACTCCAACCGGAACTATAATCATAGGTGCACAGGTTCCCATGGTGGTGAATATGCATACCAAGTTTCAAAGGGATTGGCCTACAGTTAAAACTAGAAGTCCTGTCATGAGATGCGCACTAATAGCACGTTGATATGCGCGTTAATGTACGCGTTATGGCCGAAGTAAAGCTATCAAATTCTGTACATATGGCCTGTGCACAAGCAATGTTTCAGCCAATGGACCTCCGGGTAACCCGGAGGTCCATTGGCAGAAATATTGCATGTGTTTGCTATGAGTAACCAAGAGAACCTGCCGTGCTTTGGATGCCATTCGATATGGCAAATGCGCGCAATTCCAGCGCGCTATTAAGCCAAGATAAGCGCACTATTCGTGACAGGACTTCTAGTTTTAACTGTATAAACATCAGAGAAAATCTTTAGGCAAACTTATGTCTATGGATAAAAGGACGGATGGATGGACTAACAGTCACATATGGACAGATAGTTTTTAGGACTGACAGATGGACAAGATGCAGGCCTGGTCTTTTGAGGAGAGCTATAGTTCCCGCCCTCCATGGCTCCTGCAAAACCAATTTATGGAGAGCAATAATTGCTCTCCTGAAGAGCTGTAATAGCTCTCCTTGAACCTTTAATTCCCTTATTAATAACAGACTAAAGTATAGAATAGCTCTCCTGGCACAGGTTTAGGGAAGCCGTAGTAGCTCCCCTAGATTTTTCAAAAGGCCAGGCCTGAAGATGATTCCAGTACCCCCCCACCCCACATTGTGGGGGGTGGGTAGGGGATATAATAAACCAATACAACATTGTATTACGAAACACAACTGAAAGAGCAAGCATGTTTCCAGTCACCCTACAGCATGGCCCTAATTTTTCCCATCCACTTCAAACTCTTCATCCTCCTACTGAATTAACCCTTTACCCAACGTAACGGCCAAAACCGACCAGCGCCATTCTAAATGAAAGTGTCAATGAATATCAGGACTCCAATTCCCTCGGACTTTCCAAGCCCAAGTCTGCCGTCATTCCGCTGACGACTCTGGAGTCCATGTTGGGCTTATCGAGAGAGATGCTTGTTATGCTTTCTCTCTCAGATCACGTCGTCTCAGCTTTAGCTGCTTATCTGCCTCCAGATAAGTTTGACAAGGTACAGGCTCCTTTGTGTGTGCTGTCCAAGGCACTCATGCATCTTACTCACAGGCATGCCTGTAACACGGGTAATCTGGAATTAGTTCGGAGGGACTCTGTGCTGGACACAGGCCGATCCCTTCCTGAGGAGCAACGCGCTACTCTTCGATCTGCTTCTTTGGCAGGTCCGCAACTTTTCCATGGTTCCGTGTTGACGGTCCAGGATGACGTCCTACATCATTCCAAAGATCAGCTGCTGTTTCTTCAGCTTGATCAGCCTTCTAGGGGAGGCAAGGGCCGTTCCAAGCCTAACAAGTACCCTTCTGCTTCCTCTGCAAAGCAAAAGGAGGAGGTGGTTTCTCCTCTCATGGGCCTCGTCGGGGTTCGAAATGAAGGTCCTCACCTCGAATCGTCCCATGTTGGAGGAAGGATAGCAGAGTTCGCAGACCGTTGGGCCAAATCGTACATTGGGAGCGGGAGGAGCTGCACATCCCCCACGGAGGGGGTCAAACTCACACCAGACATGGTCGAGTCGGGGGGTCCCAAAACGACAGTGTCCCCCCCCCCCCCCCCCCCCCCCCCCCATGGGGGATGGAGGAGCTGCACATTCCCCACAGAGGGAGTAAACTCACACCATACGTGGTCGAGTCGGGAGGCTCCCGAAACGACAGCGTTCCACACCACCCACAGGTGCAGAAGAAACGGCCACGAGAACGCACCAAGGCGAGGGCAAAAGGAATTGCCCTAAAGGAACCGAACTGGAAATAACAGAGGTGAGAGCAGTAGAAGAAACAGGAGGCCCCACGTGGCCTTAATCGCTCACCTGACAAAGTGACTCTAAGAAGTATTTTAGGTCACCTTCACCATGTCATGCCTCATCAACATTAACTGGTTGAGTGATAGATTTTGTTTGAAGTTCAACATTTGTTACCTAAAATTAGTTTTATTTAAAATCATTGGTGTGTGGCCAATCTCCAATGATTTTTAATAAAGCAAATTTATCTCTGCAGACAAACTGGTTTAGCATGAAGCACAAACAAGGAATGTGAAGAGATAGCCTTGGACATCTCTCCCCAACTGTGGATATCTTCCATGTGCTACATGTATATATTTGCATGCAAGAAAACAAAAATTTTCACAAATTTTCCAAAATATTAGTTTTTTTTATCATCATTGGAACAAGCTCAAACAGCTTATTCCAATAGGGGTATGGGAAGATCGGGTACATTTTTGAGACAGAAATGTGAATATATAAATAATGGTGTTTTTTTGTGAATGATGCTGGAGAATTTTGCGTAAAGATATGGTAAATGGTTTGTTCTAGATACAGAATGATGCAAAAGTATTTAAATTTGATTAGGCAAGTTGTTCCTATAATGCATTTAAAAATTGAAGTAAATGTTTTTTTGCTGACAAACTTTTAGATGTGTGTGACTGTGTTTGTGTGTGTGTGTGTGTGTGTGTGTGTGGGGGGGGGGGGGGGGGGGTTAAGAGTGTTCTTGCAAACAAAATTCCTGAATAAATGGAAAATTTTATTTTTTGTGTGAAAGACATAGTGCGTGAATGTTGATTGGAACAAGCTTAGAGAGCTCATTTTAATGTGAAGTCATAAAGCTGTGTTTTACGTACGAAATTCTGGAATAACTAAAAAATTGCTTTTTTGACTCAAAAAGCATGGTGTGTGACCTCTCATTGGAATGAGCTCAAAAAGCTCATTCCAATGAGGTATTTACAAGCGATAAGTACATGTATGTTTAAGAGACAAAAATTAAAATTTGAATAGCGATTTTTGCGAAGAATGCTGACAAGTTTTGGCAGTTATGCTGGTAAAAAGGTAAGATATGCAAAGTGGTTGTTTTTTAGAGGCGACATTTAATTAAGGGGAATTAACCCTTGAGTACTGAGGTAACTTCTAAAAGTACTGAAATTTCAAGAAGCAATGTGAATAACAGACAACAGTTGCCTAAAAATTTCATGAATAACTAAAATTTTTATTCTTTTGTCTCGAAAACATGGCATATGACCTTTGTTGGAATGAGCTGAATGCGTGTGTTCCAATGAGGGGTCATAAAATTTGAACGGAGATTTGTGCGAATAATGCATTAGTACTGCTAGATTTGGGTAAACGGTTCACCCTGGATACCACCCCTTCTATAGTAGATCTTTTCTGCAAATTTTGTCTAAGATTCTATCAACTTTACAAAAAAATACGTTCATGAATCACTATCAGATCCACCCCACAATGTTGCATACCAAATATCAAAAGATTCTGCCTGCTGGATCTGGAGAAGAAGATTTTTTAAGAAATATGCCTGAAATGCACTAAGTTAAAATTTGGGCTCCTATACGGAGCCCAAATATAAACCCAGGGGGCCGATTTGAACAAACTTGAATCAGATCCACCCCACAATGTTGCTTACCAAATATGAAAAGATTCTGAAGCTGGATCTGGAGAAGAAGATTTTTTAAGAAATTTGCCTGAAATGCACTAAGTTCGAATTCGAGCTTCTATAGTGAGCCCAAATATGAAACTAGGAAGCCGATTTGAACAAACTTGAATCAGATCCACCGCACAATGTTGCATACCAAATATCAAATATTCTGCCTGCTGGATCTGGAGAAGAAGATTTTTTAATAAATTTGCCCGAAATGCACTAAGTGCGAATTCGGGCTTCTATATTAAGCCCAAATATGAATCCAGGGGGCCGATTTGAACAAACTTGAATCAGATCCACCCCGCAATGTTGCATACCAAATATCAAAAGATTCTGCCTGCTGGATCTGGAGAAGAAGATTTTTGAATTTGCCCGAAATGCACTAAGTTTGAATTCAAGCTTCTATAGTGAGCCCAAATATGAATCCAGGGGGCCGATTTGAACAAACTTGAATCAGATCCACCCCGCAATGTTGCATACCAAATATCAAAAGATTCTGCCTGCTGGATCTGGAGAAGATGATTTTTTAAGAAATTTGCCTGAAATGCACTAAGTTCGAATTCGAGATTCTATAGTAAGCCCAAATATGAATCTAGGGAGCCGATTTGAACAAATTTGCTTCAGATCCATCCCACAATGTTGCATACCAAATATCAAAAGATTCTGCCTGCTGGATCTGGAGAAGAAAATTTTTTAAGAAATTTGCCTGAAATGCACTAAGTTCGAATTCGAGCTTCTATAGTGAGCCAAAATATGAATCTAGGAAGCCGATTTGAACAAACTTGAATCAGATCCATCCCACAATGTTGCATACCAAATATCAAAAGATTCTGCCTGCTGGATCTGGAGAAGAAGATTTTTTAATAAATTTGCTTGAAATGCACTAAGTTCAAATTTGGGCTCCTATACTGAGCCCAAATATAAACCCAGGGGGCCGATTTGAACAAACTTGAATCAGATCCACTCCACAATGTTGCTTACCAAATATGAAAAGATTCTGCCTGCTGGATCTGGAGAAGAAGATTTTTTAAGAAATTTGCATGAAATGCACCAAGTTCAAATTCGAGCTTCTACAGTGAGCCCAAATATGAATGTAGGGAGCCGATTTGAACAAACTTGAATCAGATCCACCCCACAATGTTGCATACCAAATATCAAAAGATTCTGCCTGCTGGATCTGGAGAAGAAGATTTTTTAAGAAATTTGCCTAAATGCACTAAGTTCGAAATCGGGCTCCTATACTGAGCCCAAATATGAACCCAGGGGGCCGATTTGAACAAACTTGAATCAGATCCACCCTACAATGTTGCATACCAAATATCAAAAGATTCTGCCTGCTGGATCTGGAGAAGATTTTTTAAGAAATTTGCCTGAAATGCACTAAGTTAAAATTTGGGCTCCTATACGGAGCCCAAATATAAACCCAGGGGGCCGATTTGAACAAACTTGAATCAGATCCACCCCACAATGTTGCTTACCAAATATGAAAAGATTCTGCCTGCTGGATCTGGAGAAGAAGATTTTTTAAGAAATTTGCCTGAAATGCACTAAGTTCGAATTCGGGCTTCTATAGTAAGCCCAAATATGAATCCAGGGGGCCGATTTGAACAAACGTGAATCAGATCTACCCCGCAACGTTGCATACCAAATATCAAAAGATTCTGCCTGCTGGATCTGGAGAAGAAGATTTTTTAATAAATTTGCCTGAAATGCACTAAGTTCGAATTTGAGCTTCTATAGTGAGCCCAAATATGAATTCAGGGGGCTGATTTGAACAAACTTGAATCAGATCTACCCCGCAACATTGCATACCAAATATCAAAAGATTCTGCCTGCTGGATCTGGAGAAGAAGATTTTTGAAGAAATTTGCCTGAAATGCACTAAGTTCGAATTCGAGCTCCTATAGTGAGCCCAAATATGAATCTAGGGAGCCGATTTGAACAAACCTGAATCAGATCCACCCTACAATGTTGCATGCCAAATATCAAAAGATTCTGCCTGCTGGATCTGGAGAAGAAGATTTTCAAAGAAATTTGCCTGAAATGCAGTAAGTTCAAATTTGGGCTCCTATACTGAGCCCAAATATAAACCCAGGGGGCCGATTTGAACAAACTTGAATCAGATCCACCCACAATGTTGCATACCAAATATCAAAAGATTATGCCTGCTGGATCTGGAGAAGAAGATTTTTTAAGAAATTTGCCTGAAATTCACTAAGTTTGAAATCGGGCTCCTATACTGAGCCCAAATATGAACCCCGGGGGCCGATTTGAACAAACTTGAATCAGATCCACCCAACAATGTTGCATACCAAATATCAAAAGATTCTACCTGCTGGATCTGGAGAAGAAGATTTTTGAAGAAATTTGCCTGAAATGCACTAAGTTCGAATTCGAACTCCTATAGTGAGCCCAAATATGAATCTAGGGAGCCGATTTGAACAAACTTGAATCAGATCCACCCCACAATGTTGCATACCAAATATCAAAAGATTCTGCCTGCTGGATCTGGAGAAGAAGATTTTTTAAGAAATTTGCCAGAAATGCACTAAGTTCGAAATCGGGCTCCTATACTGAGCCCAAATATGAACCCAGGGGGCCGATTTGAACAAACTTGAATCAGATCCACCCTACAATGTTGCATACCAAATATCAAAAGATTCTGCCTGCTGGATCTGGAGAAGAAGATTTTTTAAGAAATTTGCCTAAATGCACTAAGTTCGAAATCGGGCTCCTATACTGAGCCCAAATATGAACCCAGGGGGCCGATTTGAACAAACTTGAATCAGATCCACCCTGCAATGTTGCATACCAAATATCAAAAGATTCTGCCTGCTGGATCTGGAGAAGAAGATTTTTTAAGAAATTTGCCTGAAATGCACTAAGTTAAAATTTGGGCTCCTATACGGAGCCCAAATATAAACCCAGGGGGCCGATTTGAACAAACTTGAATCAGATCCACCCCACAATGTTGCTTACCAAATATGAAAAGATTCTGCCTGCTGGATCTGGAGAAGAAGATTTTTTAAGAAATTTGCCTGAAATGCACTAAGTTCGAATTCGGGCTTCTATAGTATGCCCAAATATGAATCCAGGGGGCCGATTTGAACAAACGTGAATCAGATCTACCCCGCAACGTTGCATACCAAATATCAAAAGATTCTGCCTGCTGGATCTGGAGAAGAAGATTTTTTAATAAATTTGCCTGAAATGCACTAAGTTCGAATTTGAGCTTCTATAGTGAGCCCAAATATGAATTCAGGGGGCCGATTTGAACAATCTTGAATCAGATCTACCCCGCAACGTTGCATACCAAATATCAAAAGATTCTGCCTGCTGGATCTGGAGAAGAAGATTTTTGAAGAAATTTGCCTGAAATGCACTAAGTTCGAATTCGAGCTCCTATAGTGAGCCCAAATATGAATCTAGGGAGCCGATTTGAACAAACCTGAATCAGATCCACCCTACAATGTTGCATGCCAAATATCAAAAGATTCTGTCTGCTGGATCTGGAGAAGAAGATTTTCAAAGAAATTTGCCTGAAATGCAGTAAGTTCAAATTTGGGCTCCAATACTGAGCCCAAATATAAACCCAGGGGGCCGATTTGAACAAACTTGAATCAGATCCACCCCACAATGTTGCATACCAAATATCAAAAGATTCTGCCTGCTGGATCTGGAGAAGAAGATTTTTTAAGAAATTTGCCTGAAATTCACTAAGTTTGAAATCGGGCTCCTATACTGAGCCCAAATATGAACCCGGGGGCCGATTTGAACAAACTTGAATCAGATCCACCCAACAATGTTGCATACCAAATATCAAAAGATTCTACCTGCTGGATCTGGAGAAGAAGATTTTTGAAGAAATTTGCCTGAAATGCACTAAGTTCGAATTCGAACTCCTATAGTGAGCCCAAATATGAATCTAGGGAGCCGATTTGAACAAACTTGAATCAGATCCACCCCACAATGTTGCATACCAAATATCAAAAGATTCTGCCTGCTGGATCTGGAGAAGAAGATTTTTTAAGAAATTTGCCAGAAATGCACTAAGTTCGAAATCGGGCTCCTATACTGAGCCCAAATATGAACCCAGGGGGCCGATTTGAACAAACTTGAATCAGATCCACCCTACAATGTTGCATACCAAATATCAAAAGATTCTGCCTGCTGGATCTGGAGAAGAAGATTTTTTAATGTTTTTCCCATTGCCTACAGTGTTAAAAAGTGCTGACTCAGCACTTTTTCAAAGTACCGAAACTGTACCCTATAATAAAACCGATGGCAATTTTTTTTTACCAATCCTTTCTGTTCGTCCTAAGGAAGCTGCACACCATATAAAAATTCTCAATGCCGTGCAGTTTTGGAGATATGGGCGTTTTAAATTTTTTCTATTTTTAGCTCCTGCGGTTCCCACAGGGCTGCGGGAAATTTTTTTTTTGCATAAATCAAGTACTCATGACCCAATAAGCCCTCACATAAAATTTGGTTCAAATCAGCCTCTCGGTTTGGAAAATAGAAATTTTGGGCGGGGCAAAAAATTTTGCCCCTCCCATAACGCCGCCAAGTATAGCCCCACAAACTTCTCTTGAACAAATCTGAGTCTTCACCTCAAAAGGAAGCTGCACACCATATATCAAGTCTCTGCTACTGCTGGTTCATGAGAAGAAGATTTACAAAGATTTTGGTACCCCTTGGGGGTGTGGGACCACCCAGGAGGAGGGGCAACTTCATTTGAACAAATCTGAATTGGCATTAGGTAATAAACATTTAGCCAACATTTGAATAAAATTGGGCTAGTGGTTTAGGAGGAGAAGTCGATAATGTAAAGTTAACGCCGGAAAGACGACGACGGACGCCGGACGACGGACAACGGACAGAAAGTGATTAGTAAAGCTCCCCTTGAGCTTCGCTCAGGTGAGCTAAAAAGGTAAACTCAACAGAAACAGAAAGTAGAAGAACACCCTCAACTATGAGAGAAGGTGGCAGAAAAAAACCAGTGGGTACACGACAGAACCCAGATGGTCGACAGGGACCGAAAAAACAGAAATTCAGCCCTCAACAGAGTGAAGAAATCCTGTCCAGACAGTCCCTGATTGATGCCCAACTGCAATAACAATTCATCAACCGAAAAATTCATTGTCGAATCGCGTGATGTCGAAAACAAAACATTCGCGAAAACGGAATAGTAAATAATAAACAATGAGAATGTGGTTGAAACTATAAACGAGAATATATAAAACACAGTCATGTTATTATACGATCTTCAGATCCATAATTCCAGTCACAGGAAAACCATTATCGACGAGTTAAAATATCATTGTTACTGAGCAAGATGGCACACATCCACCACATGTGCGGATAATCAGAAGAATGACGAATTTACGCACTGCGCACTGTTTTACGGTAGTCGTGGATTTGTACTATGGAAGAGCATCCCATACTGGGTATGCGCCGATGACGCTCGACCCAGTTTTGGCTTATTTTTTCGTGGTGTTTTTACACCACTTTTCTTTCCCAAATCTTGGGAAAGATTAAAATAGAGAGTATTTTATCTGAGTTAGGTTCTTCCACTGTAGTGCAAGCCTGTAGTAAACAATTGAGGTTGGTTGATAAGAAAGAGCATGAAAAAGTAATGCATGGATTACACCGCACATCTGAGGTCATTGTGCTTGCATGAACACTGCAAAACAGTTGCATTGTCTTACGTACAATCACAATGACACCTACCTTTTTAGCAACATCTTTCTTTTAACACGTTGCACCCCACACATTACTTTCTTTAAAAACTTAGCATTCTTAATTTTATGACCTCCCGCGACATCATGCCAACATGTTACTTTCTTAACTCTCTATTTTTGTAAAAATTAAAAAAATTTACGTTGCGTGTACAAACATGTAATTGCCAACAACTAAGTTTAGGATGTCACTGCTTTCAGCCTCCATGTGCCATTAGTTGAAGTAATCAGGTTATGTAAACATCCGTGTAAACTTTAGTGATGGGAAGGTTACAGAGCTTTCGGTCACCGCCCAATTTGATAGTCTGTGGACTATTCTTCAGAATTTGCTAATCAGGCTTAACTTAATTGTCATTATCGACAAGAGAAACAAGTGTTTGACCACCGGGGTGGTATTAGACCCCTAAGGTGCTTTTGTGACATAAGGTGTTTTTGTCACATAAGACACTAGAGCATATAAGCATCTCTGCAATTCAGGTTAGTAGTTCAAGAAATACAAAGACCGCCAGTAATGGTCCGATCCAGTGAAAAGAAGGTCGAGTCCAGCTCTCGGTGGTGCAGTATCTTTGCCTGGACCGGTCCAATCATTATAATTACCTTAAATGAAGGGAAAGGTGATGAAATCTTACTTTTGGTAATACCAAAAAAGGAAGATATTAAAACATTTTCCTTCATTTAACATATTTTATAATGATTGAATTGGTATACGCATTTGTGTTACAGAAAGCATCAAGTTACTGACGTCTGCTGGGGAAGCTTGGTAACTCGGGGTATGTTATATAATACACTGTATGCACATTGTGGAAATGTTTCTGCAGGACAACTGAATACTCTAAACATGGAAACTTTCAATATATTTAAGAGTCAAAAGTTTGATTTAATGCTGCAAAAATGGCCACCATTCCGCCATCTTGGATTTGGAAAAAAAAAAATTGAGCGCGCATCATCCCCTCAGAACCATTTATCCACGTACCAAATATGAAAGGTGTAGCTTAAAGCATGTTGGAGGGAGAGGTGGTAACATAAAAACAGACAGACAGACAGATGGACAGACAAACAGATCGTAGATTTTGAAAAAAAATATTGAGCGTGCATAATCCCCTCACAACTCTTTATCCATGTACCATATATGAAAGGTGTATCTTGAACCATGTTGGAGGGAGGGGTGGTAACATAAAATACAGAAAATGGCTTAAAAAACACAACAAAAATGGCTGCCATGGAACCATCTTGAATTGTGAAAACAAAATACTGACCGTGCATCATCCCATTACAACCCTCTATCCATGTGCCAAATATTAAAAGTGTAGCTTGAACCATGTTGGAGTGAGGGGTGGTAACATAAAATAGAGAAAAAAGCTTAAAAAAAACAAAACAAAAATAGCCGCCATGCCGCCATCTTGGATTTTGAAAAAAAAATATTGAACATGCATCATTCCCTCCCAACCCTCTATCCATGTGCCAAATATGCAAAGTGTAGCTTGAACCATGTTGAAGGGAGGGGTGGTAACATGAATATAGAGAAAAAAAGCTTAAAAAAGCAACAAAAATGGCCGCCATTCCGCCATCTTGGATTTTGAAAAAAAAAATTTTGAGCTTGCATCATCCCCTCAGAACCATGTATCCATGTACCAAATATGAAAGGTGTAGCTTAAAGCATGTTGGGGGAAGAGGTGGTAACATAAAAACAGACAGACAGACGGACGGACAGACAGACGGAGTGCAATCCTATAGTCCCCTTATGGTTCCTGTAGGGGACTAATTAAGTTTGTGTACATACATAACATTTTACATTTGATAAGAATGCAATGAAACCCACTGAGTGGAACATATTTCTATGCACAAAACTTGATAGTTTATTCCAACAAGCTTCATTTCTATATTACAAGTTATTTTGAACAATTACTCGTCTTGTTAGAAAAGGAAATTATAGTTTAGTTTCACAAGATGAGGAGGAGTGTAGTGAGTACGGTTGCTGGAGATAGATATTTTTCGCTGTAAACACTTCCAGTGGTTTGCTTATCGCCCATGATATGCTCTTGTTTGAGATTAACTCTATTCTTGTCATTCATTAAAGTTACTTCATACCGACTAGACATGTCAATTTAGATTCCTAAACATTGGTAATTTTATAATCTGAATCTGTGATAGGTAAAGGGTTAACATGTGTTATCAGTATACATCTCATAGCAAGTTTGGATTCTTGCATCCATTTTCACGAAAATCCAAATGGATAGTCCCAAATTTAGATGAAACATAAGCCCTGAACTGCCAAGATAATTATAATTTAACTTTGAGTTTATCCAGTGATACAGGGCATTTAATTAACCCTAGGCAATAGGTATTGCCAAGGTATTTGTTGACCTAAAATCCATTTTCCTAGGCAATAAATTCACCAAGGCATTGTTGCAATTTTTAAGCACATGTTCAAATTTTTTACTGTCGGGAACCAAACTCGAAGGATTATTACATTAATGAAAGTGTCAATGATACTGTAGCTTAACTTGTGTGTTGTGTTTGATGAAAAGGATAATGTTCAATGTTTATGAAAGGATTATGAAATAAGACAAGAATTGTGATAATTGGGAATATGTTCAGTTCTGTCCCCTGTATGCTATGTTTTTGATAAAAATAATATGAGGTGTACACTGTACTAAAGAGCTGAGGGGGTGGGTTAATATGACCTCACAGTTAATGTATGTGGCCCTGACAGTTAACATATATTAACAAAAGTTACCAAGTTACAGTGAAATTATTCCAAAACGAGTCATCCTATCAAGTTACATTAAAATCCCTTCATAAATATGGCCTGTAGACTGTGCTAAATGTTTTTGGGCTTCAGGCCCCTGTAGCCGTCATTTTCCCAATTGCGTCCAAAGGGGACGTTCTCATCTAGACATTATATGAAGTCAACCTACCAAGTTACAATGAAATCCCTTCATAAATATGACTTGTAGACTGTGCTAAAGGTTTTTGGGCTCTGGCAGCCATCATGGTTGAATGATCGCAACCAAAAGGGGACATTCTCATCTGGGCATCATCTGGAGTTATCCTACAAGGTTACAATGAAATCCCTTCATAAATGTGACCTGTAGACTTGCTAAGGTTTTTGGGCTTCAGGCCCCTGAAGCCGTCACAGTTGACCAATCACGACCAAAAGGGGATGTCATCATCTAGGCATTATATGGAGTCAAACTTACAGGTTACAATGAAGTCCTTCTATAAATATGACCAATAGACTATGCTAAAGGTTTTGGGGTTTTGGGCTCGGGCAGCCATCAAGGCTGAATGATCGCGACCAAAAGGGGACGTTCTCATCTAGACATTATTTGGAGGCATCCTACCAGGGTACAATGAAATCCCTTCATAAATATCACCTGTAGACTGTGCTAAAGGTTTTTGGGCTTTGGGCCCCTGTAGCCATTACAGTTGCCTAATGGTGTCCAAAAGGGGCTGTTCTCATCTAGACATTATATGAAGTCAACCTACCAAGTTACAATGAAATCCCTTCAGAAATATGACCTGAACACTGTGCTAAAGGTTTTCGGGCTTTAGGCTCGGGCAGCCATCATGGTTGAATGATCGCAACCAAAAGGGAACATTCTCATCTGGACATCATCTGGAGTGATTCTACGAAGCTACAATGAAATCCCTTCATAAATATGACCTGTAGACTGTGCTCAAGATTTCCGGGCTTCGGGCACCTGTAGCCATCACAGTTGACCAACCACGACCAAAAGGGGATGTCGTCATCTAGGCATTATATGGAGTCAACCTAACAGGTTACAATGAAATCCTTCCATAAATACGACCTACAGACATGCTAAAGGTTTTTGGGCTCGGGCAGCCGACAAGGCTGAATGATCGCAACCAAAAGGGGCCGTTCTCATCTAGACATTATTTGGAGTCATCGTACCAAGCTACAATGAAATCCCTTCATAATTATGACCTTTAGACTGTTCTAAAGTTTTTCGGGCTTTGGGCCCCTGTAGCCGTCACTTGCCCAATCGTGTCCAAAAGGGGACGTTCTCATCTAGACATTATATGAAGTCAACCTATTAAGTTACAATGAAATTCCTTCATAAATATGACCTGTAGACTGTGCTAAAGGTTTTCGGGCTTTGGGCTCAGGCAGCCATCATGGTTGAATGATCGCAACCAAAGGGGAGAATCTCATCTGGGCATCATCTGGAGTGATCCTGCAAAGTTACAATGAAATCCCTTCATAAATATGACCTGTAGACTGTGCTCAAGGTTTTCGGGCACCGGGAGCCATCACATTTGATCAATCACGACCAAAAGGGGATGTCATCATCTAGGCATTATATGGAGTAAACCTAACAGGTTACAATGAAATTCTTCTATAAATATAACCTTTTGCCTATGCTAAAGGTTTTTGGGCTCGGGCACCCTCAAGGCTGAATGATCACGACCAAAATGGGATGTTCTCATCTAGACATTATTTGGAGTCATCCAACCAAGTTACAATGAAAGCCCTTCATAATATGACCTGTAGACTGTGCTAAAGGTTTTCAGGCTTCGGGCACCTTTAACCGTCACAGTTGCCCAATCATGTCCAAAAGGGGACGTTCTCATCTAGACATTATATGAAGTCAACCTACTAAGTTACAATGAAATCCCTTCATAAATATGACCTGTAGACTGTGCTAAAGGTTTTTGGGCTTCAGGCTCGGGCAGCCATCATGGCTGAATGATCGCAAGCAAAGGGGATAATCTCATCTGGGCATCATCTGGAGTGATCCTACGATGTTACAATGAAATCCCTTCATAAATATGACCTGTAGACTGTGCTAAAGGTTTTTTGGGCTTCAGGCTCGGGCAGTCATCATGGTTGAACAATCTCATCTGGGCATCATCTGGAGTGATCCTACGAAGTTACAATGAAATCTCTTCATAAATATGACCTGTAGACTCTGCTCAAGGTTTTCGGGCTTCGGGCACTTGTAGTCATCACAGCTGACCAATCATGACCAAACGGGGATGTCATCATCTAGGCATTATATGGAGTCAACCTAACAGGTTACAATGAAATCCTTCCATAAATATGACCTTTTGCCTATGCTAAAGGTTTTTGGGCTCGGGCACCCATCAAGGCTGAATGATCGCGATCAAAAAGGACGTTCTCATCGTGACATTATTTGGAGTCATCCTACCAAGTTACAATGAAATCCCTTTATAAATATGACATCTAGACTGTGCTAAAGGTTTTCGGGCTTCAGGCCCCTGTAGCTGTCACAGTTGCCCAATCATGTCCAAAAGGGGACTTTCGCATCTAGACATTATATGAAGTCAACCCACCAAGTTACAATGAAATTCCTCAATAAATATGACCTGTAGACTGTGCTAAAGGTTTTCGGGTTTTGGGCTCGGGCAGTCGTCACGGTTGGCAGATCATGCCCAAATGGGGAAATTCTCATTTCATTTTTATGACATCATAAGGAGTCATCCTACCAAGTTACAATGAAATCCCTCCATATTAACCCTTTACCCAACGAATCGCCCGCATCCGCCCACGTAATATGCAAATTCAGCCGCTGAAAAAATATTATTTTTCGACAAATTTCAACGAAACCATATCATGTGACCCCTCTTTGGAATGAGCTCGATGAGCTCGTTCCAAAGAGGGGTCACATGATATGGTTTTGTTGAAATTTTGTAAAAAAATTAAAAAATGATATTTAAAATAATAAATTTTGATATCGTCTGCGTTGGGTAAAGGGTTAAACATGACCTGCAGACTGTGCTAAAAGTTTTTGGGTTTCGGGCTTTGGCAGTCATCATGGTTGATAGGTCATGCCCAAAAGGGGACGTTCTCATCTAGGCATTATACAGAGGCATCCTACCAAGTTACAATGAAATTCCTTCATAAAAACGACCTGTAGACTGTGCTAATGGTTTTGGGGTTTTGGGCTCGGGCAGCCATACCGGTTGCCCGATCGCGACCAAAAGGGGACGTTCTGATCTAGACATGACCCCAAACCTGCATATGAAATTTTGTGACGTTCAGACAAGAACTGCGGGGTGTAGCCCGTACTAAAGGAAAATGTGAACAGACTCACACAGATTAACAGACTTCTGCACGCGTGATGGCAATAGCTTATCTTGACTATGTCGAGTTAAGCTAAAAACTGGTATTGAGATGTTTATATATCAATGTTTATTCTAAACATAATTTGCAGTGTCACTGAGATTTGAGGTTTGAGGTAAATCCATTGAACGTTCTAAAAACAATTGTTTTCTTGCCATCTCATGATCTATTCAGTTGACAGGCTACTGTGGTGTGTAATAAACAAAAGACCATCGAACCTAATTTTGTTGATTTAATGTTTCTTGAACTAATATATAAACCATAATTTACTTTATTCAAAATTGCCTGGGCAAATGGTATTTTTTGCTGAGGAAACACCATTTCCCCGGCAATTTTTTTGCAGAGGCAAATATTTGTAATTAAATGCCCTGGTGATACCCAGAGACTGCATGTTGGTCTTCTGTTCTGATGCAGTAAAATGAGTTGGAATAATTAAGTGTCTGGTAACAGATGTTCTGAGGCACCAATACAGCACTGAAAAGCTGGGAAATGTTATAAACAACAGTCCATTTTGCAAAACAGTTTCTTCAATGGAGCTGAACAGCAACTGACTTGGCAAAGTCTGCTATATCTCCAAATTTGACCAATCTGAAGATCTGAAGGGTCTAGGCTCCTTTCCCAAAATAGTCATGAAAATCAATACAAACAGGGCTTGATTTAATCTGAAAATTTTGAATAGATTTATTTATTATTATTTATTTATTGGTGTTTAAGGTCACATACTTATGCACAATGGCTAATCATGACCGTGAGGGTTTTATGGGTGGAGGAAGCCAGAGTACCCGGAGAGAACCACTGAGCAACGATGAGCAGCTGCCAGCTCCCCAACATCATAACTCTGCACTGCAGCACAGGCAGGGTTAGATTGGTTGAAGACATGCACACCATCGACGTGCAGTACACCTTAGTACACAGCATCATCGTGCCCCCATGTGGACAATCGGGGTTAAGTGCCTTGCCCAAGGACAGAACGCGGGAGTCCGAATTGATCAAAATTTTGAATTAGCAATTTACTATTCATTTGTGAAAATTGATTAACTGTTGATGAAAACTAACTTCAGAATGATATTTACAGATGTGTAAAATTTGGAAAGTGAATAGCAAAATGCTATGCGAATCCAGTTAAATTGAGCCCTGCCAACAAAATGAGTTGTGTATGGATGTAACATATTTCTTTCCAGTTCTTTTTTATTAAATTTCAGAAAGGTCAAATTATTATTTTTTTTTAATATTGGCATTTTTGTTGGATCTCAGATTTTTTTTCTGTTAGCAAACCATTTACTACCTGTGCACAGTACAGTTGCCATGGACTGGTCGTAATCCACACGTGAGCAGTGATACCCATGTACATGTATGCATTTACCAGGTTATAAAAATCATCAACAGCAAAATTTAATTAATGAAGCACCACATTGTACCCAGTGCTTCATTAATTACAATTCTGATGATTATCCAATAATTAGTATTTGGAATCTAATATTATTGCGTCCCTGGAAATATTGCCCACCCATGGAAAGTGACCAAGTCCACGGCGGCCGTACTGTGTATTATACCATAACATCCTCTTACAAATTTATTTATTTGTTTTTTTAACAAGACTCACCTTGTAGGCGTTGGTTTCTCCAGTTGGATCAATTGCTTTAATGATTTCCTCCCACAGCTTTGAAAAACCATTCTGTTTATAAAAGTCAAAGAGCTGCCAAAGAGTGTCTTTTAGTTCTGCCCATGCCCTGGATTTGAAAAAATTGTTAACAGCTTCACGCATTGGAACTTGCTCATCATTTGCCACGACATATGCATTTAGATATATCGATGATGTCCAAAGAGAAGAATAAATCAGTCCATATACAAATAATCGAGAGATTCTAAAACAGATGTGTTTTCTTTGTTCTTTCTTCAGTCTCCATTCTGTGTAAATTCGACTTGATATTGCTGTCCCAAGTGCCAGATAAGCAATATTATTTACATGTAATATGCTCACTGGAAAAGTTAATACTGCTCCTAACAGTGAATACTTGAATTTAACTTTCTCATGTCCAATATTCGCAACCAAATATGAACCTAAAAATAGAGAAAATATAAGTATGAAAATACTCCTATGAGCTCTCTCCAAATTTGGAAGAGTACAGATCTGTAAAATACTGGTTTACCTATAGTTCTCCTATAAGAAATGAAGCAACCAATTTTTATTAAACTTCTGCACGCATGTCTGGAAATAAGCAGACCGTCATCTACAGAATGAGATCCTCAGAGGGTGAATGTGGTGATGCTGCCCTGCAATTTAAATGTACCCGTTGTGAATCTTAACTGGTTGAATGCTAGAAGCCATTATCATGGCCCTCCTGAAGAGTGTTGAAACCACTTTTGTGGCTTTACACTATTTGCACAGGCTTGTTGCATCACTAAATTTACCCTCTGTGAACCTCAAATCAGATTCACAGTAGGTCTCAAGCCTAAACAAACAGAGGTACCCAGAGGATAAATTGGCCCCCTGTTTGGAATAGCATCAGCAAATTCACCCTCTCGGGACCTCATTCTGCAAATGAAACATGGTTTATTTCCAGGCTTGACTGCATGTTAAATGCAGAACCTACAAATCTCAAACAAACAATAACTTATGCCACAATTGCTGTGCTTATTCAACGTTTCAGGAGATACAATACAGACAATTGGAAATGTTCTAGCTACACCACACATGGAATCTGGATGATCGTAAGAAAGTCATGAAGACATCGATTGGGCTTAGTCTGAGTGACATTACATGTATGGCATGAATGAAATGCTTCCACACAAAAGTGTCAAGCAAGAAAGTGACCTTGACCCTTATTTTGAACCTTTATATACATGTTGGCAGCCAAGACTCGCCAAGAAACAACTGCCAAAGCACTTTAAATGTAACTTGCAAGTTCACCCAAAGACTACATGCTGGGCGCCATCTTTGCTCAGGCTTGTCATTTTGAAAATTACAAGAGGGCCATAATGGTTCGCCTCAATTCACCCCAGGAGGGCCATTTTGGGTTCACCTAAAATGACCCCAGAAGGATCATTTATGATTTGCGGGGGCCATTTTGTTTCAGCCTGATGGGTAGACAACTAATATCATTTTAAGGCACATTGTTTGTGTAATTATGATGTATGTCATCACGTAATGTATAGATGCAGGCTTGGATATTTGGATGCAAGATACCAGGTTACCCATGACACTCACCAACAGTGAGTGTTATAATTATCTTGCATCCATATAACCAAGCCTGTATCTATACATTACATGATGACTGTAAAAGCCAGTGCACTGTGCTCACTGCCAGATGCCGATAACTTGGGACGAATCAATCAGATTTGGGGGATGAATCGTCCCGGCTATGATTCTGGGCTGAAACGTCTCAGGCAAATCGTCAGGGGTCGAACTTGCTTGGGGATGATACATCCCATAATCGCGCATGACACGAGAGTTGTTTCAGTCTGATGTACAATGTAATAACTAATTACAACTTTGGAATTGGTTGACCGCCTGCTCATATTTGGAAAGTTACTTACTGTCTCTGGGTGACTGCTTTGACGACACACTACAAACTTCACAAACTGCGCTTTGTTACATGTACCTCCTTCAATCTGCAAAAAGTGGTGTTTGAGGCGGCCGATTTTGAGGTGCCTTCAACTGAATTAATGGGTCGCAGAAATCGGGGTTAGGTGGACGTTTACCGTCCACGTTACTTTGAACTCAGACGAGAGAGTGCGGCCCGGGGCGATCGCCCGCCTTAAAGTGACATACCTGTTTGCTGTGAAAAAAACCCCAGTGATTAATGCTGGAATTGGGCCTTTGAAGGTTACTTCAAGCTATATGCACGCAATGAAGAACAAAACGGAAAATTTGACACCTCAGAATTAATATTCTGAAATTCTATGACTTTTAACTTGCTATTCAATGACCAGTCTTTCAATTTTGAAAATGTGAGGCACGCTGTATGATGCAAGCTAACATTTGAAGTGAAGCACATTGAGGCCAAGCATATTTCATGGTGCACTGCTCACATTTTCATCCACGCATTGTATTATTTGGCTCATTTCCCATGAATAGATTTTAACTCTTTATACAGTACGTGGAGAGTGTATTATCACTAAATCACCCGCAGAATGGAGATTCCACCCGTGCAATAATTGCAAATTTATTGCAAAGCATAAACATCACAAGCAAAGTTCCAGCCAATGGACCTCCGGGTTAAACCCGGAGGTCCATTGCCTGAAACATTGCTTGTGTTTTTTTTGTCCATATGTACAGAATGTGAAAGTGATACTTTGGGTGATAACTCCACTCCACGGGTGATTTAATTACAATCCACTATCCACGTTCTGTAAAAAACACAACATATCAAATTTTTACCATTTTAAATTTTTCACCTAATTCTTTAAATTAATTTCAACAAAACCATATCCTGTGACACCTCATTGGAATGAGCTCTGCGAGCTCAATCCAATGTGGGGTCACATGATATGGTTTTGTTGAATTGTTTTCTGCTGCACAATTTGGATATTTCCCCTAAACTGATTACTCCTAGATTTTTCACCCAGGACATGTTCCCAAAGATTTTTTTTTAATTTCTCATGGAATAAAATAGAAAAAAAAATTGGAAGAATAAAATAAAAATGTAATTAAGGTTTCATGTAATAGTTTATTCTTTTTAAAATAGCTAGCAAGTGTATGAGACAATGGTCTGCCGCAAAGATTGTTGTTTTTACATAAGCCCATGGTTTCAAAATAGTGCTGAGGTTTGATTTAGAGTAAAGTCCATGGTTTTAAATTATCACCTCCTAATGCTTATAGTACCATTAAAGTCTTCATCTCACAATATATCAAAGCACATATCATCCAGCTTACTGTTTATACAGCAATACAACTTGATATTGTTATGCCATACAGCACACTGTGTGTGACAGATCGACTAGCTTACTAGTCGAAGAGATCTTTGGGTGGCCTGAGTGATAAAGAGAAGCCTGGTTTTGAAGAGTACCTTGATGGCATCTTTGGGGGTCACTGTTGTTCAAGCTGAGGTCACGGTCCCTGGAGCTGAGGGGAAAAATTCGGATAAACAGTGAAAAGGAGTGCCAGATGTGTAATTTGGGCGTGGTGGAGACCCTGGAACACTTTCTTCTAGAATGCCCAAAATACCAGTCTAAAAGAACAAGATTCACAGGGAGTATAATGGAGAAGTGGGATGGGAGAATGAAGGACATGTGGTTAGGGGGCGGCTCAAAGGAAAGGGTTAATATGCTAATCGGAGAGATTGGGAAGAATGGGGCAAGGGATGTCATCAAGCAGTTCATCTCCAAGTGTTGGGAGGAGAGAAGCGTGGGAATAGGGAGGCAGTTGGTAGAACAGGGGTAACCAAGGCCTTCTCATACGAGAACCGCGACAAATCAGCGGCCAGCCAAAGTGTTATTATTATTACTGTTTATACAGTAATTCAACTTCATATTGTATGAATTATCTATGCCTATTTTATTTTTATTTTGTACTTTGAAAATAGTGTGACATTAAATGGAACAAATTCTTTCATTTTCTTGTAACATTCCGCCAGATTTTTCCCACTCACTGGCCAACATGGAAGTTTGTGTTGGTTCTGTCCAGTAGTGGATGGAGTGTAACTCAAAATGCATAATGAAAAGTCTGAGGTAATGAAGTGTGGTACACCCAAAAAGTTGAAAAACATACAATGCGACAAAATTCGAATTTTGCTGGCAGAACCAGGAATCTTGGTGTCATCATTGACGCCAATCTGACAATGAAAGATCACATCAATCATGTATCCCGAATTTCATTCTTGAAACTTAGACGTATAAGTCATATGAGATCATACCTGTCTCAAGATGCCAGAGCAAAACTAGCATGTTCCTTTATTTTGCAGTGACTTGACTACTGCAACTCACTCTTCACTAACATCACCAAAGAATGCCTTGGCACCCTGCAGCGCATTCAAAACAATGCTGCACAGGTAGTTATTGGTCATAAAAAGAGTTCACATCCACCCCCCCCCCCCCCCCCGACCTCCACCCCCCCCCCCACCCCCATGTTGAAGACTTTACATTGGCGTCCTGTAAGGGCACGTATAGAGTTCAAGATAGCCACTCTTTGTTTTTGTAAATCAGACTCAACCCTCCCCCATTATTTGGCATCTCTTATCCACGATTATATCCCGTCCTGGGCTTTAAGATCTCATAATAAGTTATCACTAACTGAGAAAAGCTATAACCTCGAAACGTACGGCCGCGGTGCATTTCAAATTATAGCACCCAAAATGTGGAATTCTCTTCCCCTGAATGTCCGTGATAGCATCAATTTGGACTCTTTCAAAAAGAAACTGAAGTGTTTTTTGTATCCAAAATACCTCCAAATTGATATCAGTAAAACCACAACTGTTGATGAATCCAGAATACAGCACCCATCAAACTAATGTGTACAGCCAGAATACCATTTTCTATAGTTTTCATTTTAGTTTCTACATACCATATTTATACTAAATTTGTCAAGTTCGAAATTTTTCGGTAGGTATGCCAAGCGCCTAGAGCCTTTGCGGATTAGGCGCTCTATAAATATTCTTATTATTATTATTATTATTATTAATAATAAAATCTTGAAATTCTATTTTTTTTAGTTTGGGGAAAAAAATAGAATTTTTTTCCACTCTTTTCTTCCCAACTAGGGGAAAATGTCCACCCTCTCATTTGAAATTAGGGGAAAATGCCCAAGGTGACACGTTTTTTAGGGGAAAATGTCCTAGGGGAAAACATCATAGGGGAAAATGCCCGGAACCCAACAATTTCATACATACCTGAAATGTGACAGATAGGATTATAAAAATAAATTTGTGTTGAAAATCTTCAATGAAGATTTTCAACACTAATTTATTTTTATAATTTGAATAACAGTCCATTTCAATTTGTTACAAAAACTTCATAAAAATCCATGTGATTAATCAATCAAGAAAACCCTTTCAGCTCTAAGAATAAGTTATTCTTGCGACATTCATCCACAGCTCCACAAATGCCACTGCCAATGAGCTTAATAGTGGCATTCTTTAACGAACACAAAGCATATCTACAATAATTTTGTGTCTTTTTCTAAACACACCTTAACTTTTAAAGGCCTATTTGAGGTGTTTGCAATCTCAAAGCATGTGATTTGACCATGCCATCTTCAGGAGATCCTACTGACGATAAACAAATCACCTGGGCAGTGATTTCCAGTCAAGTCTTGGCTGCCTGTTAAGGCAGCCAAGACTTTGCTAGAAATCACTGTTAAGCAGCTGGACATGTACAGGTTGTGGTCTAGTGAGAATTCAGGACAACTGCCCAGGCCCCTGAGAGTTAACAAAACTGAAAATAAAATCAGCCACTACTTTTGTGAAAATGAACCCTTCAACTGCTATCAAGCTAGGGCTGAAACGGTTGGCTCATTTTCGTTCATAACCGACTAACCGAGAGCTACAACCGGATAATATTCGGTTATCCGTGGCCATTATTTCACCGAATATGGGATCAAAACTATAGAAATTGGAAAGCAGTATTCTCAAACTATTCCATAGTGTGTATGCAAATGAACGTAGTCGAGTATTCGACTGCGATTACGTAGTCTGCGATTACTCATTACTCGCGGAAACTGCCGAGCATTAACAAAGTCGTGAATGCCAAAGTCGATTATTTCTCAATATATACAACGTGGCTTTGATGTGTAAACTATCACAAAAGAGAAGCGGCAGATTTACTAAAGTTTTAAACATGGAATGACGATCACTATCGATATTTTGGATAACTCGTTGATGGTATTTCTAATCGGTTAGGTAGCTAACTGGTTTCAAACCGATTAACCGGTTAATCATTTCAGTACTATATCAATCCTCAACAAGGCCTTATAAATAGGGAATGTAGGAAAATTTGAAAATTCAGTAGGTTTCGGTTCAGTTTTTCGGTATCCCCATGATATTGGAATCGGTTTGGTTTTTCGGCATTACCCATCTCTGGAACATGGCAGAAGATGATTAGTAATATTATACTCTTGTGCGCACATAGATGGCCTCATTTTTCTTCACATTTCTTAGAAATCTATTTTGATTCCAACAAATCCAGTTTCTGTAAACCAGCAGAATCGAATACATATGTAGAATATCAGAGAAGACAGAAACTTTTGTTTAAACCCCTTACCTAATATGAAAAGCAGACGGCACTTGCAAACAAAATTCTTGAATAACTACTTTTTTTCATTTTTTGTCTCAAAAACATAGGTTATGACCCCTGTTTGGAACGAGCTCGACGAGCTCGTTCCAAAGAGGGGTCATAACCTATGTTTTTGAGACAAAAAATGAAAATTAATTGGCGATTTTTGTGAAATGCGCTGGCCAGTTTTGGCCGTTACATTGGGTAAAGGGTTAATAAAAACAAAATTACTGTACAAGGGAAGTGGAATATGACAACACCTGTGGACTTTAACTCCTTGCATGCAGCTGTCAGATATTCCTGCCCAGGACAGGAAATCTCTTGCTATTAAAATAAGTCAAATTTGAGGATATTTAATCAAATGTTACACTGTAAGTTGTGTAGACTTTTTAACAAATGATTTCTTGTATTAAATATTCATGAATTTTTCATCAAATACAGTCATGGCTGCTTCACAGCAGCCATGATTAGATCTGATGAAAAATATTTTAAAATTACTCACTGAGATGTTCATCTGCAAGGTGTGTGCAGGAATAAAGAGGAGACAGCGTAAGGTTGTGGGTGGAGACAGACTCAGACAGTGTGTATGTGTGGTGGAGGGGCATGTGGATGTGTGTGGTGAATGGGGGAAAATGGGGATAAAAGTCTATGCCCCCTTGTGTCCCCTCTCCCCACACAAAACGCAGACACAGGGTTTACTTTGGGACCAGCGGCATTGGAATTAACCAAAATAACAAACACCAAAGTAATTCCAGGACAGCATAGAATAAAGTACATGAAAAACTAAACAAGATACGAATATTGTTATTCCCCCACAATACACACACATCTGGATTGCTGCAAACACAACTGTTTCTTAGTAGGGAGACACATATCAGCAGAGTGAAGTTGAGAGTTTTCCTCTGAAAAAATATGGATAATTAGCAATTTTTGCCTTTTTTGTGCCCGGGGGTATGCCTTTTAAGCCAAATTTGAACACAAATATGTCCTGAATACACCAATAGTGCTTCATTTTCATAAAGTAATAGCCAGAGAACAAAACAAACTGTACTCAAACTCTAGAAGTTTGTTTTTCTTCAAATACCAGAGTGGCAACAGAATTTTTGAATTAAAAAAAAAAACACTTTTGTCTGAGCATCTTGCCATCGGTGTCTGGTCGTTTTGTACCCTGGATGATTTGTACCAGGACATTTTAATAATAATAATAATAATAATTTTAAAGCCTAAAATCCACACACGGTGCTCAATGGCTGTACAATAATTGCATACATACATATACACACATACACATACATTCTCTCACAGATACATTGATCATTATTATCATTTATTGGTGCCCAACGCCACATCAGCAAATAAGGCTATATCGTGGCGATAAGCGACAGAACTTAAAAGAAAAAGGGTATTGAATTAAAACAAAATAAAAAACAAAACAAAACAAACTTCAACTTTACCAAAACAAGTATGAGTGTAACTTGACGAGTAAAGAGGCAATCCTCACCGACTCAGTCACATCCACGCACCTGGTAATGTCAGTTTATGACCAAAATTAAAAAAGAACACTGAAGGAAATGCCTTTCGAAAAAGGTTAGTTTTAGTACCAGACTTGAATGATTCAAATGATTTACTATTTTTTATGTCGATTGGAAGAGAATTCCAAAGCCTTGGGCCAGCAACCGCAAAGGCCCGATCACCAGATTGAGTTGATCTGATGACCTGAGTGGTTTGTGGATGGTAAGCAGATCGGACAGGTAGAATGGTGCACAGGGCCGGCAAAATCATGAAAGGGCAGGGGGGGGGAGGGGCTAAAACGTTCCAGAAGGGCACTATGGAATGCGTTGTGGCAGATGCCGAAGGCATCTGCCCAGGTGCCGAAGGCACGAGGTATTATAGGAGGGTCCTTTTTCAAAATGAGGCATCAAATGGTGCATCAAATGGTGGTATTATAGGAGGGTCCTTTTTCAAAATGAGGCATCAAATGGTGCATTCTGGTAGCATTTGGACTGAAATTCCTCTTGCCTAATTTAATTGAAAAAGTTGATTTTTTTATAGCAGCCAAGTTGTAATATTTTTAAATGCTGGACCATTTGCACACAAACGTAATATATGTTGGAAAAGAATAGTATTTTGCTGCATATATTAGATTTGGGGGCATCTATTTATGGATTCCGCAAGTATACAGATGTACAGCCAGATGTACCAGCTTAGAGAGATGGTTCCAATGACACCTATAATATTTGTATCCTTGCATCTAACAACATGACAGGCTTACGTTACTAGATAATATATACAGCTGTGTTTTTTTGTGAAAACATTGTTGCAAGCACTTCCTAGGACATATATGGGGTGTAAAACAATATTTTAGAGTCTCCAAACATTCAATGGTTTATTTTGGTACATAATAAATTGTAAAAATATTTGGTTTTATAATGCTTTCAAATTGTCACACATATAGAATCAAAATTAGAATCCATCAAATTCTGGGTCAACTCCATATCAAAATCAACATCAACGTATTTGTATTATAAGCCTTGTATATGTTCTCTCTCTCTCACACACATGGGAGAAAGGCTCAATGGTCTCTCTCCCCCTCTCTCTCCTTTTCTTTCTCTCTCTCTCTCTCTCTCTCAAGAGAGAGAGAGAGAGAGAGAGAGAGAGAGAGGGAGATAGAGAGAGAGAAGCAAGACCGGGCCGCTAATGTGGAACACTGACAAATTTATGTATCAGTATCACGTTGGCAATATACAGATTTAATTATACTCTAAATAAACAACAATGATGAGCCCTAACTGTTCAAAGCACTCTGCATACCATATATTATTTAAGGAACTTTCGACCTTCCGTAGTTTTTGTAATTGATCGCGGATGGTTGTCTTCTGCTGTGCAGTGTAGCAATGTTTTCTAATTTCGCCGTGACGTCATCTGCTGACACAGACCGTGAATGTTTGTTCATTCATTTCTTGAAGACCATGTACATATATCCCCCTAACCCCTTGTTGCAATTTTAGCAGCTCGTTTGTGACTGCATGTGTTATACCGTAAATAATAATAATCTATCATTAATACTTACATAAAGCTTTGTTTTTTTGCGTTGAATTCCACTTGCTAAAAATAGTAAATAGATGACCGGTTCCGCGGAAAACAAAGTACGGAAAGCTGTAAATACAATAAAAATTTCTCAACACTGCCAACATATTACAATTTGTGGATGAATTATTATACCGATAGTTAATGACAATGGTAAGTTTTGATTTTAGGGCACTTTCACCCCCGCTCGCCCCCATGGGCAAGGGCAGGGGGGCGACTGCCCCTGCCCCCCCCCCCCCCTCCCTGTTCCGCCGGCCTTGATGGTGCAGATTCCGAGATACACTTAAACACCAAAAGGACAATTTTAAATTGAATTCTTTGCTGAACAGGTAGCCAGTGTAACTCAGAGAGTACTGGAGTTATATGGCAGTACTTTTTAGTTCTGGTTATGACCTGTTCAGCACAATTTTGGATGTGTTGTAGCTTTTCAAGAATAGATGTTTTAGAGCCAATCAAAAAGAGAGTTGCAGTAGTCGAGGCGACTGGTAACAAAGGCGTGGATAAGCTGTTGTAATGTCTGCATATTAATGAATGATCAAATTTTGCTAACATTTCTAAGATGAAAAAATGCACTGCGAGAGACATGTTTGATATGTTCATCAGCGGCCAAATTTTCATCCATGAAATAACCTAAGTTTCTCAGCTACTGGGTCTTATCGCAGAACCTCCAATATGGAGGGACAGTTTGGATATTTTTGAAAGTTGATGAGGTAGACCTATATATATTACTTCTGTCTTGTCATCGTTCAATTTAAGAGAGTTTTTAGTCATCCATGCCTTGATGTCTGAAATACAAAGTTCAATCTTACTGCACGCTTCAGGCTCAAAGGCGTGAGTAAACCAATATACAGATGTATGTCATCTGCGTAAAAATGAAAGTCAAGGCCATGGCTTCGGATAATGTCACCGAGAGGTAAGACATAGACAGTGTACAGTAGGGGACCCAACACCGATCCTTGAGGGACGTCAAAACGTAGTGTGACCTTGTCTGACGACTCACTGCCAATAAGGACACTCTGTGTGCGACTATTAAGGTACAACGAAAACCAATTAAGTGCTCAGTCAGTAAGGCCTATTCTCACAGCCAGTCTTTCAATAAGTATACTACTCAAAGTTTGCTAAGCACCAAGTATATACAACTACCTGTTTTACGTTTTAATTGAAATATTGTAATGAAAAGTGTATATATTTTTTATTTAATTATATCTTTAATGATTTAAGTACAGAAATTAAGATTTTATTTGGCTTTGACATTATTTTTAGCTCAACTTTGACGAAGTCAAATTTGAGCTATTGTCATGGCCCGTCGTCCGTCCGTCCGTCTGTCCGTACGTCAACAATTGGCTATGGCTCGGGCTAGAGGTCGTATTTATGAACCAATCTTTACGAAACTTCTTGTGTACCTTTGTTATGACCCTGGGACGGGAACGAGTGTTTTTAGGTGTGGTCCGAAATTCAAGATGGCTGCCAGCGGCCATTTTGTACCGATGATGCAAAAATCAGTTTTTTGTACAGAACTTCTGTATGAAAGTTCTGATTTGAATAAAGTTTTGTATAAATGTTTAGTACCATGGGATACATCACATATAATACAGGTTTTTTTCTCGTGCGTAAATTATGCAAATTAGACTGACTTTGATTTATTTAGTGTTACTTTCAGAGCTGTAAGTGCCAAGCTGCTATGGCTCGGGCTAGAGGCTGTATTTATGAACCGATCTTTACGAAACTTCTTGGGTACCTTTGTTATGACCGTGGGACGAGAACAAGTGTTTTTGGGTGTGGTCCGAAATTCACGATGGCTGCCAGCCACCATTTTGTACCTACGATGCAGAAATCTGTTTTTTGTACAGAACTTCCATATGAAAGCTCTGATTTGAATAATTTTTTGTATGAATGTTTGGTACCATGGGATACATCACATATAATACGGGTTTTTTTCTCGTGCAGAAATTATGCAAATTAGAGTAACTTTGATGTTTTTTGGTGTTACTTTCAGCATTGTAAGTGCAAATGCCAATACGGCTCGGGCTAGAGGCCGTATTTATGAACCGATCTTTACGAAACTCCTTGGGTACCTTTGTTATCACCGTAGGACGAGAACGAGTGTTTTGGGGTCCGGTCCAAAATTCAAGATGGCCGATGGCAGCCATTTTGTACAAAATTTGGTGCAATCAGATTTTTGCACAGAACTTCCATATGAAAGCGCTGATTTGAATAATTTTTTGTGTGAATGTTTAGTACCATGGGATACATCACATATAATACGTGTTTTTTTCTCGTGCAGAAATTATGCAAATTAGATGAACTTTGATTTTTTCAGTGCTACTTACACACAGTAAGTACACATGTCAATACGGCTTGGGCTGGAGTCTGTATTTATGAACCGATTTTCACGAATCGTCTTGGGTACCTTTGTTATCACCTTGGGACGAGAATGAGTGTTTCTGGGTGCGGTCCAAAATTCAAGATGGCTGCCAGTGGCCATTTTGTACCGAAATTAGGTCTAATCAGTTTTTTGTACACAACTTCTATACGGCTCAGGCTAGAGGCCGTATTTATGAACCGATCTTTACGAAACTTCTTGGGTACCTTTGTTATCACCGTGGGATGAGAACGAGTGTTTTTGGGTGTGGTCCGAAATTCAAGATGGCCACCAGCAGCCATTTTGTACCAAAATTAGTGCAATCAGTCTTTTGTGCAGAACTTCTGTATGAAAGTTCTGATTTGAATAAATTTTTGTATGAATGTTTAGTAACATGGAATACATCACATATAGTACAGGTTTTTTTCTCGGGCAGAAATTATGCAAATTAGATGAACTTTGATTTATTCAGTGCTACTTATACACTGTAAGTGCACATCGGGCTAGAGGCTGTATTTATCAACCGATCTTCACAAAACTTCTTGGGTACCTTTGTTATCACATTGGGGCGAGAACGAGTGTTTCGGAGTGCGGTCCAAAATTCAAGATGGCTGCCAGTGGCCATTTTGTACCGAAATTAGGTCCAATCAGTTTTTTTTCACAACTTCTACACAGCTCATATTTGTGAACTGATCTTCACGAAACTTCTTGGGTACCTTTGTTTTCACCTTGGGACAGGAATGAGTGTGTTTTGGGGTGCCTTTGTTATCAATGTGCTGTGAGAACAAATATTTTGGGGTTCAGTCAGACCCACTCTGGGACTCAAAGATTTTTTTCTAGTTTAGCATCTGACTGTCACTCACCTTTACCTATACATTTGTTACAGGCAACGGTCAGTATTTATGTACAGACCGTTACAATACTTTATGTGTACCTTTGTTATCAGGTCATTACCTAGATGTTTGTCATTGCTGTGTCACATACTATACATGTACATGTCTTTGTCTTGACAAGTTGAGCTACAGTGTCATTGACACTTTCATTTAGTTTTTGAATATGATAACCTTGGAAAATGGATATTATTGGTAAAAGGGAAAATTTTTCAATTTGGCAAAAAGTTGACGGAGCGAACTGGTATGGGTTTAATATCGAGTATGAGACCCATTACTGTTAATTACAGCTTGACAAAGCCTTCTCATGCTCCCAATCAGGTTCCTGGTGGTCCTTTGTGGGATGTCGTTCCATTCTTGGACCAACATGGCACCAAGCTCCTGGACACTTCTTGGCTGGACTGGACGGACTGAAATTGCAAGCTGCAACTCATTCCAGACATGTTCGATTGGATTGAGGTCAGGGGATCTTGCTGGACAGTCCATACACTCAATCCAATCCCTCTGTCAGTACTCCCCAACAGCATGGGCAACATGAGGACGGGCATTATCGTCCATCAGAGTGAATCTATCACCCACTGCACCTACATATAATCTGACATGGATATCCAGGATCTCATCAATATACCGCTGTGCAGTCAATGTACCACAGTCAAGGGCATGGAGCTCTGCACACCCATCCCTGCTGATGCTGTCCCAGACCATGATTGACCCTCCACCATAGTGGTCATGCTCAGTAATGTTGGCTGCATGGAATTGCTCTCCTGGTCTTCTCCATACCCAAGAATGCCTATCTGTGTGGTCTAGGCAGTACCTTGACTCATCTGTAAAAAGGACAGGTCGCCAATCTTCTCTGGTCCATCCAACGTGGTCCATGGCCCATTCATATCGTGCCTGTCGGTGGTTCTGGGACAGCGGAGTGCGAATAAATGGCCTTTTCGATCAGAGACCACCTTCGTGCAACCTTGACCGGATAGTCTGCATCGAAACATTTACCCCGGACACATTCTGAAGGTCACTGCGAAGCTGGGTTGCTGTGGCAAAGCGGTTCCTACGGACCTGAATGATCTAAAACCGGTCTTCAGCTGCAGATGTTGCCCTGTCTCTGCCACCACCATGCCGTCTTACTGGTGTGCCATACTGCTGAAATCTTGCCTAGGCTCTGGTGATCACCGTATGGTGCATACCAAGGGCTTCACCAACCTAACGATGGGTAGCCCCTTGCTCCACCATCCCTACAGCTCGCCACATTTCTGCTTCAGACAAATGTTTTCTTACATTTGCATTCGCCATATTCAATCATTAAATCACAAGGGTTTGTGTTGAAATGACGATTGAATACCCTATACATGTCATGTACATGTAGACAGTACACGAAAACATCATGAAAATCAAGGGGTACATGCTTTCCATGACTGTCACGAAAAGTCTGCCTGACAAGAGAGCTAATGAAAACACTGGGGACCATCTCAATACATTCCTCAATCACATCCACCAAAAATTTAAATTTTATAGTAAATTTCCTTTCTTATTATACCTACCACAATTGTTTACTACAGGCTTGCACTACAGTGGAAATCCCTAACTCGGATAATATACTCTATTTTGTCTTTCCCAAGCAATTTGGGAAAGAAAAGTGGTGCAAAAGCACCAAGAAAAAATAAGCCAAAACTGGGTCGAGTGCAACCGGCGCAGACCCAGTACGGGAAGCTCTCTTCCAAGTACAACTCCACGACTTCCATTGCCAGTGCGCATATGCGTCGCTAATGACTCATTCTTTTGAATCTGCCAACGTGAGAGTTATGTGATCAGCGGGGAGGAAGGATTCTTACCCGTATAAGAAGACGGGAGGGCCTCCATGTAAACAATTGTGGTAGGTATAATAAGAAAGGAAATTTACTATAAACTTTAAATTTCTTATCAACCTACCCACAATTGTTTACTACAGGCTGAATAGACAATAGGCAGGAGGGAATCGCATAACCAACCCCACACATAATCCAAGTGCACTGGAACCATGAACAGACGGAAGAGGTCCCGAGGCTTATCAACCATAGCATCACAAACATTAGTAAAAGACAATGAAAGATGAGGCATATGTTTCTGTGCGACGCACAGACAGAAAGGGCAGTAACAGCACGGAGCTGGAACTGACCCTGTAAAAGCTGAATGGCTGGGATAGACAACAGCCTGAGCCGAAGAAAGAGGGCCCGTGGGACAAAAGTCCTCTGTCGGCTCTTGCAACTGTCGCAGATAAATGGAGAAGGTAGCATTTCTCCAGTAGGCTGCCAGCATAACATCCGACAACATGACAGAGTTAGTATAAGCCCTGAGAGGAAGACAATGCACGCACCTCGTGGCAGAACAATTGGCAATACAATCACCAGTAGCTAGACGAGCGGAAGCTGCACGAATAGCAAGACAAATCCATCGAGAAATGGATGCAGGAGAGATCTGGCATGTGAGAAAACGCATATCCATCCAGGATAAAGGCGCGAACCCCCCACCCCCAAGCAAGAAAGTGTTCATCTTGGAGTAAACTGCAAAGTCCTAGGCCTCTTCAAGGAAAAGAGCTGAACAAGCTTGGAGAGGCAAGGATGAGTGTCGAAACAATGTGGTACCACATATGAAAAAGGTCTCCGAAGCATGGACTTGTACCCATTGCTGGAGATCCCCAGAAACAAACATAAACCAGAAACTCCGCAAGCGGTGTGATCGAAGGAGTGACAGAAGCAACAGAGTGATCGCACACCATCGACAGAACCTTCTACTTAGCCACAGAGGCTAAACCAGTGGAGTGGGTGCCTCCTTGAAGAAGAAAAGCAACTCCACTGCTTGTCTCGAAAAACCAATACGGAGGAGACAGGACCAGAGGGAGACATGCTGGAACCGCTGCTAACAGAGAGCGGAGCAGATGGATCCACACCCACCGAGGCGACAGGGGTGTGATCGAAAGGATTCGACGACTGCAGGTTCACATCTGGGCTAGAACATGAGGCGGAATCGGAACAGACAGGAAGGCGTAGCCGACAAGACCATCCCAAAGGAGGGCCAGAGTGTCCACGGCAAAAGCCAGGGCATCTGGACACGAAAGTGTCCACCTGATGGTTCCAACGAGTCACAAAGAGATAGATGGAACACCGCCATGTGGAGCATCCACTCGGTGGAAAAGAACCTGCCCCGTCGGGACAGAGAGTCAGCTAGGACGTTCAGGCGACCAGAAATGTGACGAACAACCACCCCAGCGTTGACATCCTGAGTGAGCAGTAGAAGATCCCGAGCCAATTCGTACATTGGAACCGAGTGCGTGCCGCCCTGGTTCCAAATGTAAGCAACCACTGTCGAATTGTCAAACAACAGAAGGACCTGACGATTCGACAAGTGAGGGATCCACTGCCTGAAACTCAGAAGAAGAGCAAGAAGCTCCCTCTGGTTGATGTGTAGAGATGCCCAATCCTGGTCCCACATCCCATGAAGGGAAAGACCTAGAGGATCCAATGTCGCACCCCATCCGAGATCGCTGACATCTGCCGTCAGAATGCGATCAGACGTGGGTAAGTCCAATGGGACACCCTGCGTGATCCACTGAACATTCGTCTAGTGGAGAAGGTGAGGATAAGAGATTCTAGTAACTGAAGCACCAAATCCAGAGAATTGACATTCGGCCTCCAACAACTGAGCAGAAAGTGTTGGAGAGGTCTGACATGCAGCTGACCTAGAGGAATGAGATCCGCCACCGAACCGCAGAGACAGAGCAGCCGGAGAATGCCCCCGTGCTGTCGCGGATCTGGACTGGGAACAGAGTCAGAGCAAAAGCTGAGAGAATCACAGCCCTGGCCTGGGGAACCGCCACCGTATTGAACTGAGTGTGGAAGGCCATCCCCAGATGACAAAATGAGACAGGACCAGATCCGACTTCTCCAACTCTGAATCCTAGCGACGTGAGCAAGCTCAACAGAGTGTCGACATCCAACTCCAGTAAGGCAGCATTGGAATGCCTCTGGAGGATATTGTCTAGATATGCCGAAGTAGTCACCCTGGACTGTGTGCGATGGAAGGCTATCACATGCGACATCAGTCGGGTGAAGGCCCAGGGAGCCAGGTTGAGGCCGAAGGCATGGCCTTCATCTGGTAAACTCGCCCCAGAAAAGCGAACCTGAGATACTTCCGCGACACCCGATGAATCGGAACGAGAAAGTAAGCGTCTCGCAGGTCGATGCTGGAAGCGAAATCTCCCTGGGGAATGGAATGGCGGACCGACCTGAAAGTCTCCATGCTGAACTTGGGAGCAATGATAGACTGGTTCAGGATACTCAGATTGATAACCGGTCGGAGTCGGTCGCCCTTCTTCGGCACCAAGAACAGGTGGGAATAAAACCCCACTGACTGAATGTTCTTGACGACCTCTATCGCCTCCTTGGCCAGGAGATTGTCTATCTCCGTGGACAAAAGCTCCCGACGTAAAACGTCTGAAGGAACTGTGCTTGGAAGAGGCACTCTGGACAGAGTGGGGTGCCTTCGGAAGGATATTCGCAGCCCAGACCAAACAACATCTAACACCCAAGGATCGGATGTGATGGTGGCCCAACGGTCTGTGAAGTCTGCTATCCTTCCTCCAACCTGGACGAATCGCGGTGAGGACCTTCAGTTCGAGCCCCGAAGAGACCCGTGAGAGGAGAAACCACCTCCTCTACTGAATGAATCCTGAGACTTCCCTCTAGCCTGCCGGCGCTTTCCCTCACCCCATGAGTAAGAAGTAGAATCGGTGGCAGAAGGATCAGCCCTTTGCTTCGCAGAGGAAGCAGACGGGTACCTGTTAGGCTTTGAACAGTCCCTGCCTCCCCTAGAAGGCTGATCAAGCTGACGAAGCAGCAGCTGATCTCTGGAATGACATAGGATGTCATCCCGGACCGTCTACACGGAACCCATGGAACAGTAGCGGACCTGCCAAAGAAGCAGATCGAAGAGCAGCGCACTGCCCCGAGGAAGGGATCGGCTTGTGTCCAGCACATAGTCCCTTCGAACTAGTTCCAAAATAGCCGTGTCACAGACATGCGTATGAGTAAGATGCATGAGCACCTTGGACAGCACACGCAAAGGTGCCTGTACATCGTTAAACCTATCTGGAGGCAGATATGACGTGATCGGAGAGAGAAAGCATACCCAGCATTTCTCTCGATAAGCACAACATGGACTCCAGAGTCGTCATAGGAATGACGGCCGACTTGGGCTTGGAAAGCCTGAGGGAATTGGAGTCCTGATCCAAAACCGTCAAAGTCTGGCAGACTGACGGATTGGCGAAATCGTAGTAACGAGGCAAAAAGGTGTCAACCCTGGTGAAGAACAGAGCCTTCATAGCCTTGGAACTTAAAGCTTAGAGTCCAATGCTGAAAATGCTTCAACCACCTGTACTGACTGGCACGGTCGAAGACGCCCAGAAGCAGGTTGCTCCACAGGCTGTAGGCGCGTGACCGATGATCGCGGCCTGGTTGACACTGTCGGCTGGTTTGATGGTTTGAGATCTGGAAGGAACACAAACACAAAGTCAAGAGCTGCCCCCAAGTCAGAAGACTGCTGGCTCTCGACATCAAGGATGTCTGACTCCTTCCCGGAGTCGGAAGACACATAGCCCATCATGGGCAAACCAGCCGACGCCTCCCATGGTGTAGGCACCAGGGGGATCAGAAAGTGGCCTGTTTCCAACCCCGGGAGGCGGAGCCATAGGGGGCGCCTGGAAACCACTTGCTAGAAGCAACAGGAAGGCTCTTGGACAGAACCTGAGTGAGTAAGGAGAGGGCCTCCCTAAGCTCACTGCCCGTACCAGCCGGTTCGACATGGGAACGAACCAGCAAAGTGGCTTCACACCTGACCCTCTTAACCAGCGAAGGGTCACGATCCTCCAATACACCCGAAGCGGGGCGACGGGCGGCAGCCGAAACATCTGAGGGCAGATGTGTATAGGGGTATGACACACCCCGAGGATCAACATAGCGGGAACTCGGGAGAGTTGCCGCGGACCTCTGCGGCGCAGAAGATCCAGGCTGCACAGAAAGTGTTGGTCCCACAAAACTGGCCGTGTGACCAGAATGAGTGGACGGAAAACGCCAATGACAAAACTGTGATACTCAATGGCGCAGAGACCACAGTAGAGGGTCTGGCCGGCAGCCACTTCCAACTTCGCCGAGTTGAAGTCAGGGATGGCTGAGGCCGATACCCCCAAGTCTACACTCCCAGACACCGCTGCAGACCACTGCAGGTATAAAACTACAGTGCTCAATGGCTGAGAGGACACAGTAGAGGGTTCAGTCGGCAGCCACTTCCGACTTCGCAGAGCTGAAGTCAGGGAAGGCTGAGGTCGATATCCCACAACCACACTACAGACATCCCTGCAGACCCTTGCAGGGATAAGCCGAGGCCAGCTAAAAACGGTGCCCGATGACGTTGTAGACGGAACAGCAGTAGCAGCAGATACGATGGGAGCTGTTGGAACTGACGGAAAAGGGAGAGAGCCACCTAGCTCGGCCTCCAAAGGAGGAGTCACAACCCTAGTGACAGCCTCAGATGTCGACTGGAGAGGGGGCATAGTCCCGGAACCAGGCATCTCTTCAGCAGAAATCCAACAGCTCCCGCAGTATCCACCACGGTAAAAAACTGCACATCTCCCACAGAAGGGGGATAACTCTCACCAGATGTGGTCGAGTTGGGAGGCCGCGAAACGACAGCGTTCCCCACCCCTTGCTGGTGCGGGAGGAGCTGCACATCCCCCACAGAGGGGGAGCAATTCTCACCAGACGTGGTCGAGTCGGGAATGACAGCGTTCCCCACCCCCCATGGGTGCGGGAGGAGCTGCACATCCCCCATGGAGGGGGTATAACTCACACCAGACATGGTCGAGTCGGGAGGCCCCGAACCCAGACGGCCGACAGGGACTGAAAAAACCCAGAAATTCAGCCCTCAACAGAATGAAGAAATCCTGTCCAGACAGTCCCTGATTGACACCTAGCTCCAATAACAATTACATTTATCTAATAGAGAGTATATTATCCGAGTTAGGGACTTCCACTGTAGTGCAAGCCTGTAGTAAACAATTGTGGGCAGGTTTATAAGAAATATCGCAAAGATGTCACAAACAAATTTCACAATGATGTGTCAAATATTTGGTGCTTAGCAACTTTGAGTAGTATATGTTATGATCTATGGTGTCAAAAGCAGCACTTAAATCCAACAAAACAAGACATGTTAGGTTGTGCCTGTCCGTGGATAGGAGGATATCATTTTGGACCCTTAGAAGCGCCGTTTCTGTACTGGAATTAGATCTTTATGCAGATTGGTTAACTTTGGCTAGGCTGTGGGCTACCCAGTTGGACATTTTGTACCCAAATCGCTGTATGTTTTGTACCCAAACTGCTGGTCATTTTATACCAATCACTGGACGTTTTGCACCCAATTCTCAATTCTGATATTTTGAAAACTTCAAAAATTTAATTGTATTTTTGATATGATGATGTAAATTGCATGTTAATATGATTATGATGACAGAGGAGTAAAAAATATATGTCTATGGCGTGTTAACGCTGGCATGTGCTAAATGCACATTTTTTAAAAATCTGGCACATAAATGTGAGTGTTTGGCACATAAATTCAAAATCACGAACCTGGTCTATTCTTGATTTGTCCACATCATTAATTACAAAATAAGTAATCTTGTTCAATTTATGCACACAATCATAGGGCTGCATGATATTCAAAACAGAATACCGGTATCGGTATTCAAAAAAATACTGCAGTATACCAGTATATCATAAACTGTTCAGATATTTGAACATATGTACCACAATCGAGACTTGAGGCATCACAGTTGGAATGAATCAGCATGCATTGATGATGCAGTTCGAAAAACCTTTATCCAACGCAGACAATATACTGCAGTATACCAGTATATCATAAACTGTTCAGATATTTGAACATATGTACCACAATCGAGACTTGAGGCAACACAGTTGGAATGAATCAGCATGCATTGATGATGCAGTTCGAAAAACCTTTATCCAACGCAGACAATATCAAAAGTTATTATTTTAAATATTAGTTTATCAAATGTTTCCAAAAATTTCTACAAAACAATATCATGTGACCCCTCATTGGAACGAGCTCAACGAGCTCGTTCCAATGAGGGGTCACATGATAATAGTTTTGTTGAAATTTTTGAAAAGGATTTTTTCAACTGCTGAATTTGTATATTACGTGGGCACATGCAGACGATTCCTTGGGTAAAGTGATAATATTATTCATTTGGAGCTACAGTTAAAACATACTCAAGACATCTTGTAAATTAAATTGTGGGTAAATAAATAATGACGATAAACCGATATTTTTGTAATTACACCAGTATTCAATTGATATTAATTTGAATGCTGGTATATATCAGTTTATTGATATACCGTGCAGGCCTACACAATCACCTGTCACACTCCAATTGTCCTTACCGGTGATTTCGGATTAAGAAGTTGTGTATTGTGTAAACAACGCATGCTTTGTTTCTTCAACCAGCGAACAATAGACCAGATTATCAATTGTCTTCAGTTGTTGGTGGTACTTTCCACATGGACCAAAATCAAAGATTAACAGTTATAAAATGACAAAGGATTCAATCCACAAGTCATGTCAATCAGTAACCGTATAGATCATATATGTTTCACGATACTTTAATAACTTTATTATTTTATTTTATGTTCCGTTTAATGTTAAATTTGATTTTATAAAAATTTTATGCTTTTGATATTTCTTGAATAAAATATAAAAAAAAAGTTTTTACACAGTATGGCCACTGTGGACTGGTCGAAATCCATGTGTGGGCAGTGATGTCCATGCATGCGTTTACACTTGTGTTCCAAATAAAAGTACAGACCCCAAAAATAGTACAGGGTGGAAATCCATTGAGGGGGTGGTGGAGTAATGCTAGTTAATTTTATCTAAAAGCCAACTTATTTTCCAGTATTGCAATTAGTTTTATTAAAGAAAACTAATCGGCATTTAACCCTTTACCTAACGAATCACCCACATCTGCCCGCGTAATATGCAGCTGAAAAAATATTATTTTTCAAAAAATTTCAACAAAACCATATCATGTGACTCCTCTTTGGAACGAGCTCGTCAAGTTCGTTCCAAAGAGGGGTCACATGATATGGTTTTGTTGAAATTTTTTGAAAAAAAATAAAAAATGATATTTAAAATAATAAATTTTGAAATCGTCTGCGTTGGGTAAAGGGTTAAGCATCACGATTACAACAATGAATACACTGTGCTAAACAAAAGACCATCACTCAATCTGGTGAAGATTTACTAACTTGAAGATCTCCCCCCTATTGGAAGGGCAATTTTAATCAACATACAGGCCCAAATAAGGTGCATACAGGGTGGAAAAATCCCCCAAAATTAATAAACATACATGTTACTTGGAACACAAGAGTACCAGGTAATAAAAATCATCATCTGCAAAATTTCAATTAATGAAGCACCGGTTTGCACCCGGAGCTTCATTAATTAAATGTTTGATGAGTATTCCTATAATTAATGTTTGGAATCTAATATTATTGTGTCTGTGCAAATATTGCCTAACCGTGGAATAGGACCAGTCCACAGCAGCTGTTCTCCCACATAAAATACCCATGGCACAAAATAATCTTGTTTGGCACAAAATATATTCAGCTTTGGCACATTAAAATATTTCGCCAGCGTAAACACTGTGTCAATGTGTGTACATCTACAGTTAAAATCAGAAGTCCTGTTATGAATTGTGTGCTTATCTAGGCTTAATTGCGCGCAATTGCCATATCGAATGGCATCCAAAGCATGGCAGGTTCTCCTGGTTACTCATAGCAAACACAGGCAATGTTTCTGCCAATGGACCTCCGGGTCACCCGGAGGTCCATTAGCTGAAACATTGCTTGTGCACAGGCCATATGTACAGAATTTGATAGCCTTACTATGGTCAAAAACGCGTGGATTAACGCGCAGATAGACGTGCTATTTGTGCGCATTTCATGACAGGACTTCTAGTTTTAACTGTACATGATGAAAAAAAGAATGTTTTGAGAACTATTTATGAATGTGAGTGCCTGATTGACGAAATTAGATTGTTGGTTTTTACTGCTTTGACTACATGTATTAGTATTTGTTATGATTTCATTCATTAATGATTTCTCATCGATTAAAGTAAATCCACTGATGTTTGTTTTAGTATGTTACTATATCCTTTTTAAGGTTGTTCTTGTTGCCTACTAGAGATGAAGTGGTTAAGGGGATTTCTTGATCGATCACGTGGATTAACCTTAGTTAACCGATTGATCACTTGTCCAAATAGATATCTGAATACCATTGATGATTTACAGCATGAACCCTTTACCCAACGTAACAAACAAAACCGATTAGGCCTATATACAAAAAACTCCATTCAAATTTATTAAGTTTTCAATCTTTGTCTCAAAAACATAGCTTATGACCCCCCCATTGGAACAAGTTCAATGATTCATGAATTTATTTGCAAGTATCGTCTGCTGCCCGCAATGGGTAAAGGGTTAAGAATAGAGCTGATGTGAGCTCATTGATTGATGATTAATCAGCTTTGATCAGTTCTTATAGGTAATCATAGCATTGTTATTACACTGGAGTCATACATGCAATTAGCACATTGAACACATTAAAATTATTAATTTTCAGTATATGTACAACACACTTTTTTTTTATTACAGCAATGTTAAATACACAGTATATCATTATGTAGAGATTTCTCTCCTCCCCCCCCCCCCCCCCCCCATCCCACCTCAGCCCTAGTTTAAGTACGACAACTTACTGAGATGTCATGAAAGGATTACACCACCTGTGCTAAGGAGGGGACTTGGGAATTCAAAGTCCTAAGCCCCATTCTTAACCTATGTGGTGTAATCCTTACATGATGTCTCAGTAATTTGTCTTAACTTAATCTATGATGAGAGGGGAGGAGGGGGGGGGTGGGGGGTTTGTGGAAGAAATATGCTATGTTATCATTATTTGGCTCATAAATCCTGTGCACGAAACCAGGATATCATCATGAAGGGACTACACCATGCAATGTTAAATATATAATGTCACTCAACGAGAGTAGGCACTGAAAATGTCATTTTTAACACCACTGGACGCACTGCTGCAAGATATGGAATTCTATAGAATGAATGAAAGTGTCAATGACACTGTAGCTCAACTTGTCAAGACATGTACGTGTATAGTAAGTGACACAGCAATGACAAAGATCTAGGTAATGACCTGATAACAAAGGTACATATAAAGTATTGTAACGGTCTGTACATAAATACTGACCGTAGCCTGTAACAAATGTATAGGTAAAGTATTGTAAAGATGGTTGACAGTCAGATGCTAAACTAGAAAAGAAATCTTTAGTCCCAGAGTGGGTCTGACTAAACCCAAAAATATTTGTTCTCATAGCACAGTGATAACAAAGGCACCCCAAAACACACTCATTCCTGTCCCAAGGTGAAAACAAAGGTACCCAAGAATTTTCGTGAAGATCAATTCATAAATACGAGCTGTATGGAAGTTGTGACAAAAAACTGATTGGACCTAATTTCGGTACAAAATGGCCACTGGCAGCCATCTTGAATTTTGGACCGCACCCAGAAACACTCGTTCTCGTCCCAAGGTGATAACAAAGGTACCCAAGAAGTTTCGTGAAGATCGGTTGATAAATACAGCCTCTAGCCCGAGCCGTATTGACATGTGCACTTACAGTGTATAAGCAGCACTAAATAAATCAAAATTCATCTAATTTGCATAATTTCTGCACGAGAAAAAAACCCGTACTGTATGTGATGTATTCCATTTTACTAAACATTCATACAAAAATTTATTCAAATCAGAACTTTCATACAGAAGTTCTGTACAAAAGACTGATTGCACTAATTTTGGTACAAAATGGCTGTGGGGACCATCTTGAATTTCGGACCACACCCAAAAAAACACTCGTTCTCTTCCCACGGTGATAACAAAGGTACCCAAGAAGTTTCGTAAAGATCGGTTCATAAATACGGCCTCTAGCCTGAGCCATATAGAAGTTGTGTACAAAAAACTGATTAGACCTAATTTCGGTACAAAATGGCTACTGGCAGCCATCTTGAATTTTGAACCGCACTCAGAAACACTCGCTCTCATCCCAAGGTGATAACAGAGGTACCCAAGAAGTTTCGTGAAGAATGGTTGATAAATACAGCCCCTATACCGAGCCGTATTGACATGTGTACTTACTGTGTATAAGTAGCACTGAAAAAATCAAAGTTCATCTAATTTGCATAATTTCTGCACGAGAAAAAAACCTGTATTATATGTGATGTATCCCATGGTACTAAACATTCACACACAAAAGTTTTCAAATCAGCGCTTTCATATGGAAGTTCTGTGCAAAAATCCGATTGCACATAATTTTGTACAAAATGGCTGCCATCAGCCATCTTGAATTTCGGACCGCACCCAAAAACACTCGTTCTTGTCCCACGGTGATACCAAAGGTACCCAAGAAGTTTCATAAAGATCGGTTTGTAAATACGGCCTCTAGCCCGAGCCGTATTGGCATTTGCACTTACAGTGCTGAAAGTAACACTAAATACATCAAAGTTAGTCTAATTTGCATAATTTACGTACGAGAAAAAAAACCGTACTATATGTGATGTTATCCCATGGTACTAAACATTCATACAAAAAATTATTCAAATCAGCGCTTTCATATGGAAGTTCTGCGCAAAAATCTGATTTCACCTAAGTCTGTACAAAATGGCTGCCAGAGGACAACTTGAATTTCGGATCGGACCCAAAAACACTCGTTCTCGTCCCACTGTCATAACAAAGGTACCCAAGAAGTTTCGTAAAGATCGGTTCATAAATACAGCTTCTAACCCGAGCCGTATTGAATTGTTGACGGACAGACGGACAGATGCGGACGGATGGACGACTGGTCATGGCATAAGCTCAAATTTGGCTATGCCAAAGTTGAGCTAATGAAAGTGTCAATACACTGTAGCTCAACTTGTCAAGACAAAGACATGTACATGTATAGTATGTGACACAGCAATGACAAACATCTAGGTAATGACCTGATAACAAAGGTACATATAAAGTATTGTAACGGTCTGTACATAAATACTGACCGTTGCCTGTAACAAATGTATAGGTAAAGTATTGTAAAGGTGGGTGACAGTCAGATGCTGAACTAGAAAAAATCTTTTAGTCCCAGAGTGGGTCTGACTGAACCCCAAAATATTTGTTCTCATAGCACAGTGATAACAAAGGCACCCCAAAACACACTCGTTCCTGTCCCAAGGTGAAAACAAAAGTACTCAAGACGTTTTGTGAAGATCAGTTCATAAATACGAGCTGTATAGGACTTGTGACAAAAAACTGATTGGACCTAATTTCGGTACAAAATGGCCACTGGCAGCCATCTTGAATTTTGGACCGTACCCAGAAACACTCATTCTTATCCCAAGGAGATAACAAAGGTACCCAAGAAGTTTTGTGAAGATCGGTTCATAAATACAGCCTCTACCCTGAGCCGTATTGACATGTGTGCTTACATTGTGTAAGTTGCACTGAATAAATCAAAGTTCATCTAATTTGCATAATTTCTGCACGAAAAAAAAACCCTTACAATATGTGATGTATTCCATGTTACTAAACATTCATACAAAAATTTATTAAAATCAGAACTTTCATACAGAAGTTCTATACAAAAGACTGATTGCACTAATTTTGGTACAAAATGGCTGCTGGTGGCCATCTTGAATTTCGGACCACACCCAAAAACACTCGCTCTCATCCCACGGTGATAACAAAGGTACCCAAGAAGTTTCGTAAAGATTGGTTCATAAATATGGCCTCTAGTCTGAGCTGTATAGAAGTTGTGTACAAAAAACTGATTAGACCTAATTTCGGTACAAAATGGCCACTGGCAGCCATCTTGAATTTTAGACCGCACCCAGAAACACTCGTTCTCGTCCCAAGGTGATAACAAAGGTACCCAAGACATTTCGTGAAGATCAGTTCATAAATACAGACTCTAGTCTGAGCCGTATTGACATGTGTACTTACTGTGTGTAAGTCGCACTGAAAAAATCAAAGTTCATCTAATTTGCATAATTTCTGCACGAGAAAAAAACCCGTATTATATGTGATGCATCCCATGGTACTAAACATTCACACAAAAAAATTATTCAAATCAGCGCTTTCATATGGAAGTTCTGTGCAAAAATCTGATTGCACCTAATTTTGTACAAAATGGCTGCCATCGGCCATCTTGAATTTCGGACCGGACCCAAAAACACTCGTTCTCATCCCACGGTGATACCAAAGGTACCCCAGAAGTTTCGTAAAGATCGGTTCATAAATACGGCTTCTAGCCCGAGCCGTATTGGCATTTGCACTTACAGTGCTGAAAGTAACCCCAAAAAACATCAAAATTAGTCTAATTTGCACAATTTACGTACGAGAAAAACACCCGTATTATATGTGATGTATCCCATGGTACTAAACAGTCATACAAAAAATTATTCAAATCAGAGCTTTCATATGGAAGTTCTGTACAAAAAACAGATTTCTGCATCGTCGGTACAAAATGGCAGCTGGCAGCCATCTTGAATTTCGGACCGCACCCAAAAACACTCGTTCTCGTCCCACGGTCATAACAAAGGTACCCAAGAAGTTTCGTAAAGATCGGTTCATAAATACGGCCTCTAGCCCGAGCCATAGCAGCTTGGCACTTACAGCTCTGAAAGTAACACTAAATAAATCAAAGTCAGTCTAATTTGCATAATTTACGCACGAGAAAAAAACCCGTATTATATGTGATGTATCCCATGGTACTAAACATTTATACAAAACTTTATTCAAATCAGAACTTTCATACAGAAGTTCTGTACAAAAAACTGATTTTTGCATCATCGGTACAAAATGGCCACTGGCAGCCATCTTGAATTTTGGACCACACCTAAAAACACTCGTTCCCGTCCCAGGGTCATAACAAAGGTACACAAGAAGTTTCGTAAAGATCGGTTCATAAATACGACCTCTAGCCCGAGCCATAGCCAATTGTTGACGTACGGACAGACGGACAGACGGACGACGGGCCATGACAATAGCTCAAATTTGACTTCGTCAAAGTTGAGCTAAAAATGAAAAAAATGCTTCCAACGATGTTAAAAGTTACGTTTTAAGAGCTAATTCCCACACACTTAGGCCTACTTATAATAAAAATAAATATTTTCCAATATGTTCTATTTGTATACGGCACAAACAATGTCAGACTGATCTTTGTAGAACTTTATATTTATATCATTCCATTACTTTTTGTATTTCTATAAATATGTCATTACAATTAATTTGTTATTTTTACATATGGGTTGTTATCTTTACTTGACCCAAGATAGTCATAGCCCTGTGTACGAAACGCCCCCAAAGTTTGTGTGCGAAAAATGTCCTAAATTTCTGTGTATGAAACACCTGTACGAAATGTTCAGCTCCCAGCAAAACATTATTGGGAACTTTTTTGCCTACTCTCGCCCCATATTTTTAATAGGACAATGCATTGTGGGTACTTTCAGTCTAAATTTAATGAAAGTATCAATGACCGCACTCAGAAACCCTCGTTCTCGTCCCAAGGTGATAACAGAGGTACCCAAGAAGTTTTGTGAAGATTGGTTGATAAATACAGCCTCTAGCCCAAGCTGTATTGACATGTGTACTTACTGTGTGTAAGCAGCACTGAAAAAATCAAAGTTCATCTAATTTGCATAATTTCTGCACGAGAAAAAAACCCGTATCATATGTGAAGTATCCCATGGTACTAAACATTCACACACAAAATTTTTCAAATCAGCGCTTTCATATGGAAGTTCTGTGCAAAAATCTGATTGCACCTAATTTTGTACAAAATGGCTACCATCGGCCATCTTGAATTTCGGACCACACCCAAAACACTCGTTCTTGTCCCACGGTGATACCAAAGGTACCCAAGAAGTTTCGTAAAGATCGGTTTATAAATACGGCCTCTAGCCCGAGCCGTAATGGCATTTGCACTTACAGTGCTGAAAGTAACACGAAATACATCAAAGTTAGTCTAATTTGCATAATTTATGTACGAGAAAAAAACCTGTATTATATGTGATGTATCCCATGGTACTAAACATTCACACACAAAAGTTTTCAAATCAGCGCTTTCATATGGAAGTTCTGTGCAAAAATCCGATTGCACCTAATTTTGTACAAAATGGCTGCCATCAGCCATCTTGAATTTCGGATCGGACCCAAAAACACTCATTCTCGTCCCATGGTCATAACAAAGGTACCCAAGAAGTTTCGTAAAGATTGGTTCATAAATACGGCCTCCAGCCCGAGCGGTATTGAATTGTTGACGGACAGATGGACGACTGGCCATGGCATAAGCTCAAATTTGGCTTCGCCAAAGTTGAACAAAAAATATATTTACTGAGGAAAAAACCTCGATTGTTTAGGAAATTCATTCCGTACATGTACACAGCAGAACACTTTTTCCCGTAACTGACACTTTCCAAATTCACTTTGAATATTAAATTTGCCAGTGTTTTATACCTACTTCCATTTTCCCGGAGTGCAAAGACCCTCAAAGGAAAGTCCACATTTTTGCCGAACGGAATGTTAAAATGCAATCTGAACTCCACAAATTTGTGCGTAATTTGAACTTTACAGTATACATCAATAAGCCAAGCATTCTTTTCAGTTCTATTAATTTATCTTTGTCAAAGACTGACTACGTTTCGACAGTGTTCACACGCTGCACTGGGTAAGCAAGTTTGCAAAATCAACCTAAATTCGATGAATGAACTTGGCCTGTTCCACCACCAACAACTGCATCGCAACCGCGGTTTTACTTCTTAAAAACCATCAACACTGACACCGACTTGAAAATTCACCACCTCTAGTTAAAAATGACCATTTCCAGCCACTGATACAGTATTATGATCATGTAAGTAAACAAGTATGTCGGCAAGTAACTTGCATGCTTTACTCTGTCTCATATAATTGATTGAGTCAGTTTATCAATGTTTGCCTGTTTAGAGCAAGTTTGTTCCTTTGTTAACCCATATAATACAGTAGTTCAAAAGTAACGGTTAATCGATCAAACACTTTTTGGATTGATCAAATTGTTGATTATTGATTCGACGAATAATCTGTTAACCATTTCAGCTCTATTGCCTACGATATTCATTCACAATGTCTTCCTTGTGTGGCAGCATGGTTTCAAGTGTGAGAGTTGTGATCGGTGACAGCACAGTGTATGTGGCAGAGAAATGTCCCAAGAGACATATCGACAATGTGTTCATGACGGATTGAACATTAAAATTTTTTAGTAAATTTTGTTTCTTAACATACCTACCACAATTGTTTACAATTGGCTGTAACATAAGTGCAAGCCCTACTTCGGAACTAACTCAAGCTTTTAGAATCTTTTCCAAACGAGTTGGAAAAGTACTTGAGTGCAAAAGCACGAAAAAGATCGAAAAAAGGGTCGAGCGAGACCAGCGCTCGAAATTACAGGTACTCTCCCTGCACACCTCTTGCGTTTACCGAGTGCATGCGCAACAACCTTGACGTCAATTCCGTATTTCCGCCAACGAGAAGTTTGTGATTTCGCGGGGCGGCATCGATATCAAAGATATCCCCAAGGAGGGTGGGCCTCCGGTAAACAATTGTGGTAGGTATGTTAAGAAACAAAATTTACTAAAAAATTTTAATTTTTTTTCAACCTACTCACAATTGTTTACAATTGGCTGAATAAACAATAGGAGGAGGTGAATCACATAACCAATACCAACAAGAGTAGCAGAACGAAAGCAAGGATGGCAGAGAACAATAACGAAAACCTGTAATGAAGATAGAGAGAAGGCACCTGAAAAGAATAAGGCTGAGCGAAGCGCAACCTCGACAAAAACAATTTTAACGAGAGTGCACAACAGCCTGAGCAGCAACGAGAGGGCCTAAAGAATAAAGGTCCTCAGATTGCTGCTGAAGGTGGCGGAGATAAAAGGAGGAGAAGGTAGAAGCATTCCTCCAGTAAGCCGCATTCATAACATCACGGAGCGAAACAGAATTGGAGAACGCCCAGGATGTAGAAATGGCACGAACCTCATGAGCATTATTACCAGTTCGAAACAAGATCCGACGCAGACAAGTGAGAATAAGCCAGCTTGATTGCAAGACAGATCCACCTGGAAATAGAATGGGAAGAGACAGACTGCCTCTTAGGAATGAGAGACATAAAGAATCTCTTCCGACCCCTCCTAATGAACTGAGTGCGAGTAATGTAAGTCTTGATCGCACGAACAGGACAAAGAAGAGGCCTCCGGCCATCTACAGCTGGGGGAGCCCAAATGCAGATGGGAGGAGGTACCGAATCAGGAAGTTGATACTTAGCCAAAAAAGAGCAATCAGTAGTGAAGGTGACACTGTTAGCGTCATTTCGGAAGAGGGCAGAATCAACAAATAGTGCATGAAGCTCACTGACTCGACGAGCAGAAGCAAATGCTAGAAGAAAAGCCGTCTTATAGGTGAGAAAACGCATGTCGGTCTCAGATAAAGGCTCGAATGGCGCCCCCTCCAAACAGTGCAACACCTATGCCAAGTTCCACTTGGGTGTAAGACGCAAAACTTGAGGCCTCAAGATTACGACCGATGCACCACTTTCCCACATAAGAGAAAGTATCAGACAGCATAGACCGATAGCCCTTAATCGTAATAGGCTGGAGGCCCTTGGAGTCAAAAAGAAAAACCAGAAAATCCGCAATTTGAGCGATTGACGGATGACGGTAATTCACATTGTGATCTGCACACCAGCGGCAGAAAACCGTCCACTTGGCGGCATAAGTCATGCCAGTGGAATGTCGCCGCGATGCAGAAATGCACTCCACTGATCGTCTCGAAAAACCTCTACGTCGGAGACTGGACCTTATAAAAGACAGGCGTGAAGGGACAGGCTCGCCAGGTTGTTGTGATACTTCCTGGGACGACCCTGTGAAAGAAGATCGCGACGTAGAGGTAGACGAATCGGTCGATCGGCCAATAGAGGCCGCAGCAGATTGATCCACACCCTCTGTAGAGACAGGGGTGTGATCAGAATGATCCTGCAACTACAAGCACGAATCTTCGCTAATACTTGAGGAAGAATCGGCGCAGGAGGAAAAGCATAGCCGAACCAACCTGTCCAGTCCAGAGACAGAGCGTCTACTGCAAATGCCAGAGGATCTGGACAAGGGGAGACAAAGGTCTCTACCTGATGATTCCAGCGAGTAGCGAAAAGGTCGACCTGAGGATGGCCCCAATGCTCACAAATTGCCTGAAACACCGACCGATGTAGCATCCATTCGGTTGGAAGGACACTGTCGCGTCAGGACAGGGAGTCTGCTAGGACGTTGAGATGCCCGGGAATGTGTCGAATGGACACCCGAGTGTTCACATCCCGCGCCAACAGAAGAAGATCCCGAGACAGCCGATACATGGGAATCGAATGTGTGCCTCCTTGTTTCCGTATGTAGGCCACTACTGTCGAATTGTCCGAAAGAAGTAGGACAACATGGTCCGACAGATGAGGGATCCAAAGCTGAAAACTCAACAGAAGAGCAAGGAGCTCCTTCTGGTTGATATGAAGGCCCACCTGCTCGCTGTCCCACTCTCCGTGAGTAGACAGACCGAGAGGATCCAACGTCGCACCCCAGCCCCGATCGCTGGCATCCGCAGTAAGGATGCGATCGGCCAAAGGAAGATCCAACGGAACACCCTGTATCAGCCAGGGAATATCTGCCCAAGGGCAGAGGTGACAAAGCAGAGACCGAGGAATAGTGAGTTCCAGGTCCAGCGGATCTACATTCGGACGCCAATGATCCAACAGAAAGTGTTGGAGAGGTCGGACAAACAAGCGGCCGAGCGGAATGAGATCTGTCGCCGAACCGCAAAGGCCCAGCATCCGAAGGAAAGTCCTGGCCAAGACCGAGAAGATTGAAGCAGGTCCCGAGTCAAGGCGGAAAGAATCGTTGCCCGAGCCTGGGGGACCGACACTATATTGTGAAGAGTGTCGAAATCCATCCCCAAAGGACGGAATCGCTGAGAAGGAAGAAGATCCGACTTCTCGCGATTGACTCTGAAACCCAGCGACGCTAGCAGGCAAAGAAACTGCCGGACATCGAACTCCAGAACAGCAGCATCGTGGTGCCGTTGGAGGATGTCGTCTAGGTAGGCTGACGAAGTCACTGCCGACTGAGTGCGGTGGAAAGCAAGCACATGTGACATCAGTCGGGTGAAGGCCCAAGGAGCCAGGTTCAAACCAACAGGAGAGCTCTGAATTGAAAAACTCGATCCCGAAACGAGAACGGAAGGTATTTCCGTGACACCAGATGAATGGGTACATGGAAGTAGGCATCCTTCAGGTTGCTACTGGCCGCAAAATCGCCCTGATGAACTGAACGACGAACCAACCGAAAAGTCTCTATACTGAAACGAGGAGCTATTATGTACTCGTTCAGGGTACTCAGATCGATGACAGGACGATATTGGCCGTTTTTCTTCGGCACCAAGAAAAGTCTTGAGTAAAACCCCGGTGAAAGGGTGTTCCTGACCACCTCGATCGCCCCTTTGGAGAGGAGGTTGTCGATCTCCTGCACCAGAAGGTCCCGACGCAGAGAATCGGAAGGGACCTGAGTCGGAAGGGGCACCCGAGATAAACTGGGGTGCCGATGGAAGGACAGTCGCAGACCGGATTGAATGACGTCGAGGACCCAAGAGTCTGACGTTATCTCTGTCCAACGGTCGTAAAACAGCGACAACCTTCCCCCGACTGAAGGCGAATCGAGGTGAGAACCTTCACTGGCAGCCTCGACGACGCCCCTGAGAGGAGAAACCACCTCGGGAAGAGTCCTGAGACTTTCCAGCCTGAGGCTGCCAGCGAGCCTGGCCACATCGGCGCTTCTTATGAGCAGAAGGAGCAGACGGAGCCGAAGGCGTAGCCGATGTCGCCGACGAGGCAGACGCAGCAGCACACTTGTCGGGCCTGGAATGACCACCACCCGCAGCAGCAGGTTGGTCAAGCTGTCTCAGCAAAAGCTGATCCTTCGAATGACGAAGAACTTCGCCACGAACAGCTTCCACGGAACCATGGAACTGAGGTCCCACCAAAGAGGCAGACCTCAGAACAGCACTTTGCTCAGAAGGAAGGGATGGTAAAGAATCCAACACCGCATCCCGGCGTGCCAGCTCCAAATTAGCCATGTTACAGGCGTGAGAGTGTGTCAAGTTCAAAAGAGCCTGTGACAAAATGCGAAAAGGCGCCTGAGCTTCATCAAACTCCCCTGGTGGAAAATATTCAGCCAGAGCAGCGACGATATGGTCCGCAAGAGATAACATACCCAGCATCTCTCGGGACAGGTCCACCATAGACTCAACTACCGACATCGGGAGAACTGCCGACTTAGGCTTAGTCAACCAGAGGGAAGAAGAATCCTCATCCACAGTAGTCATCCCTTGGAAGACTGGTGGAGAGACGGAATCGTACACACGAAACCGCGATGGAGGCAGAAAGGCATCAGCTCTAGAAAAGAAGGAACCCTTGAGGGCCTTAGAACGCATTTTGGCATCTAAGCCCTGGAAGGACTCAACAACCTGGACGCAAAGCCCCGGAGCTAGAAGGCTCAACAGGGTTACGGCGCTCCACAGTGGACCGCGGCCGGACGGTCACAGAAGGCTGGTCGGAAGGTTAAACGTCCGGCAATAATCCAAAGACGAAATCCAAAGCCTGCCCCAAGACTGACGAGGGGGGCCCATCACCTTCAAGATACTCGTCATCCTCCGTAGCAGAGGAGACGTAGCCCAACTCAGGCTGACCAGCAGAAACCTCCTGTGAATACTGTGCAGTATCCAAGGGGCCAGGCGAGACATCTCGGTGACCGACCAAAGGAGGTTGTGCCTCAGGAGGCACAGGGAGGCCAACTTGAGGGTTGCCAGAAAGCAACCGGGTGAGCGCCAAAACGGCCTGGCGCAAGTCACCCTGAGAATCTGTCGCAGCAGAAACGCCCGACAGAGTGTCCTCCCAATGGACCCTTCTGGTAGAAGAACCCAAATCCTCAGAAGAGACCGACGTCGAACGTCGATCGGCAGACAGAATAGGGACACGGTGAGAAGACACCGGAGGATAGTCCCGATTGTGACGCCCAGGGGCCATCACTGACCTCTGTGAAACAGAAGGTCCTGCCTGCAAATCCTCTAAAGAGACCGACGGCGCACGTCGATCGGTAGCTGGACCTAGGACACGGTGAGAAGACACCAGAGGATTGTCCCAAGAATGACAGGAACCTGTCATTGGCCTCTGCGCAGCAGACGGCCCCAACTGCCTATCCTCTAAGACCAACGGCAAGCATCGATCGACACCCAGACTCGGAACACAGTGAGGAATCACCGGAGGAAGGTTCCAAGAGTGACAGCTAACAGGGGCTGTCACTGACCGCTGCCGAACAGCAGGCCCTGGATGCCAACGTCCCAACACCATCCCGCTAGGCGGCACACTAGCAGGGGAAGGTGGAACAATAAACGATTCACTCGAGGGATGAGGAATCGCTACCGAAGCGACCGGCCGGCTCAACCGACTAGGAGCAAACCTAGCCAGATGAGACGGAGGAGACAGCAAACCCGCATAGCCCCGCCGCGAGGCTGGGGGAGGCTGAGAACACACAGACACACCAGCAGATACATTGCATATTACACGGTGGATGTGGGCGATTCGTTGGGTAAAGGGTTAAATAGTTTATGTTTGCCGAATAATAAAAGAATTTATTATGCTAATTATTGATTTTTTTAAATTTTTTAAAAATTTGTAACACAGCCAAATCATGTGGCACTCATTGGAAGGATCTCGACGAGATTCTTCCAATGAGGGTTCTACATGATATGATTATGTAGAATTGCACTTTTAAAGGTTAATGTAACTGCACTTTTTATGTCTCCTGTTTTAATGTATGAAAATGGTGTATTTTTATTTTTTTTTACACTGTTCTTATCTATTTGTTTTAATAAAGTTACCATATTTATACACCATTCCCCTTATCTATTTCTCCAAAACCCATTATGATATAATTTTATGAAATAATTATTTATTTATTGTTTATTTAATCGGGTTTTAACAACACTTTCGACAGACAGGGTCACCTCATGTCGGACAGTTTTAAGGGTGGAGGAGGCCGAAGTACCTGGAGATAACCACTGAGCAACGGTGCGCAACTGTCAGACTCCCCAGCACATAAGCAGGGTTAGCATTGGTTGAAGACAAGTGCACCACCAACATGCAGTATGCCTTGGTACACAACGCACAGGTGGGCAAGTGGGATTAAGTGTCTTGCCCTTATGATATAATCAACATGCAGTATGCCTTAGTACACAACGCACAGGTGGGCAAGTGGGATTAGGTGTCTTGCCCTTATGATATAATATCAATCATCAAAACATACCTGGTTGGGTACAAAATGTCCAATGGTAGGAACAAAAGGTCCAATGGTACATGTACAGTCGTTTGTCCAGTAACGGTTTTTGCCCGGTTACACAAATCTCATAAAAACAATTTAGTTCTATTAACAAGAGGCCCCAGGGGGCCTGAGGGTGCTCACCTGGCATGGTAGTCTAAATATGAAAGCAGGGACTTGACTTGAATAAGCTCCATATGCCCCTCCTAAGAAAAGCATATATCAACTAGATTAAGCAATTGTGCCCACATAATACACAGGATTTTCCTTCTATTTTCAGTTCCTGCACTTTTACGTCCCAAAATTGATATAAACGCATAAAAACAGATTTTTTTAATTTTTGTTCGGAAATTTTGGAAGTCCCAAACAAAATATTTTCAGCCTACAATTTGTTTTTGTCTTAAAATTGACCAAAATGTATAAAAAAAAAAATCCAGGTAAAAAATTTCCAAGTCTGGAACGGGACCCCAAATTTTCAGTCCAAGTATGAACCCAGGGACTTGGCTTGCACAAACTTGAATCTCCCCCCCCCCCCCTGCCCCCCCAGGATGCTGCATACCAAATATCAAAAGATTCTTATTGGTAGATCTGAAGAAGATTTTTAAAGAAAAGTCCTTATATTGCACTAAGTTAAAATTCAGGCTTTAGGGAGCCCAAATGTGAACCCAGGAACTCAATTTGTATGAACTTGAATCTGACCTCCCAGGAGATATTGTATACCAAATATGAAATGATTCTGACTGGTGGATCTGAAGAAGAAGATTTTGAAAGAAAAGCCCTCATATTGCACTAAGTTAAAATTCGGGCTCTCATAGGGAGCCCAAATGTGAACCCAGGAACTCGATTTGTACAAAAATCTGACCTCCCTGGAGATGTTGTATACCAAATATGAAATGATTCTGACTGGTGGATCAAATATGAAATGATTCTGACTGGTGGATCTGAAGAAGAAGATTTTGAAAGAATAATCCTCATTTTGCACTAAGTTAAAATTTGGGCTCCCATAGGGAGCCTAAATTTGAATCCAGGGACTCAATTTGAACAAACTTGAATCTGACCCCCCTAGAGATGATGTATACCAAATAGGAAAGAATTCTGCCTGGTGGATCTGAAGAAGAAGATTTTTTTGAATTTTGGAAATAAATTCATGGGTGCTACAGAGTTAGTCCCCTTGTGATGCCCCTGTGGGTGCGGCAAGTTTATTTGTACAAGTGTGAATTGATATATGATAGGGAACATGCACACCAAATTTGGTTCAATTTGATCCAGTGGTTTGTGAGGAGTAGTCGATAATGTAAAGTTCACGATGGACAACGGCGGACGGCAAGTGACAAGTTAAGCTCCCTTCGGTAAGCTAAAAATTCCCTATATTGCACTAAGTTGATATTCGGGCTCCCATAGGGAGCCCAAAAATTTACCCAGGTAAGCAATTTGAATAAACCTGAAACTGACCCACCTCAAGATGTTGTATACCAAATATGAATGCATTCTGATTGGTGAATCTGAAGAAGATTTTTAAAGAAATTTCCTCATATTTCACCAAGTTAAAATTCAGGCTCTCATAGGGAGCCCAAATATAAACCCAGGGACTCGATTTGAACAAACTTGATTCTGAACCCCTTATAGATGTTGTATGCCAAACATGACAAGATTCTGACTGGTGGAGCTGAAGAAGAAAATTTTTAAAGAAATTTCCTCAAAGTGCACAAAGTTAAACTTTGGGCTCCAATAGAGAGCCCAAATACTCACTCAGGGACCCGATTTGTAGAAGCTTGAATCTGACCCCCTATAGATGTTGTATACCAAATACGAAAGCATTCTGCCCGGTGGATCTGAAGTAGATTTTTAAAGAAATTTCCTCATATTTCACTAAGTTAACACGAGCGCTCGTATCGCTGAAGCAATAGAATGTCCCCTACCGGACTAATGAGCATTAATAATTATAAAAATGTTACAACCTAGATGTGATCAGCATGAATTCCGTTGAAGCATTTCCAAAAAAAGTCCAGAAAACTGATATTTTGGCGCTTTTCCATATTTCCAAGGGCCATAACTCACACAAGAATAATGCAATCAGCATGAAACTCAAACTTGATCTGTAAGTCATCGTTCTATAGTAGGTTACCAAGAATGAAATCATTCGGTTGAAGCATTTCCAAAAAAAGTCAGGAAAACTAAAGTATGACTGCCAGACTGACTGACAGACTGATGGATGGACAGAGTACAAATGAAACTTGATCTGTAAGTCATCGTTCTATAGTAGGTTACCAAAAATGAAATCATTCCGTTAAGGGTTTCCAAAAAAAGTCCGGAAAACTAAAGTATAACCGACAGACTGACGAATGAATGGACAGAGTGTAAATGAAACTTGATCTGTAAGTCATCGTTCTATAGTAGGTTACCAAAAATGAAATCATTCCGCTGAAGCGTTTCCAAAAAAGTCTGGAAAACTAAAGTATGAACGACAGACTGACTGACAGACTGATGGATAGATGGACAGAGTGTAAATGAAACTTGATCTGTAAGTCATCATTCTATAGTAGTTTACCAAAAATTAAATCATTCCGTTGAAGCGTTTCCAAAAAAACTCTCGAAAACTGATATTTTGGTACTTTTTCCCATATTTCCAAGGGCCGTAACTCACACAAGAATAACGCAATCAGCATAAAACTCAAACTTGATCTGTAAGTCATCGTTCTATAGTAGTTTACCAAAAATGAAATCATTCCGTTGAAGCGTTTCCAAAAAAACTCCGGAAAACTGATATTTTGGTGTTTTTCCATATTTCCAAGGGCCGTAACTCACAAGAATAATGCAATCGGCATGAAACTCAAACTTGATCTGTAAGTCATCGTTCTATAGTAGTTTACCAAAAATGAAATCATTTCGTTGAAGCGTTTCCAAAAAAACTCAGGAAAAACTAAAGTGTGACTGACAGACTGACGGATGGACGGAGTGCAAACCTAGAGTCCCCTCCGGCGATGTCGGTAGGTGACTAAAAATGAAGCTCTCATAGAAAGCCCAAATATAAACCCAGGGACTCGATTTGAACAAACTTGATTCTGACCCCCCTACAGATATTGTATACCAAACATGAAAGGATTCTGACTGGTGGAGCTGAAGAAGAAAGATAAAAAAAAATTTATGGGTGCTATCAGAGTAATGCCCCTTGTGGTGCCCCCTATGGACGCGGAAAGTGTATTTGTACAAACTTGAATTGACATATGATAAGGAACATGCACACCAAATTTGGTTCAATATGGTCTGGCAGTTTGGGAGGAGAAGTCGATAATGTAAAGTTCAAGACGGACGCCGCCGGACGGCAAGTGATAAGTTAAGCTCCCTTTGGTGAGCTACATTTGTAAAAACGAAAACGTTATGAAGAAAAAATAACAGCTGTTATTTGTTAATACATTATCCATGTTTAAAACAAGAGGCCCCAGGAGGCCTGAGCGCGCTCACCTGACATGGTAGTCTAAATATCAAACCAGGGACTTGACTTGAATCAGCTGCATACGCCCCTCCTAAGAAAAGCATATACCAACTAGATGAAGCAGTTGTGCCCACACAATACACAAGATTTTCCTTCTATTTTCAGTTCCTGCACTTTTACGTCCCAAACTTGAGATAAACGCATAAACAGTCCCACCCGGCTCCCAAATTTTCAGTGTAAAAAAAAAAATTTTTGTCTTAAAATTGACCGAAATGCATAAAAAAACAACAAAATTTTCCAGATTTTGGTCCAAAATTTTCGAAGTCCCACCCGGACACCAAATTTTCAGTGTAAAAAAAAAAAAATTGTCTTAAAATTGACCAAAACGCATAAAAAAACAAAAAACTAATTTCAGGATTTTGGTCCAAAATTTTCTAAGCCCCCACCCGGATCCCAAATTTTCAGTGTAAAAAAAACCTTTTTTTTGTCTTAAAATTGACCGAAACGCACACAAAAAAAAAAAAAATTCCAGATTTTGGCCCAAAATTTCTGAGTCTGGAACGGGACCCCAAATTTTCAGCCTAAATATGAACCCAGGGACTTGGCTTGAACAAACTTGAATCTCACCTCACTGAGGATGCTGCATACCAAATATCAAAAGATTCTCATTGGCAGATCTGAAGAAGAAGATTTTTGAAGAATATTCCTCATACTGTACTAATTTAAACATTTGGGCTCCCATAGAGAGCCCAAATATGGACCCAGGGAATTGATTTCAATAAACATGTGAAACAATCTTCCAAAGATGTTATATGTAAAATTTGAAAGTTTTGGAGCAGTGGTTTGGGAGAAAGGTAGTCTTAAATGTTTTTCCCATTACCCACAATGTTAAAAAATGCTGACTCAGCACTTTTCAAAGTCCCAGAAAAGTACCCCATGATAAAACCAATAGCAATTTTTTTTTACCATTCCATTCTGTTGGTCCTAAGGAAGCTTCACACCAAATAAGAATTCTCAGTGCCGTGTAGTTTTGGGGATATGGCCATTTTAATTTTTTTATATTTTTATCTCCTGCAGTTCCCATGGGGCAAAGGGGAAAAAAAATTGGGCATAAATTAAATACTTATGACACAATAAGCCCTCATATCAAATTTGGTCCAAATCTGCCTCTCGGTTTGGAAAATAGAAATTTTGGGAGGAGCAAAAATTCTTGCCCCTCCCATAATGACGGCAAATATAGCCCCACAAACTTCTCTTGAACAAATATGAGTCTACAACATGAAAGGAAGCTGCACACCAAATATCAAGTCTCTGCTACTGCTGGTTCATGAGAAGAAGTTTTTTTAAGATTCAAGCATACTTTTTGGGTGTGGCCCTACCAAGGGGCGAGGCAACTTGATTTGAACAAAATCAAATTGCGATGTCATAACAAACTATTATCTCAAATATCAATTAAATTGGTTCAGCAGTTTGGGAGGAGAAGACACAAACACCATGTTCACGGACGACGGACGGTGTGTGATCATAAAAGCTCTCCTGACTGAAAGTCAGCTGAGCTAAAAATATTGGCTATAACATTACTTGAATTTAATGTTTGGAAATTTTTTAGAGATTCTAACTGGCATCATTTCTGTATCCTAATTTCGTTGCAAACAAAAAATCTGAAAAAATATTTGTCGATGTGTGTCAGTGTCCTTGCATAAGATTCTGAAAAATGCAATGTACATGTGTTTTGAAATAACACATGCCTAAAAGTATAAGACTGTTGAAACTGGGAGTAGTATTTTTACCTTAGAAATTGTGTGCTTGAAAAGGTGACCTATTTGACCAGTACCGAACCAGGTATATTACGCATTTTGTCAACTGTGCCAACGATGAGCTGCCCAAAGTTATCGCCTAGTTTTTCGTTACCTGATCAAACAATAGTTGTCAATATGTTTTAAATTGGCTGTTTTATGCTTTTGAGCCAATATGTGGACAGTTTTAAGTTGATTAACTCAATTGCCAGATTTCTCCATCAAAAGTCGAAAGTGAGTAACAAAAAAGAAGAAAAGAAAAAAAAAGTGTATTTTAGTAGTTAAAAACCAACTTGAATTCCCCATTTTTTCAAAATATTCAGAAAATTTCAAAGAGGGAGGGAATCTATTATCTCAAAAGGGTATCTCACTATGCAGCCCCTCCCCAACTTTGATATTCAGGTTTAAAGAATTGGGTATTTTGTCAATTTTTGTGGCATTGTATCCACTAATGCCGAGGGGGGGAGGGGCACGGGGCAACTGCCTTGGGGCCCGGGCCCGGGCCCAGGCCCAGGAATTTTTGATGTTCTAAAATTCAATGGGTAGACCAATGGATATCTCTGAGCTGAAAGTTGTGTGCGAAGGCTCTTGAAATGGGCCTCCGACGCTTGTGGAGGTGGCAAGAGTACATAGTTGTATTACTGACGGGGTTCCATTCATTTTAAAAAAAAACACTTGTTCCAGTTTCTTGGTTTTCCACTGGTCTTTCCTGAACTGTTGTGGTCACGATTCTCTTTAGAGGAAAAAATGCTCCATTCACAGAAATGCAGGTATCGGTAATAAATTACCCAAATTGTAAGAAAATAATTAAGTAGATATTGTCAAGAAAATGCAGGAGAATCTCTTTGCGTCTTGGGCTATCAAAGGGCCTGTGATGTCCCTGCTACACACACTCCTTCCCAGGGCCGTCCTCACTCTCTGTGGCTCTGATTGTATCCTGCCATTAACAGCAGTGAGAGTTTCTTCCCGAGTCAGATATGAAAAAAATTGTACATAGAACCGATGTATTTGCACAGTAAAACACCACACTGAGCAAATAAACCATCATAACATACCCTCTCAAAAGGGAAAATGGGGTCACCTTCAAGATGCTTGAATGGGGTTTTAACTTTTGTTTTCTCCCAAGAAAATTTTGAAATTTGGTGTTAAACGGAGCCTTCTGGCAGATTTAGGATAGAAATTTAGTTTATTTTTGCCTCGTCAAAATGACACTTTTGCAGCAAGTCTCAACTTTGCAAGTTCACAAGTGGGTTTCCAGTGGCCAAGAGTGATACATACCTTTTGACTGCACAATTCCTGACTTGATTACTTCATCATCATTCAAGGAACAGGCCTCTTCTTAACAGTTTAGTCCTGCAACTCACAACTTTTTTTGGGTGGGGGTGGGGAATTCAGATCAGACCCAAGAATCCACAGTCCTGGGCCTCCCAAAGTTCCAGGCCTTGGTTTCACCACTCAGCCCCACCTTATTCAGTGATAATGTTGCTATTTTCTCGACATGAGGGCTTATGCTTCCTGACGCTAGGATATTTCCCAACAACCTATACCATAAAGGAGGCAGTTTCCCCGACTTTGGGGGACCCCTCACACAACTCAACACTATCTGTGACCCTGGTAGTGAATGATGGCTAATATATGTGAACACGAGTTTGCAAACAGTAATATCTGGGGCGGGCGGGCGGGCGGGGGGGGGGGGGGGGGGGGGGGGGGGGAGAGGGGGGGGGGGTCGACCGGACCCAAGAGTCCAGAGTCCTGGGACTTAAGGTCACCATCCTGCCCCACGCTTTTCTGTGGTGACGTCAGAATTTCCTTCACATGGGAGCTTGTGCTCCTATACATAGGGGCCAGGAAATTTCTAGACAAAAACAAAATGAAGGGGGGCAGTTCCCTGATGAGGATGGGGGAGGGGGTGTAGCTGGGACTGTATGACCTCATACCCCTTCCAGCACCACCCCTGACCCTATCCCAGTCCCTGGTAGTGAATGTTGACTAATATATGTATCATGATATACAAGCTTGCTGTTATTTAAGTGATATCCGACTGTCGGCTGAAATTTCCCCCATTCATTTTAGATAGCATTTGCTTGGGGGGGGGGGGGGGGTGGGGGGGGGGGGGCTCACATCTGATCCAAGAGTCTTGGGTCCAGGGCAGGGCCTCCCAATGGTAAGTTCAGGGTCCAGAATTTTGGGGGCAGTCTCAGTCCTGACCCAAGAGTCCAAGGTCCTAAACTCCGGGTCATGTCTGAGCCTCCCAAAGTTCGGGCCCTGGGATACTATCCTGCAAACAGCAAGATTCGACCTCGGCAAGATTCGATCGCAGGATGATTTGGTCTGGGAAGATTCAATCTTCAATAAAGAACACCACATTCACAATGGTTCAACATATTTATTATTCAATTCAGTATCCTTATTTTTCATTCCAAGCAACAAGTATCATTTATTAAATAAAAAATAACAATTACATGATTGATACAATACAGTCACAATTTTTCAACATCATGAAATAATGCTGGACTTCTACTACATGGTGAGCAGAGGGTATGGGTTTGGGGATTCAATTTGACAGAGGTCTATCAAGTCATCATTAGTCATGTGGAGGTTCTGTCACAGGTTCAGGGGACATTTACCATTATTATATCCCGGCCCTGATGATGAATGATGACTATGTATAATACGAGTTTGCAGTCATTTCAGAAATGTCTAACTGTCGGTTAAAACCTCCTCCATTCAATATTTGAGATAACCACAGTTAACTATTATAACAGAGTTGGTTCTGTATGTGCCAGACATGTGGAGCAGAAATTGAAATATCCTAATTTCGTACTTCTGAAACCAGTCAATAAAAAGATAAACAACATATTTCTTCTCACCTTTTTTGCTCCTATCCAGCATGTACACAACATAGATAAGATTTGTTGTCATGTTTATGTGCAATTTCAGTTTTGGGGTATTTCCAACATGAAATATATGCTGGTTCTCTACTCATAAAAGTCTGTAACTGGCAAAATCACCACATCGACAATCAGGCAAAGTGTTAACATTTGGAAACGATTCATATGCCTGCCATTGTGTATCTAGTCTTCCAAGACATCAATTATTTGAATCTGAACCAAAAATGTGTTGGATCTTTTCATTTAAAAACGTTTGCACTTGATTAATGCAAACTGGTTCGTTACCGGACAAATGACTGTAGGTGTAACAGGAGAGATAAGTGCGGGAGCCGGGGTTCAAACCGTCGACCTCTAGCACACAAAGCGACCGATTTACCACGAGACTAAGAGATCTGGACCAACCAGGCTGGTTGGTAAATGGCCTTTATACCTCGACTGCTACACTACTCTCCCCTTCTTTTGAGATTCACCACATGTGAATCTCACCCAAGTTCCTCCCTCAGAGCAGTCGAAACACCCACAGTGCCACCTACTGCTGAGGATCGGACAAGCCCCCAAATGTAACAGGAGGAGAGATAAGTGCGGGAGCCAGGGTTTGAACCGTCGACCTCTAGCACACAAAGCGACCGATTTACCACGAGACTAAGAGATTAAGAGATCCAGACCAACCAGGCTGGTTGGTAAATGGCCTTTATACCTCGACAGGGGTAATACTTTTTGCCAGTAAAAAGGACGGTAAGTGTATAAAAATTACGTTGTAAAGTACTAAATGTACTTCTGAATGTGTGAAAAGTGATTATTTAAGGAATCTTACGCAATAATAAATATACAGAAGGAAGATTAAGTATTGTTTGTTTTATTGTAAACAATTTTCAAGACAAAATAGATCATTTCGCCATTGACATGCCATTTTGTGCAAGGAAAACAATGAATTCATCGAGGTGCACGACAGGGTGAATATTATCATACTTGCTCGATGGAGGTGCAGCTAATTTTAGATATTTCTGTTCACTACGAGGGGATTTAACAGAAAGTTTTTTTGGAGAGAAACCATTTATAATTTGAAAATAGTCAACAATAAAACAAACAATACTTAATCTTCGTTTTATATTGCGCACGCTTCATTAAATTGTCACTTCACACTTTCAGAGGTACATTTAGTACTTTGAAATAGTTTTTTATATGCTTACTGTCCTTTTTACCGGCAAAAAGTTGTGTTCAAGATTTTTTTTTAAACAGGGTTCATATTTTTTTTCAGTAAGCGTTTCATCAAACACATGCCGAGGTGATAATAAATATTAAAACCAACCATACATCAATGGATGCTAGTTCTAGATTCCTCTAAGTCCCACCTCAGTGATACCCACATGAGCCTGTTAAGACTAGGGCCCCTTGTGTTCACTCCACCAATCCCTATGTGTGAGCTCACAGTGGTGGGCCTGGGGGGAGGGCTGAGGGGCTCCAAACTGAAACCGTAACTTACTGTTTTTAACTCCCACGTTTCCTCAGGAGGCAACAGAATCGATCTCAGAGCTTCAGAATTTGAAGAAAAAAATACTCGGAAAGGGCCCACAACCGTGGGAGGGAATACGCCCAATCCCACAGTTCAAGCCATTGAAATATGTCAGCGTTATGTTGATCTTGTTCCCCCCCCCCCCCCCCCACCATTTCGAAAATATGGGAAATGGATTATATATCTAGCGGGGCGTAGCCAGGATTCTGTAATGGGGGGGGGGGGGGGGCAAACATGATATTTGGAAGGTCGTTGTGGGGTCCCTCCCACCAGGCCTAACTAGGGCTAGACCCCCCAGAAACAAATTATGGCAAACAATTCATTAGTTATTAATTCCAATCGTCCGCTATACACATTAGTGTCTATCATACACAATGTGTATAGTGGGCGATTGGAATTAACAAGCAAACCACTACCTGCACACACATATCACCAGTCTTTAACCCCAGTTCATCCACACGGGACATGGCGAACAACGCCTCTAGCCATTGCGACCCATCAACTATCAACTAACATGGGAACAATAAGCCCAAGGCAACTCACCACCGAATCACTTGAACAATGGGACCCTTTTATAACCTTTCCACCCGAATTGTGGCTATCATTCAATGAGCCTAGTGATGACCATAAAGAACATACGTACTCTAATGATAATTGGAGTGAAATTTTCAATGAGGCGGCACGAACGATGATCCCATCCATGGGAGTCAACTCTATCCGTTTCTCCTGTGACACACCGCACACTGACACACCCTTCAATAATCATGACGAGGATACTCACACGGAAATTCAGACTCATCACGAGCCATTAAATATCTTAGGTATCTGCAGCCAACTGCAAAGTACAGGCAAATACCAGAGTAAACAGCTTCAAACTAATATGGGTGATGCTGATATTATAACACATTCCCATACAAGCGAGGTGGGCTTGGTCCTACCCGACTCCCCTGTGGCAGACACTGTACCTCTACCCCAATGGGGCACCAAGGACTCACCCTAGAAATAGGAGGTGTGACCTACAAAAACACTCCATGTGCGATTCGGCACAATGTCCACAAACACAGAACTGATGAAATGATCCACCCAATGAATGGAACTCCACATCTCACTTGCGTGTGAATAATGAACAGCGACTAGTTCTGGAGAGATGACTAAAACAACTAGAGCAATCTAAATGACTAGCATCTACTCCCAGTTCCAATGGGGCCATTGCTTATTAACCTTGCAATATGAGGTCATGAGTGGAAATAATACACTCTCGAAACAAAAAAAACACCACATTACTGCACAAAGTCGTGTCTATACCTAACGACCAATAATCACACTGAATGAAATTCTGTTGCTTACAATGATTAAAACAGCAGGAGCTAATAAACATTTCAAACGTGTTCATGGGTATTTGCAGTTGAACACTCATATGCACTTATAATCTATTATTTACAACAATATTATGAAGTCATTTTTTTCTATATATTTTATTATTTTACAATATATTAAATATAAATTACAATATAAAGTTGGTTACACATGAGTTCAGGAAAAGGCATCACAATTAATAACATATATACAAATATATTTAAGCTTGTGAATAAATTTTTCGAACATTTGGCAGGCGGCTGATAAAAGTGATGCCTAATCAATTAATCTCAAATAAACACCAACTGGTATGTGATTACTGTAAAAACAAACATCTTGACTGTTAACAACAAAAATAATTCATCAAAGATGTTTTTGAAGAACCGCTATTCAGTTTGAATAATTTGTGTCAACTCGGTCCCTGTAGATTTGTTTTTTATTCAATCATTGTATCGTCTGCCTTCAAGATGTTAGTATGTTGTGTTTATGTGCTCCCTGTTATTCCATGGGTTTTCTATGAAAGGATTTACGTTTTTGATTCTTGGATTTTCTAAAAGGATGATTAAAAATTTTGAAGGTAAGTACTTCAGTTATTATTTTTCAGTTTTTCTCGGCAATTTAACCAAAAAAAATTACCCCTCCAATTTTGTAAAAAAAAATTACCTACCCCCTAAAAAAATTTTCAACTCGCCCCTCAATGCGGGTCAACTCGCCCCCCGATCGGGGGCGAGTTGACCCGGGAAAACTGGCGGGGCCGAGTTGACCCGAGGGCGAGTTGACCTGGAACCGGGTGAGGGTGCGGGGGTGTATGTTTTTTCCCTCAGTTTTATGCCAAGAAGAATGTAGAAATGCATTCATCTCCAAGGAAATTGTTTCCGAAAAATTGTTGGTTACTGCTACACTTACCAATTGCTGCAGAGATGGCTGGTGCAATGTAGGACAGATATTTGATGATCACAAAACTCGCTATATAATCTTCTGGAATGGATAGTCGAGTGATATATGTTAGCAACAGAGACACGGCAAGACATCCTGAAAATCTAATTGTACTAAATGGGGGTTTTAATACCGCGCGCACTTGATCTTTGTACCAGTCTTGGCGATATATGTCTTCCTTCGTTTCGTAAACATACTGTGGCAACCTCCAAAGATCCCGGAGCCAGCCTGCACCACAGAATCCTCCAAGAGTTGCCCACCAAATGAATGCCTGTTTGTCTCGTCCTAAATAAAAGTGGTGCAGTCCCACCCATCCTCCGATCAACCAGAATATATACGCAATTATCACGTTTGCCATTCCGTGTTGCCTTCTTTGTAGTCAGACGCGATTGTGGGAAACATCAGGTGAAAGTGAAACGAAAAGTGGGAATAAATGCAACGTGCTGTAAACAGACTTTCGGGGAATTCCTTACAGTGGGCATGCGCAAAGCCGTTGATCCATTTGTGTGTCTAATAGTACACGTGTCAGTCGTGAGTCGCATTGCACGCTGTCCAAATACATCAACAATTATTTGTCCGAATTATAAATAGCAACTGATTTTTATTAAAACTACTCTTAAATGTTTAAATGTGTTTAAAACAATTTGCATTGAATTTACTCTTTTATTTTTCAACTTAACTGAAACGAAAATGTGGGTTGTTACTTCGTATGTTGCCAGAGTTCGGGGAAAACCCTTCTGGGAAATTCCACATTGTATTTATGGGTGTTTTGGCGGGAGATACTGACTTTCGCATAGTTGACCTGAGCAAGTCCGTTGGTAAGTGGGTCAGCTTTTTCGCAGCTTGGAAGCGCCGGGCCCTCAAGAAACACGCAGACTATCGTTTTTGTACGTTTTTTCTCTCTCTTTTTAGTCTGTCTGAGCGAATTGTCCCATCTCGCTGATTTTTTGGCATACTGACAGACAGTAACAAGTACTCGATCCCCTGTGTTTTCCAGATTCCTGGTGCATTAGGGGTGGCCGTAGGGGTGTTTTGGAAGTGGGTCATGCTCATATCTCGCGTGGTATAACCTATGGACCTGGGACCAACACCAAGTGAGTCGACACTCGATGGAGATTCAAAATATGGGTCAAGGTCACCTGGGGATCATTGAGTGCATTTTTCAGAATTGCTTGAAATCACATTTGTTGGACGCTCTAATGCATTGCAGGGGTCGTACATACATTTTTACACTAAAGAATTGGGTGTGGCCAACATTTTGAAAGTGGGGCACGCTCATGTGTCAAGCATGGTATGACGTATGGAGCTCGGACCAAAACCAAACGAGTCGAAACCCGATGGAAGTTCAAAATATGGGTCAAGGTCACTGAGGTCACCTAGGGGACATTGAGTGCATTTTTCAGAAATGCTGGAAATCACATTTTTTGACTCCCTAATGCATTCCCTTGATCGAAACATTTGAATGCTGTGCTCATATATGCCTTTTCTGTTTTTTTTTTAAATTATCTGATTCCTCAATGAATATCTTGAAATACTGTTTACGAAAACCAATTTCTGGTTTCTTTAAAACTATTTTATACCCGAAAATAAGCCTCCAAAAGTATTCCAATTACATTCATAGAGGGGACGCGGTGGCTCAGTAGATAGAGGTGCAGGCTACAAGCCGAGCCGAGAGATCCTCGGTTTAAATCCCATCCGCGGCAACCAAGCAGTGTCCTTGGGCAAGACACTTCACCCCACTGCCCACGATGGTGCACTTGTCCTCAACCAATGCTAACCCTGATTAGTATGTTAGGGAGCCTGACAGTTGCTCTCCGTTGCTCGGTGGTTATCTGGGTACTCCGGCTTCCTCCGCCGTTTTCTGCGGAATTCTCCAACAAATTTAGTAAGTTTTCAAGAAAAATTGACCATTCGCAGGTGTTGAAGTGCCATTACAAGTTGCATGGATAAAATATTCCTGTAAGTATTTGTTAACCCTCCAGAGGCTGCCGAGCATAGACATTTTGAGAAAATGGGCTATACTTGGGCACCCATTACACCCAAAGTTAGGAGGAGAGATCAACATAAGTGGAAGTAGAATTCACAGAGAATTATTTCTGTAAGTAATAAGGTATTCAAAAAACAACCCCTAACCCGTTTTGTGCTGGATAAACAATGATACCCATCAAAAGCTTAAAATGCATGTTCTCCCTGAATTTCTCTATAAACATCTTGTAGATTTTTAGGGAAAAATGGCCTTTCCAGTTCTTGGTGTGACATTACAAGTTGCATGGAAAAATATTCCTGTTAGCACTTGTTAACCCTCTACAAGCTGCCAGACATCAATATTTTGGGTACATTTGAGATAAAATGGACCATTTTCAAATAGCCACAGCACTCAGTGGGTATGTGTCAAACAAACGTAACTCCTTTTGTCGGTCATTAAATTGTCGAACGACGATATTGATATTAACCCTCTCCACCTTTAATGATGGTTTTTACCTAAACATTTTTTTTTTATCAAACTGAGTCATTTGAGACCACTATACACACCTTTCTCATAACATCAAAAGGGGAACTTCAGTGAGACAGTTAAAAACAATTCATCGGACACTCTGAAGTCATGAAAAATCATGGAATCTCATGTGGAAAAGCTATGATTCCCCCGAATCATAAAGTCTATTTTTTGCGAGTTTTTTTCCCCACACATTTTGTCCGTACGATTCAGAAGCCATTTTGGAACCGATTTTCGCAAAGTTTTGCACGTGCATAGAGAGGCACAAAATATAAAAATGTCCCAACGCGGGATTTTCGATTTTACCCATATTTCGCTCGAATTGGCTAAAAACTGTCAAAATTAAGGTTCATAGGCACTTTCTCGGAACGTGTCTTGCAGATTTTTTTTAAACATTCATCATTGTTAGACATGTTTGTGACACGACCATTCATTTACAAGAAATATTAGGCAATGCATATGTTAACCCTCCACAGACTGTCAAACAGCGAAATTTTGATGAAATGGGCTGTTTTCGGGCCACCACAGCACCCAAACGATACACGAGAGATAAATATAACTTCATTTATTGGAAGTAGGATTCACCGTGGATCATTTTTGTAAGTAATAAGGGTATTCAAAAAACCAAGCGTTAACCCGTTTTGGGCTGGTTAAACTGCAATACCCCTCAAAAGCTAAAAAATTCGTGTTTTCTGTGGATTTCTCTTGACGAGTCTCGTAGATTTTCAAGAAAAATTGGCACGCGCAGGTCTTGATCTGACAATACAAGTTACATGGACAAAATACTCCGGTGATCATTTGTTAACCCTCCACGGGCTGCTAAATGTCAAAATTGTGATAAAATTTTCTGTTTTTTGGACACCAACAGCACCCAATGGGTACGCCACAAAGAAAATTGCCTACTTTTAACGAGCGCAAAATTTATATGGAAACATTTTTGTAAGTAGTAAGGGTATTCAAAAGTCGAAGTTTTAACCCAATTTGGGCAGGCTAAAAGAGAGTTACCCCTTAAAAGCTTAAAATTCCCATTTTCTGTGGGTTTCTCTAAAAGCAACTCGTAGGTTTCCAAGAAGAATTGACTATTCGCGGGTCTTTGTGTGACATTACAAGTTTCATGGACAAAGTATTCCAGTGAGCGTTTATTAACCCTCTACAAGGTGCCAAACATCGTAATTTTGTTGAAATGGGCTGTTTTCGGACACGCACAGCACCCAATGTATACCCGAGAGATAAACATAATCTCCTTTGTTGGAAGTGGAATTCACCGAGAACCATTTTTGTAGGTAATAAGGGTATTCAAAAAACCAAACGTTAACCCCTTTTGGGGTTGTTAACATCGATACCCTTCAAAAGCTTAAAAAATTCATGTTATCCCTAGATTTCTTTACAAACATCCTGTAGGTTTTCAAGAGAAAATGCCCATTGATAGGTCTTGGTGTCACATTACCAGGTGCATGGATAAAATATTCTGGTAAGCATTTGTTAACCCTCCATGTGCTGCTAAATGTGAAACTTTTGAAGAAAAAAAAACAGTCTGTTTTTGGACACTAACAACATCAAATGGGAATGCCACAGAGAAACGTAACTTCTTTTACCAGACGCAAAATTGATAGGAAAAACTGTTGTAAGTGGTAAGGGTATTCAAAAATGGACATCTTAACCCATTTTCAACTGGTTAAGGAGATGTACCCCTTAAAATTCCCCGTTTTCCGTGGATTTTTCCAAAAAATCTAGTAAGTTTTCAAGTTTGCAGGTCGTGGAGTGACATTACAAGTTGCATATAGACAAACCATTCCGGTAACCGTTTGTTAACTCTCCAGAGTCTGCTAAGCGTATACATTTTCAGAAAATGGACTGTTCTTGGGCACCAATAGCACCCAATGTGTACCTGCGAGAAAAACATAACCTCCTTCAATGGAGGTGGAATTCAGCGAGGATCATTTTTGTAAGTAATGAAGGTATTCACAAAACCAAGCATTAACCCGTTTACGGCTGGTTGCAGAGCGATATCCCTCCGAGGATTTCTCTAAAAACATATCGCAGATTTTCGAGAAAAATTCTCAGACCTTAGTGTGACATTACAAGTTGCATGTACAAAATATTCCAGTAAGCACTTGTTAACCCTCTACAAGCTGCCTGGCATCAATAATTTGGTTTTATGTGAGATAAAATGGGTCATTTCCAAATAGCCACAGCACTCGGTGGGTGTGTGTCAAACAAACGTAACTCCTTTTGTCGGTCATTAACTTGTCGGACGACGATATTTATATTAACCCTCTCCACCATTAATGATGATTTCTGCCTAAACATTTTTTTTATCAACCTGAGACGTGTGAGGCAACTATACTCACCTTTCTCATAATTAATATCAATAACGGAACTTCAGTGAGACAGTTAAAAACAATTCATCAGACACTCTGGGGTCATGAGAAATCATGGAATCTCATCTGGAAAATCCATGATTCTCCAGAATCATAAAGTCTAGTTTGAAATTGGTACTCTTGTGACGTGCTGATGGAAATGTTTCGCTGAAGCGTGTTTTAGAGTTCTGGATGTGTACAATGGTGGGGCGCGGTCCCATATTTAGGCATTCTCTATGTGTCTCGTGTCTTATCAAATCAAATTTGCAGATCCATATTCGCAGATACATGATTAAAAAAAAGTACTCTATAATTGATAAAACCAATTAATATGGAACTACCACAATAAGCCATGGTATTTCCTATTTGACTCTAAAACGTTACTGATCCATAAAGTTAATCTGTTACTCCTGTAACTGATATGGAAGTGCTAAATTGGAAATTATTCTCGCGGAAAGCAGGTGTTACTCAAATGCAAGCAGGTTGATTAAATATACCAATACGGTACCACACGGTACCTAATTAATTTAGAACTATGAACTTTAAAATTATGAGGGCTGGAGACAGGTTTCAAATGCAGCAGTGATTATTGATGGTGGTCTGGCACGTAAAAAGAGGCTGGGAAGCAGGTTTTGGGGACTTGACATGCAGTTGTTCAAATTCAATAAAGTTGATTAAAAATACCAATATAGCCTAATTAATATGGGACTGTGAGCTTAGAAATTATGGAGGGAAGCAGCTGTTTTGACTTATATATTTCCCACTCACTGCCCAACCTTAAATATCGCGTACCAGTAGTCTAATTCGGTCATATAAACAAGTTTATAACAAAACAATAGAGCATTGTAATAAATTTTTAGGGTGATTCCGGTACTTACTGGTGATTCCTGTTATTGTTGTATATAGGTTTACCGACCACTTACTGTGGTCTTTCCCCTTGTAAGGGGAGCAACACCGGAATTATCACTTTTCGTATGTTTGATTAGACTATAGGATTTCTTAGTATTTGACTTTTATCTCGCTTTGAATAACAAACGACCCCTAAACGAGACATCGAGGTACTCCTCAAAAGCTGCACATATTTTTGTGTAACCCGTAAAGAGCACTTGGTCCTAACTTTCTATTGCATGCCGAAATTATAGTGGACCCAGCATTAAGCTGGAAGCTTATAGTGACATATCGCCACTCTATATAGACACCGAACAAGATCAAAACTTGTTCTTGTACCACTAGCGCTCTAGCCCAAATATATATTTCATGAAAACTTGGCCATTATAAAGCTATCAAATATTAATCCATTAATCCACGGGGGTCCGAATCGGCCAGAGTGGGGGCGCGGTGGCTCAGTTGGTAGAGGTGCAGGCTGCAAGCCGAGAGGTCCTCGGTTCGAATCCCACCTGCGGCAACCGCGTTGTGTCCTTGGGCAAGACACTTCACCCAGATTGCCTACATGGGGGCACGATGACGCTGTGTACTGAGGCGGACTGCACGTCGATGGTGCGTATGTCTTCAACCAATCTAGCCCCGCCTGTGCTGCGGTGCAGAGTTCAGAGTTACGATGTTGGAGAGCCTACAGCTGCTCGTCGTTGCTCGGTGGTTCTCTCCGGGTACTCCGGCTTCCTCCACCCGTAAAACTGTCACGGTCACGATTAGCCATTGTGCATAAGTATGTGACCTTAAACACCAATAAATAAATAAATAAATATAAATATCGGCCAGAGTGAGGATTCGTATTAACTTGACAGAGTGAGGGCCCGAATCAGCAGGACTGAGGGTCCAAATCAACCAATTAATAGGATCTGTTACTAAAAATCTCGTAAAATCTTTCATCATTGTTTTGATGTTAGAAGTTTTCGTTTTATTCATTACACAAGACACCAAAAATATTTGGATTGTGGTCAGAATCCTCCAAAGTCGGGGTCCGAATCCTCCAAACTGTAACGACACTGATCTAACCCCGCCTAGACCCTTCCTCTGCGACGCTCTCGGCCCAAACTCACTTACAAGAAGTGAGTTCCAGCAGACAGCCTCGCAAAGAAGTCAAGCAAGATCTAGCCGTACACAAATTTGTCTGGGGTTTCTGTAGGATCGTTCCTAAATAGTGATTAGTTTCCTTTCTCAGTCACCTAGGACTATCACAAACGTTTAACGCTGCCTTGGCACCCCTCTTGCGCCGTTGCTCTCGGCTCGAACCCACTTACAAGAAATTAGTTCCAGCCGACAGCCCCGTCGCAAAAGCCAACCAAGGGTAATCATACACATAGGTGAATTGAAAGGGCATGTTTCAAATCCACTATTGAACCGCGTTTAATGATAAAAAAATAATAATATCCGGTCAAGGGCTCGATGAAAGGGCTATAAGCTGGAAAAATCAATCAACAACAAATGACGAAAGATTTAAATATACATATTGATTCAACATTTATTACAATTCCCCCAATTACTAATACAACTTCGGAGGAAGTCACATGGAATTTTGGATTTACATTTCTCATATTCCAATTGGCATATACAACTACATCTCCACTCTATAGGTGTAAACAAATTTATTCTACCGTCTATTAGGTATTCACTTTTCAGGCCATAACCAATGTTTCGATCACCAAATCCCACTTCCCCGGCAAAAGAGTTACATACCAAACATCGATGATTTTTATAAATATTACGGCTGCTACCACCCTTGGCTAATGAAGGGGAGCACTCAGGCTGCTACCACCCTTGGTTAAGGAAGGGAAGCGCTACACAGGTCAGAGCCAAAAGTTTCAACACCCGAAACTCTCTACCGGCGGAAGGGTTACGCCACCAATCGTATAAAACTACGACTTTTCATATCAAGAGCTGTTCAATCTGAATCCCTCGCGCTCACAAATTTTGTCTACACATCTAAAATTTTAGGCCGTTACACCAAACAGCCTGCCCATCGTATATCACCTTCTTCCCCCTTAAATAAAAATACGCATTTCAAAGGGTTGAATCATGCCAATGAATGCGACCATAAAATTCCGTAAAGTTGCCAAATGGGAGGGACGGGGTTTCAAATCTATCGACCCTCCGAAACTCGTCGGACGCCGAATTTCATCGATTAGACCGAGGCATCTCACAACTAAATAAGATGCATCGGGCTAATCGTGAATAAACTTGTCTTTTTACTAAATTAATAGAGCCGTCATTGGGAATTCGGCGTAGGACGAGGATCAGAATTCCATGTTATAGTGACCGGCCCCGATGGGGAGTTAATCTGGAGGAGAGTACAAAAGTACAACCTTCCTCTATGAAGTCCCGATGTGTTCTCTAACAGTATTGGGAAACAGGCCAATCACTTCGACTTCCAGATCACCAAAAATCCGTGCGTGTTCACATCGATCACGCACGAGCTGCTTTCACCTCGACGATCAACAAAAGACAATCGGCCTACGTGGAAATTAACCCATTTTTCTATCTCTCACTAATGTGTGCGAAAACTTAAGGCCACTACAAAGTGATTTAACACCTTCAATATCGAAGCGACCAATTCGCCTTCATACACCAGATTCATGCACACACACCTACACACCTACATATATATATTTATATATATACACATTTATAGGTTGTGTGCACATATCCTATGTATGGTAATTTCTGATATATTTTTCTCTTTTTTTTTCTTACAAAACTCGCGGTCAGAATCCTGCAGGGTGTTAATTCTTTATCGCTCGATTCCAGCAAGATCCGATTCTATAAGGCGCGATTCCGCGTGTATTCCAAAAAATCGCATATTATTTTGTCTAAAAAATCATACATTTTCTTCAACGATCGGACATTATGTTCACCTCGGGTGTTTCGTCCAACGAAATCTGAGATTTCGTCCATTACCCATTGGGCCAAACCACTTACGGGTGGTCCGGAGTCACTTGGGCCGAACTCACGTTTTTGGCCGAACTCGTTGGGTACAGGACAAGTCACCGTCGAGACAACTCGCCGTCGGACGGCGAGTTGTCCCGATTTTTACGGCGTGTTGTCCCGTTTTTTGTTTTTCAAAAAAAGTAATTTATTCTTAATTTATTCTATTGAAATAATGTTAATTTTATCATTTACTTACCCGTAGAGTATTTTTACAAATAAATCCAACCTCCGTGAATTAAAAAAGAAGAAGAATTAAATCCATGTTTTATGAAAGTACCAAAGTTGAACTAAACTGTTCATTACAACATTTTCAGAAGAATGAGATTTTTGAAACTAAAATCGTCAGCTTTCACATTGAACGAGATTGAGCTTTTTACAAGCTGGTAACAGCCCTGCAGACAGAAGCTGAGAATGTGGAATTGAGGATGCAAGCATCAGATTTAGAAACTGACGTCCGATCAAAATATACGAAGATGGCCCAAAAGATACAGAAATATTGGGATGCCTATATGTCAGATCCACCTTCATTGTCTACTGCAGCCTTTTTAAAGAAATGTTCAGCTGTCAGTAATTTTTAAATAATATAGAATTCTATAAATTTCAATTTCAACGAATCGTCTCATTCGTCTGTTACTCTGATTAATCTTATGTTAGTAACTATTATTTTATATGTTATAAATATGTTATATTGAGCCTCTCTTGTTAGCTCACCTGAGCGAAGCTCAAGGGGAGCTTTACTAATCACGTTCTGTCCGTCGTCCGTCGTCGTCCGTCCGGCGTTAACTTTACATTATCGACTTCTCCTCCTAAACCACTAGCCCAATTTTATTCAAATGTTGGCTAAATGTTTATTACCTAATGCCAATTCAGATTTGTTCAAATGAAGTTGCCCCTCCTCCTGGGTGGTGCCACGCCCCCAAGGGGCACCAAAATCTTTGTAAATCTTCTTCTCATGAACCAGCAGTAGCAGAGACTTGATATTTGGTGTGCAGCTTCCTTTTGAGGTGTAGACTCAGATTTGTTCAAGAGAAGTTTGTGGGGCTATACTTGGCGTCGTTATGGGAGGGGCAAAATTTTTTGCCCCGCTCAAAATTTCTATTTTCCAAACCGAGAGGCTGATTTGAACCAAATTTTATGTGAGGGCTTACTGGGTCATGAGTACTTGATTTATGCAAAAAAAAATTTTCCCGCAGCCCCGTGGGAACCGCAGGAGCTAAAAATAGAAAAAATTTAAAACGCCCATATCTCCAAAACTACACGGCACTGAGAATTTTTATTTGGTGTGCAGCTTCCTTAGGACCAACAGAAAGGATTGGTAAAAAAAATTGCCATCGGTTTTATCATAGGGTACAGTTTCGGGACTTTGAAAACGTGCTGAGTCAGCACTTTTTAACACTGTAGGCAATGGGAAAAACATTAAAAAATCTTCTTCTCCAGATCCAGCAGGCAGAATCTTTTGATATTTGGTATGCAACATTGTAGTTTGGATCTGATTCAAGTTTGTTCAAATCGTCCCCCTGGGTTCATATTTGGGCTCAGTATAGGAGCCCGATTTCGAACTTAGTGCATTTCAGACAAATTTCTTAAAAAATCTTCTTCTCCAGATCCAGCAGGCAGAATCTTTTGATATTTGGTATGCAACATTGTGGGGTGGATCTGATTCAAGTTTGTTCAAATCGGCCCCCTGGGTTTATATTTGGGCTCAGTATAGGAGCCCAAATTTGAACTTACTGCATTTCAGGCAAATTTCTTTGAAAATCTTCTTCTCCAGATCCAGCAGGCAGAATCTTTTGATATTTGGTATGCAACATTGTAGGGTGGATCTGATTCAAGTTTGTTCAAATCGGCTCCCTGGATTCATATTTGGGCTTACTATAGAAGCCCGAATTCGAACTTAGTGCATTTCAGGCAAATTTCTTAAAAAATCTTCTTCTCCAGATCCAGCAGGCAGAATCTTTTCATATTTGGTAAGCAACATTGTGGGGTAGATCTGATTCAAGTTTGTTCAAATCGGCCCCCGGGAGCCGAGAAGCTCGAATTCGAACTTAGTGCATTTCAGGCAAATTTCTTAAAAAATTTTCTTCTCCAGATCCAGCAGGCAGAATCTTTTGATATTTGGTATGCAACATTGTGGGATGGATCTGATGCAAATTTGTTCAAATCGGCTCCCTAGATTCATATTTGGGCTTACTATAGAAGCTCAAATTCGAACTTAGTGCATTTCAGGCAAATTTCTTAAAAAATCATCTTCTCCAGATCCAGCAGGCAGAATCTTTTGATATTTGGTATGCAACATTGCGGGGTGGATCTGATTCAAGTTTGTTCAAATCGGCCCCCTGGATTCATATTTGGGCTCACTATAGAAGCTCGAATTCAAACTTAGTGCATTTCGGGCAAATTTCTTCAAAAATCTTCTTCTCCAGATCCAGCAGGCAGAATCTTTTGATATTTGGTATGCAACATTGCGGGGTGGATCTGATTCAAGTTTGTTCAAATCAGCCCCCTGGATTCATATTTGGGCTTAATATAGAAGCCCGAATTCGGACTTAGTGCATTTCGGGCAAATTTATTAAAAAATCTTCTTCTCCAGATCCAGCAGGCAGAATCTTTTGATATTTGGTATGCAACATTGTGGGGTGGATCTGATTCATGTTTGTTCAAATCGGCTTCCTAGATTCATATTTGGGCTCACTATAGAAGCTCAAATTCGAACTTAGTGCATTTCAGGCAAATTTCTTAAAAAATCTTCTCCAGATCCAGCTTCAGAATCTTTTCATATTTGGTAAGCAACATTGTGGGGTGGATCTGATTCAAGTTTGTTCAAATCGCCCCCCTGGGTTTATATTCTGATATTGGGTATGCACCATGCTTAGGGGGGTGAGATTCAAGTTTGTTCAAGCCAAGTCCCTGGGTTCATATTTGGGCTCACTGTTGTTGCCCAAATTATAACTTAGTTCAAAATGAGGAATTTTCTTTAAAAATCTTCTTCAGATCCAGTAGTCGGAATGTTTTGATATTTGGTATGCAGCATCCTTAGGGGGTGAGATTCAAGTTTGTTCAAGCCATGTCCCTAGGTTCATATTTGGACTCACTGTGGGAGCTCGAATTGTAACTTAGTTCAAAATGAGGACTTATCTTTAAAAATCTTCTTCTTCAGCCATGTCCCTAGGTCCATATTTGGACTCACTGTGGGAGCTCGAATTGTAACTTAGTTCAAAATGAGGACTTTTCTTTAAAAATCTTCTTCTTCAGATCCAGCAGTCGGAATATTTTGATATTTGGTGTGCAGCATCCTTAGGGGGTGAGATTCAAGTTTGTTAAAGCCAAGTCCCTGGGTTCATATATGGGCTCCCTGTGGGAGCCTGAATTATAACTTAGTTCAATATGAGGAATATTCTTTAAAAATCTTCTTTTTTTTTTAGATCCACTGGTCAGAATCTTTGGATATTTGGTATAAGCTTTTCTTAGGAGGAGCAGATGCAACTTGTTGAAATCAATTCTCTGGGTTGATATAAATTTAGGCTACCATGTCAGGTGAGCGCCCTCAGGCCCCTTGGGGCCTCTTGTTATATAAGTCATCAGTATTAATAAAGATAATTTAATCCTATGCCGCGCGTTTCTTATCAATTACTACTCCACGGTAAGTCTGGGTCAGACAATGCATCCACGTGAAATCATGCCAAATTGAGGAACATTGCACTCAACCGCTAAAACATCACAGTAATTTGTAAAATAAAATATTAGGACACAGTGTCGTGGAAGTGGGTAAAAATGCCTTCAGCGTTAAAACACAATTGAATTTGACAAGTCTCTACAAGCCTATTGTACAAATCGACAAACAGATAGCACCGGTTCCAATCGAAGGTGGGATACATTTACGGTCACCGGCGGCTCTTGTTCGAGCCCTTTTTTTCTGCGTACGTCGATCATATTGTGCCGAGGTGCATTTATACACTTCTGTGGGGTTCTATGGGCCTCTGTGTGCTTCTTTGTGCCTCTTTGTGCTTCTTTGTGCCTGTGTGTGCTTCTTTGTGCTTCGGTTCCGATCGAAGGTGGGATACTTTTACGGTCACCGGCGGCTCTTGTTGGAGCCCCTTTTTTCTGCGTACGTCGATCATATTGTGCCGAGGTGCCTTCATACACTTCTGTGGGGTTCTATGGATCTCTGTGTGCTTCTTTGTGCTTCTGTGTGCTTCTTTGTGCTTCTGTGTGCTTCTTTGTGCTTCTGTGTGGTAAATCGTCGCACCGTGGAGAAGCGGAAGGAGTCTGCCCCATCGAAGAACATTTTCGCCATATACAACAGTCTTGTATACTCGTTACTAATTTCTCTTTGTAGGTCTATGTGGCCTCTATGTAGTTCTTTGTGATGTCTGAATCTGAATCTGAATTGGTTTACCGTGCAGCCCGCGGTGACGCGTATGTTAACACAGGGAAGGAGGCATGGTGTTATTAATTGCGCTCTGCGTCCTTGACACAAATTGTCTCAATGGCTGTCTGGCTACTGGCATTCCAGTCCACAATTGTACGTGGAAAAAAGGAGTTTCTGAATTCTTCTGTTGATGTTCTGTATACAGCCAGTTTTGTGTTGTTGTTGCTCCTTGTCCGAGATGGACCCTTTTGGGGTGAAGCGCTCTTTTTGGTATTGCGTCGCAACCAGAGATGATGTTCTGGAGTGTTTGGATGCGTTTGTTCTTCCGGCGCTCTTCCAGGGACGGCCAGTTGAGGGAGCAGAGCAGATCACTTACGCTACTATCTCTAAGATAGTCATTGCAGACAAAGCGTGCGGCACGTCTTTGGGTCATCTCCAATTTCTGTATGTCTTTCTTTTTATAAGGATCCCACACTATGCAGCCATATTCTAGTTTCGAGCGGACCAGTGATTTGTAAGCCGTTTCTTTCAGGCTTTTTGGTGCATGTTTCAAGTTTCGTTTGATGAATCCCAGTGTTCTGTTTGCTTTGGAGTTGGTCTTATTTATGTGGGTGTCCCACTTTAGATCATTTGAAAATGTCAAACCCAGATAGGGATTGGTATCTACCTCTTGGAGAATGTGGCCATTGATTTCGTAGAAGTGCTTGAGTGGCTTACTACTCCGAGATGATCGTAAAATATAGCACTTTTTTGCATTGAATCTCATTCCCCAGGTATCGGCCCAGGTTTGTAGGTTGTTCAAATCGCGCTGTAGTAACTGTTGGTCTTTGATAGATTTGATGGGTCGATAAAGAAGGCAGTCGTCAGCAAACAAACGTACATTCGATGTCACGTTGTCTGGTAGGTCGTTGATATGCAGCAGAAAGAGCAGCGGTCCCATTACAGTCCCTTGTGGGACACCTGAATCGACTGGCACACGGTCAGAGTGTTCCCCTTCTACGACCACTTCTTGTGTTCTGTGGCAGAGAAATTCTTTGATCCATGTGAGGATGTTGTCTCTGATCCCATAATTGTCAAGTTTTTTCAGCAGTCTTTGGTGGGGTACCGTGTCAAAGGCCTTGCTAAAATCGAGAATGGTGATATCGATTTGCTTTTTGTTGTCATGAAGTTGCAAGAGGTCGTGTGCTGTTGTTAGCAATTGTGATTCACAAGAATATCCCCGTCTGAATCCATGCTGGGTGTATGTTAGGATGTTATAGGATTCCAGGTGATTCAGTATATGCCGGCATATGACATGGTCCATGAGTTTACAACAAACACAGGTTAGTGATACAGGTCGGTAGTTTTCACAAGCATGTCTGTCTCCTTTCTTGAAGACTGGGGTGATGTAAGCTTTAGTCCAGTCCCCTGGGAGTTGTCTTGTGTCCAGCGATTGTTGGAAAATCTTTGCCAAGATTGGAGCAGATTCGTGTGCCGATTCTTTGAGTATGCGGTTCGGGATGGCATCCGGGCCACATGCCTTGTTTGGGTTCAGTCTGCTCAAGAGTGCTTCAACCCCATTAACGTCTATTTTTAGGTCGTTTATCGATGGTTTTGGGGCGCCGGGTGGTACTGGTATGTCGTCGTTCTTTTCCTGGGTGAAGACAGATTTAAATTGTTTGTTCAGTAGCTGTGCTTTCGTCTTTGGGTCAGCATGAAGTTGACACTGGTGTCGAATTGGAGAGATTCCCGTGTTGTCAGCTTTTTTTGACTTAATATAGCGCCAGAAAGTGTTGGGGTTGTTATCTTCCAGGCTGGTGGTTAGTATTTGATTAACATACTGACGATGTGATGCGTATATCATTTTCTGGACAAGTTTTTTTCTGATGTATATACTTGCCCTTCGTCTCGTCACAGCTGTTCTTTTTCATTTTGTAGAAGAGGCGATGTTTTTTCCTGATTGCTTTCCTGACTATACTGTTCACCCACGGGAGGTTGGATGATCCCCTGGAAGTCTTGTGTGGGATACATTTACGTGTTATGTCCAGTATGCCTTCTTTGAAGATTATCCAGTTTTCATTTACCAGTCTTTGGTGAAGTTTTCGAGGGTCAAGAATCGTGGCCTGTAATTTGGTAACTTCTTCTTTAATTACTGACCAGTCCACGTTTTTGTATTGTGGCACTTGGCGTGGATTGGTCTTGACTTTGGATGGCTTCAAGTCACAATCAGTAATTACCATGTGGTGGTCTCCGACCCATGGTGCAGTCTGTACCTTTTTGACTAGCGTGGGATTATTGGCAAAGAAGAGATCTAAGTTGTTATTTTCTCTTGTCGGTTCTAGTTGCATTTGTGTAAGCGAGTACTGGTTTTGGATCTCTAGTATTTTTCGACATACTCCAACTTTGCGGGCTCCTGGCTTCACTGAGTTGGTATTCCAGTCGATATCTCCGGCGTTGAAATCGCCGCCCAGGTGGATCGTCTTGTCTATGCATCTGACTGGAAGTTTACTGATTGATTGGTTCAGGCTCTCAAGTTTTTCCGCATTTTCATCCGGGGGTCTGTAGAAGCTTCCTAGCACAAGTGATTTAGTTCCTTGGAGGTTTACTTTTACCCAGATTATTTTAGCCTCTGCATCGGCTTCAACAAGCTCTTCACTGATATAACAAGATTTTATTGCTATAAATACCCCTCCTCCATTGAGTGTTCTATCTTTTCGGTAGACCTTATATTCTTGTGGGAATTTCTCTGCAGTGTGGATGGTGCTATCAAGTTTAGATTCACATCCCAGTATGGCATCTGGTTTGGTGTAGTCTACGGCAGCTGCAAACTGGGCTTTTTTGCTCTTTATACCTTCAAAGTTAACAACCATAGTTCTCCAGTTGTGTCCTGGTTCAGCAGCTGTGTGTGTTAGGTGTTTCTCTATGTTTGAATCGCGTGATGAGTTTGTTGAGATCTTTTCATTTCGAGTATTCCGGTCTACTGGTGGTGGTCGAGGTGAGCTGGATGTTACTGGGTTGAAGTTTGAATCAATCGAGGCTATTGAAGTATCCGCGTTTATAGGAGAGCTGAGAATGCTGAATCTATTTTCTGATAAGATTTCATAGCTGTGAAACGTGAACGATGCTTGATTTGGCATGCCGCATTTGGCACATATCCAAGATATGTCATTCTTTTCTAAGCTACGAAGATGGGATGAACAGTATTCCAAGCACGAGTTGTGGTACCACACATCACAGTCGTCGCAGCAGATGGCTTTTTGTGACCAATTGACTGGCCTCTCGCAGTATCCACACGGAAAGATCGAGGCATTTCTGGGACCAGGATTGGTTTCAATGTCTCCTGCGATGAGAAGTGTCACTAGTAGTACAGCTAACTGCTCAGCTTTCTTAGCACTGGTTCTCTTCTGTACTGTTGGCAAACCTCGTGGGTGTCTTTGGGATATGCACAATGACACCAGAGGGTTGTTCTGAGTTGAGGTTCTGATAGAATTTACCACAGTTGTTTTTATTTCTTTGTGGCTGTGTCTTGTGCTTCTGGCGGGCCAGATTGCCAGGAGAAGGATTGTGAATTTTAAGACCTGGCGGTGGTGCTCAACCTAGTCTCTTTTTATGGAAATTTGGAATTGGGCTATATGTTGTGACTGATGGGGGTGTCCCACCTAGTCGCTGAGGTCCCTCTGACTGATGGAGGTGCTCCACCTAGTCTCGTTTACGTGCAATTGGTGGCGACTGACAAAGGTGCTCCGCCTAGTCCGTATTAGTAGTTTGAGGCTGGATGGTGAGGATTAGTGTGCAAGATGAGATAGGTTGTATGATACCTGTATTGTTGGTGGTCTAAATGAGTGAATTTAGGTCTTCTGCAGACACTGTGATTTCTAGGATGTCTGTGTCTTCTGTGGTATCGATTGTGCGCTCTTCTTTATAGCATTCTTTGGGGATGTCGCTTCGGAGGTATTTGCACCAGCACTGGCTGAGTGCTTCACCTGGATGCACTCCGTCCCTGAGGAGGTGCAATTTCAATGAGTAACGTCCTTTCTTTCCGGCTGCCTTTCTCTGCCTTACCATAAACTGGCTGAATTTGAGTGTATTGTGTCCTAATCTTGTGTTCATATTTGAAATTTCTTCATTTAGTGATTCGACCTGCTGTGTTATGAGTTTATCATCTAATTTGAGCGACTCAGTCAGTGAGGGATTTTGTGTTTGTAATGTGTTTTTTCTTGTGTTCCAGGTGTGTGTGGAGATGGTTGGGAGTTCGATAAATTTTATGTCTGCTCCCTGTGTGTTTTTGACTATCTCTATAGCTCTGTTATATTCACTCAGTATTGAGTTTACTGTTTGATTGGTGTTCCTAGAGCGTATAGCTAATTGTGTCTTTGCTTTGACCGTTATGTCGCATGTACCTGCCCAGGAGTATATCAGAATTGACTTGTGTCTTTTGATCGCCTTGTCAATTCGTTCCTGCAATAAATTCACTATGGCTTTTGTTGTGGCACCAGGGATGCACCACACTTCTAGTGGGAATCTTGGGTACTGACAGTAATTTCTAATTGTAAAGCCTTTACTGCCTGATAGGAGTGTGGCTGTTCTGTATTTTTCTTCCTCCGGTGGGTTTAGCTGTTCGGGGTTTTCTAGAAATTTATGAAATGAATTCTGATTCATGAGTGATGAGGGGACGGAATGAAGAGAGGAGTCTGTGTGGTTTATTTGTGTATTTATTTCAAATTTGGTTCGACTTCTGAGCTCAGTGTGTGTAATGATTAATTAATGTTTAGTTCTGCAACTATTACTCTATGGTAGTGGATGCTTTGGGTGGAACTGATGAGGGTGCCTCACCTAGTTCACTGTACCGTGATTCGTGATTAAGGTCGTCGATTGATTCTCTGTTGTCGACGTAAACATGAGATGCAAATGGCGGCCATTGTGCTTCTCAACGGGATGGCGGTTTTGCATTGAGATTGAACTGAGTGGGTTTTGCGGGTGTATAATTACGGTTTCTGGTGGATCTTGTATCGTACGTTGTTGATGGTTGTATATAATGATCACAGAAATGAAAACAATGTTGTTGATTGTTGGAAATTGTATAACTTTCATGAAGTGTTCAGGAGCTTTTTCAAAATACGTCTTACAGCGACGCATGCGCAAATCCTTCGTCTATGTAGTTCTATGTGGTATCTATGTAGTTCTATGCGGTTCTATGTAGTTCTATGTGGTTCTATGTAGTTCTATGTGGTAAATCGTCGCACCGCTCCACGGCGACTTGTCTCGACGGCGACTCGTCGGGTCAGGGAAGTTTTGTCCCCGGGAAGTTTCGTCCTCTAGTTAGTGGGAAGTTTCGTCCCCGGGAAGTTTCGTCCTCTATAGAGGACGAAACTTCCCACTTGAATGGTAAATTGTATAGAATTATGACATATTTTTAATAAAAAAAATTAATCAAGGACCTGTGTGTATCATGTTCATCTATGTTATGTATGCGTGGAATGTGACTCTTCTGACTTTATTTTTCCCTATTAATATAAATATGTTTGCATAATTCTTTTGATGTGAATACACACGAACGTGACAACCGTTGCTTAATGGTGTACATTTTATACCAAACAAATTTTTATTTGCAGACCTACGATTTACAATTTAAGAATTTACAATTTAAAATTTCATATGTCACAAGAAACTGAACGAAACGTTGTAATCGTAATTAATCAAAATGTACATGTACGACGAAGCGATTATGAAGAAGTTCTGCAGGCAATCTTGCAACGTATCGACGAACCTTGAGTAGAGACATTCGTCAGTGACTTTGAAATTGGTAAGTTCGAACAATATATTTTCTAAGCATTCCTCATTATATTTAAGTTATGTTTTATTAATAGCGTTACTTGCGGTAAAAAAAAGGCGTTAAAAAACCCTGGAAATTGGTAAGTTAGGTATAAAAATACATTTTTTAGGCATTCGTCATTATATTTAAGTTATGTTTTGTTAATGGCGTTACTTGCGGTAAAGGGTTAAAAAAAAACCCTGTAAATTGGTTTGGTAATAAGGGTTAAAAAAATAAAGGGGTGTGTGTTTCAGTGGACGAAGGCTGTATTCGCCAAGGTGGGAAATGTGGGTCTGCAGCCAGCTTATAGCACCAACCCAGCAGTCGAGAAATATATCAAACAGTTCCTGGCCTTACCATTCTTGCCACCAGACCACATAAAGCCGACGTTTGATCATATTGCTCCAAAGGCCAATAGTGATAGTCTTAGAGAATTTGTACAATATGTGAAAGACCAGTGGATTAATAAGCGACCACTTCAGCATCTCGTCTTGGTGTATCTTCGAGCATACAATACGGACCAGTAATCACATAGAAGGTGTGTATAACACTGTTAATAACTTCATGAGATCAAAATCCCAATTAGTTTCACACTCATTAGTTTCACGTCAAATTAATGTTGTCAAAACACTAGTCGTTATATAAAAAATTATAGATAAGTTCATGTGTTGTCAAAACAAACGGATTGTGATCAATAACAATGCCTTTTTTTACTTTCAGCTTGGCACCCTATGATGAATGCCAAGGGAACTAGACTGTCCTTTTACAAGCTAGTGATGGTGCTCCAGCAGGAAGCAGAACATGTTCAGCTGTCTGTAGAGGCTCGAGACCTGGAAACCGAAATAAGGAGGAAATACACAGCAATTGACAAAGCGATAGACCAGCTTTGGATGAGATATAGAGATAATGACCTCAGAATAACAGACTATTTTGTTGTTATCAGTTTTTGACCTGTAAACCATTGAGCACAAATTGAATAAAATGTGATTAACCAAGATACTATTACTTGTCCATGTACCTTACAATCCCACGCCAGTCCAAAGCTTATGATTATTTAACAAGGACTGAGGACGAAACTTCCCACGAACTGGGGACGAATCTTCCCGGGGACGAAACTTCCCGAGGATGAATCTTCCCGGGGACGAAACTTCCCGATCCCGACTCGCCCCACCTCGGGGACGGCGAATTGTCCCGTTCCCAACTCGTTGGGCCGAACATTCATTGGTGATTTTTAGGGAGTTTTCAATGGTTACCTAAATTTCGTCCCTTGCTTTCTTCCCGTGTTGACAAGATAAGATACAGAAACTTTTGTATGAATTATATTTCTCTTCACCGAGAAAATGACCAACAGGACGCTGATAGAAATGAATATCAACCTGAAAAGATCTTCATAACGTAACGCTGAAAAAGTGGTGTAATCGCCTAATTTCGCGTCGTGATTTTCCAGTTTTGGAACATAAATTCACTGCATGTTTATTTGGAATGTGGGTTTTGCACCTGTTCTCAGGAAGTGGACCAGGAACATAATGGAATAGGTATAAGAGCTTGGTCTCAGGATCACATGCGCATAAAAAAGGCCAAATGTTGACGTTGAAAATGGCGATTTTTCATTTTCAAACAATTTCGAAATATTGAAAATACCGGTCCTCCCAAATACGGAACCACACAGAACCCCCCCCCCCCCCCCCTCTAAATTACAGTTTACATTTGCGCAGTGTTTTACGATGAAATATGTTTATTTTATGTAATAATCGTTACAGGAAAGTTACAGGAAAAAGAATAGAAGTAAATTCATTTTTATAGTTGCCTTTGTCTGGAGGGTTCTGGTATTTAGTATTTTTCTCCCAAATACCAGAACCACACAGAATTCCCTAAAACCACCCTCTAAATGACATTTGCTGGGTAATACTTTTTGCTGGTAAAAAGGTCGGTATCCGGTACAGAGGACGGTAAGTGTATAAAAACTACGTTTTTAAGTACTAAATGTACATCTGAATGTGTGAAAAGTGATTTTTGAAGGAAGCTTACGTAATAATAAGTATATAGAAGGAAGATTAAGTATTGTTTGTTTTATTATAGACTATTTTCAAGACAAAATAGATCATTTTTCCATCGACACTGATCTACACACCTTTTTGAGGAAGGAAAACAACGATTTCGCTGAGGTGCACGACGGGGTGAATATTATCATACTTGCTCGATGGAAGTGTAGCTAATTTTAGATGTTTCTGTTTACCACGACGGGGATTAAACAGAAAGTGTTTTTGGAGAGAAACCATTTACAATTTGAAAATAGTCTACAATAAAACAAACAATACTTAATCTTCGTTTTATATTGCGCACGATTCATTAAATTTTCACTTCATACTTTCAGAGGTACATTCAGTAAAACAGTTTTTATACGCTTACCATCCTTTTTACCGGCAAAAAGTTGTGTTCAAGCTTTTTTTTTAAACGGGGGTTCATATTTTATTTTCAGTTAGCGTTTCGCCAAACACATGCCGAGGTGATAATAAATATTAAAACCATACATACATCAGTGGATACTAGTTCTAGATTCCTGTAAGTCCCACCTCAGTGATACTCACGTGAGTCTGTTAAGACTAGGGCCCCTTGTGCTCACTTCACCAATCTCTATGTGTGAACTCACAGTGGTGGGGCCGGGGGGCAAATATGCAAACCGTAACTTACTGTTTTTAACCCCCACGTTTCCTCAGAAGGCATCAGAATCGATCTGAAAGCTTCAAATTTGAAGGAAAAAAATATCCGGGAAAGGGCCCACAACCGTGGGAGGGAATACGCCCAATTCCATAGTTCAAGCCATTGAAATGTGCCAGCGTTGTCAATCTTGCCCTCCCCCCCCCCCCCCCCCCCCCCCCCACCGCCCATTTTCGAATTTATGGGAAATGGATTATATATCTAGTATCTAGCGGGGCGTAGCCTGGACTCTGTAATGGTGTGTGTGGGGGGGGGGGGGGGGGGGGCAAGAATGCTTCACTTCACACTTTCAGAGGTACATGTACATTTAGTAAAACAGTTTTTATACGCTTACCGTCCTTTTTACCGGCAAAAATAGTCTACAATAAAACAAACAATACGTAATGTTCGTAAGATATATTTATTATTGCATACGCTTTATACCTACGTACATCAGTGGATACTAGTTCTAGATTCCTGTATGTCCTACACAATTATACTCACAGGCGCCTATTAAGACTGGAATGCCTTGTTCTCACTCCACCAATCCCTATGTGTGAGCTCCCAGTGGTAGACCGGGGGGGGGGGGGGGGGGGGGAGGGGGCTGAGGACCCCAAATGCAAACCATAATTCAAAATATCCTGGGAAGGGCTCATAATCATGGGAGGGAATACGCACAATTCCACAGTTCAAGCCTCGGTTGAATATAAATTTCATGCAGGGAACGTGAGACCATGTTTTCTGTCAACAAACAGAATAACTTGTAATGTTGTGTCATGATATAGCCCAGATGCTGACAACAATGTTAAACACCAATAAATAAATATTTTCATAGGTGCACGGGCCCAGTTTTTGGAGGGGGCTAAAATATTTTGCTCGAAAAGTGATACTGCAGGCATTATTGCGGCAAGTGGCCATTGGGTGCGTGTAGGTGTACTCGTTCCAATGAGGGGTCATACGCTATGTTTTGGAAACAGAAAATTAAAATATATAAATAATTGAATAGCGATTTTCGTATATAGCACTGGCCGATTTTGGCCGTTACAACTGGGTTTTGTACAAAATCATGTTTTTTTTGTTGTTTGTTATTTTGATATTACTCGATACGATGATAAACTGTGTTCAATAAATTAGGTCCACAAAGATCTTGGTTGTTTTTTATAAGTTGCTCGGTAAGCCAGCATGGCGACCAAAATCGAAGACTAGGCTAGTGTCCAATCCCTGTAAATGTTAATTCCCTTCTCTATATTGCCTGCCCAGTAAGCACATACGATTACATTGAAACTGGCATCTGAACACAACCCCTACCACTTTTCTCTGACACACACTGGCGCTTTAGGCTATTTTGAACTTGAACTCCAAGATTGGGCATCTAGTAATTGGAAGCATTCCAAATCTATTGCGGGCGATTGGAATTAATAACTAATGAATTGTTTACGATAATTTGTCTCTGGGGAGGTCTAGCCCTAGTTCCAAATATCATGATTGCCCCCCCCCCCCCCCCCCCCCCCCCCACAAACACACACCATCACAGAATCCTGGCTACGCCCCGCTAGATATATAATCCATTCCCATAATTTCGAAATGGGGGGGGGGGGGGGGGGGGGGGGCAAGATCGACAAGGCTGGCGTATTTCAATGGCTTGAACTATAGAATTGGGCGTATCCCTCCCACTTTCCCGGATATTTTTATCCTTCATTTATCCTTCAAATTCTGAAGCTCTCAAATCGATTCTGGTGCCTCCTGACGAAACGTGGGGGGGGGGGGGGGGGATTAAAAACTAAAAATCTAAGTTACGGTTTGCATATTTGCCCCTTCCCCCCGGGCCCACCACTGTGAGTTCACACATAGGGATTGGTGGAGTGAGCACACAGGGTCCTAGTCTTAACAGGCTCATGTGGGTATCACTGAGGTGGGACTTACAGGAATCTAGAACTAGTATCCACTGATGTATGTATGATTTTAATATTTATTATCACCTTGGCATGTGTTTGCCGAAACGCTAACTGAAAATAAAATATGAACCCCTGTTTAAAAAAAAATCTTGAACACAACTTTTTGCCTGTAAAAGGACGGTAAGCGTATAAAAACTGTTTTACTAACTGTACCTCTGAAAGTATGAAGTGACAATTTAATGAATCGTGCGCAATATAAAACGAAGATTAAGTATTGTTTGTTTTATTGTAGACTATTTTCAAATTATAAATGGTTTCTCTCCAAAAACACTCTGTGTTAAATCCCCTCGTGGTGAACATAAAACATCTAAAATTAGCTGCACCTTCATCGAGCAAGTATGATAATATTCACCCCGTCGCGCACCTCAGCGAAATCGTTGTTTTCCATGCACAAAATGGCGTGTCGATTAGTGACGATGGAAAATGATCTATTTTGTCTTGTAAATAGGCTACAATAAAACAAACAATAGTTAATATTCCTTCTATATACTTATTATTGCGTAAGCTTCCTTAAAAAATCACTTTTCACACATTCAGAGGTACATTTAGTACTTAAAACGTAGTTTTTATACACTTACCATCCTTTTTACCAGATACCGTCCTTTTTACCGGCAAAAAGTATTACCCCATTTGCACGTTGCTCTCGGGGAAAATATTCCATTTTCAGTTTCTTTTAGCATCCAAATTCATACATGGTCAGTGTCGGCAATTTGCTTGGCTGATCGCAATCGGGCTATTCGTGTGATTGACCCACAGAAATCTCATTGTCAATTTATTTCTGGGATTTCTGAATTAAGTCCAAAACTTTTAAAAACATTATTGTTTTATTCGTTTCAAGACTGGCACATGCTATATACAAAAAATATATATTTTATACAAAATAACAAGACGTGAAAAAAGAAACCCGTACAAATGTAAACACAACTTGGAGAAACCTGTACATTTAAATATAAACACAACACGTCCTTAAGTGATCACCTCACCAAGCAAAATTGTTGATTGCAATCAATCATATTTTGCTGTTAAAAATTAAGTAGTCCAATAATTAAATGAAATAACTTGAGAAAAATAAAAAAGAGCAAATATCTTCCCTCAGTTCCAATGTGTTCTACATTATGTTCAAGGTGGGTTGTAACAAAAACACCCGTCACTGTGGAGGTGACATAAAGTGTAGAGTTTAAACCCACGGTGGATCCACTCGACTTAATTTTCTGA